>JAOXNR010000013.1:11007189-11028699 GCA_028571225.1 Parsonsia alboflavescens
AATTGTGAAATGTTGTGAAAAATTGGGTAAATAAGAAATTACTGTTTTAATATGGGTAAAAATGAAAACGCCCCATTATTTCAACCTGCAAAGTGCTTGCTTTAATCATGCAAAGCAAAGAGATAGAGGAAACCATTGGGCTGCTTCAATCAACTGATCCAAATGCATTGAGAATTAAGCCTCAATCGACCAGGCATCTTTGCAGTTGCAGTGTCAGATTATGAATTGTGATTGATACAAGCCGCCAACAAGTTCAAGGTCATGCATATGAGAGCGCTCAGGAACAATACTGCTTGCAGGATTAATTCTCGTCTAAGGGTTTTTTTTCTTTTTAATCCAAGTTAAAACTTTTTTAAAGTCGCAGGTTATTTACTTGGCAAACTGTTTTTTTTAGTCCCTTAACAACTTTATTTAGCTCATATTGATTTCCTTTCATTATTTTCAGCTTTTTAGGTTCCCTCCAATCATCAATCTCATCATTTTTTACTAAAAATTATATTTTTAAATAAATTTAATATATTATTTTGACTATTGACCATTTCTATTAAGGGCATAATAGGTATTTTACCTCTCTTTTTTTAAGAGTAAAATGACCTTTTTAGTCCATTAATAAATTTGTTTAAACCATGATGCTTCCTTTCATTATTTTTAATTTTTCAGATTTCCTAACAATTTACAAACTATCGCTTGGATCCTTGTTAAAAAAAAGAAATTAGATTTTTAAGAAAAGTCACCATAACAACTATTGATCATTCCATTGAGGGTGCAACAAGTAATTTCACAATTTATTTAAAAAAAGAGAAAAGAAAAGGTTAGAAACCTTGAAATTTCAAACCCAAAATTCCCCCAATTATTCATGGAAATATACTTCCATTCTTACCCCCAAATTACAATTACTTATAATTACTCGCTACAACATATTGGTTAAATATTTCATAGAAGACAAAGAAATAAATGAGGAGAAAGTTAGCTACCGACAAGTTTCAATTTCATCTCTACGTTAATCTTAAATAAATAAATTCAAAGGAAATTGGTGTCGGTTTATAGTGGATGATACCACTGTTGTCGTTGCTACGGCGGTGAAGAAGCTAATAGGAGAGAGAATTTCGAAGGTAGTAGGTTAGATAATCCACACAAAAGCATCGTCGAAGGTATTATAAAAACTACTCCCTTTGTCAATTTATAAGACGTTAAAGGGGATTGAACTTGTCTCTTTTTATAAGTAGTTCTACTGATTTTTCGGCATATTTTGTGATAAACTCCCTCTATTAAGCATAAGCCCATTTACTTTTTACCTTTTTTTTAAGATTTAATCCTCGAAAATCTTTCCAAATCTTTTACTTCTTCATTATTCTTCTCCAATAGCTACGCTTTCTCAAAATGCCTATTGAGCTCCTCATCCATTCTCTTCAAATCAACCTTAATCTTCCCTTTCATCTCCCTCGATATCTCTCGTCCATCGCTCCACTCCATCTTTTAAATCAAAACAGAACAGAAACAAACCCCTGCAGCCGACCAATAGAAAGAACAGAGAAAACCCCTCTTTTCTCCTAACCTCTGTCGCTTGGTTTGGTCGATAATGAAGTTGGAATCCCTAAGGTTCTTTTCTGGACTAATGGTGCGGCTGGTGTTATGACATATCTCCATTATCATACCCTTGTTGAGAAGGGATATACACCATTGGAGGGTAAACCATTTCACATTTATGGGGATAAATTAATTTGCCAATGATATGTTGGTCGTTGTTTGCCGAGCAACAAACTAATTGCTGGTACTATTGCAACCATTTGGGTTGAGATGCATCTATTACTTGCAACCGCGCTGAGATGCCTGACGGATTGGAGGGCCTTGACGAATGGCCGACCACCATTTACGTGTTTTTTTTTTTTATGAACTTTTGGGAATTTAAAATTGGTGACTTCTGGGTGCTCTTTGTCTTCTTCTTCTTCTTTTTAAACTTTAGATTTTTGAACTGGTTCCGGTGAGAATAATGGCAGGGAAAAAAAATCTTGGAATAATCATTTTTTAAGTTTTCAAAGCAGAGGAGTAATTTAAGAAAAAAATGTTTTCCTTAATCTTTACAAAAATTCTATAAATGACTTATAAAAAGGGACGGAGGGAGGGAGAGAGTATTTAAGTTCAAGCTAGTAACCTCGCATGTGATCTTAAAGCATGTAATCTCCGGTAAAGGTTCAAGTAAATCTAATTAGGTTAAAAGAAAAGGATGTTTTGTGGCATTAATTCATTTGCGTTTGAGGAAGGAGGCTCTGTTGCATCTCTCCGTTCGCGTCCCCTAGGAGTTGAAGCAATTCCAGTTCCATGGGAACCTATTTTTTGGATGCTCTATTGTCTCATTTAATTTGGGTCAAAAATGGAAGTGTCTTGCCTTGTGTAATTTGAGGTATTTGGGCTTTGTCACTCCAACATCCAACATCTATAGCTTGAAAAAAAATTGGAACATAAAAATACCTGTTAGGCTCTAAAATCTTATTTTTCATAAAAAATAACCAAAGTGATAACTTGTAAATTATTAGACAATCCAAAAAGTTAAAAATAATTAAAGAAGGAGATTATGGCCTACTCAAAAAATGTTTAGGGAGTAAAAGGTTATTTTGCTCTTGAAAAAGTGAACAGTAAAATACCTATTATACTCTTAATGGAACAATTAATAGCCAAAGTAATACGTTGGCTTTGCCTGAAAATATGATTTTCCGTCTAAAAGGATGAAAGTGACAATTTGCAAATTGTTGAGGAACTTAAAAGGTTAAAAATAATTAAAGAAAATCTTTACGACTTAAGAAAATTGTTAGGGGATTAAAAAAGTCATTTTGCCTATCTCGTATATTTTCTTATTTTTATGTGCTGAATATTCATATATACTCACTTTATCCCAATTTATAAATCATTTGAAGTGATTTTATCACTATTAAGATAAAGATTTTTTTCTCAAAATATCCTATTGGATGAGTATTTAAAAAAGAAAGAGAGCTGGTTTTATAAAGAAAAAATGAATGATATTGAAGAATATTAGTAAAATATACACATGAACTATCAATAATTTATAATGAAAGAATAAACATTTAAGGATGTGATCGAGTGATTCGATCTTTCTGCATACTCTAATCTCAGTGAGTTGCAGGTCCTAATGGAATAGTCAAAGTACTTACGAACTGATCCAAAAATTGCTAGATTAAAAAAATATGTATAGAAGAGAAAAAAAAAATGTGAATTTAAATAAGAGTGAGAGAGATAATATGCATATTATCTCGGTCTTCCAAAATCCTCGACGAGGTAAACGGAGACAGGTGGTACCTTCAAGCGCGTAATGTATGGCACGGGTAGAATTTTTGTCCTTCCCGGACAGCTGAATCCCACTTCCACTTAGGCCCTTCAATTTTTAAAATCAAAATTCTTTTCGTACTAGTATTTTTTTCCCTCTCTCTCTCTCGATTTTATAGTTACGTTAATCAAGAAAGAGTAGTGATTTCACACCAATTCCGGACATTGTAACTAATTCAAGACTGCAAAGAATTTTAATTATTGATATATTCGATTCTCTTTTTTTCTTGCTAGAAATTCGACGAATTTAATTAATTACAAAGTTTTTAATTTATGACAGAATTTATCCTTTTAAAAATTTTTTTTTTAAAAGACTATATTAATTGTTTGAAATATTTAATCACTACTATTTTAAACTAAAAATACCCTTAAACTTTATCCATTTTCTTGATTGAGATAATTATATTTTATTTTTTGTATTAAAGATGACTAATAATTTTGAATGAAGTTAAGATTAAAAAATATAATTTGACAATAGAACGAAGACAAGGTTTAAGACTATGTAAGACAAGAAATTCAAACTTCTTAAAAACAGGACTATATGCCATTAACATTGATAGTAGAAAGAGGTTGCTTCGTTAGAGTAACAAACGTTAGGGTATATTGACATGCTAACTAATTAATGTCGGCCATAACAATATAGCTAAAAGACAGCCAAGTCCCCGTTTTTGTGCTAATTAATTACAACAAATTAAACATTCGTTTTACAAAATTGTTTCCCAAAAGCTTAATTGTTTAGCTTTTTCCTGAGAATACATTATGGATATCCCTTAATTCCCCGGTTTTCATGGAGCAAGCGGGGTGAACTTGTTGTGTATGGGTCGTCTTCGTCTAACATGCGTGTAGTCCATGCTGAAGAAATATTGGCCACTGTCGCCTCCTTCCTTCCATTCTTGCCATGTCCCTTTCTTTGCATGTCCATGTCCCAAACCTCCTTCTCCTTTCTCAAGGAATTTGCCTGCTCAATTAGACTATTGGTAAGGGGTAACACAACAAATATCATCATTATTCATATTAATGTATATACATGTGGAAATGCAGAAATGCTATAGAGTATAACATATATTCTATGTTGATCATGTACAGGAATAGAAATAGATATATTCTAAGAATATCGATGGAATGAATGTGTTTATTATTCTGCCGATAATGTTCATAAAAGCTTTTAAAAGAGGAAAATAATTGTTCTGCTAAAAATCAGTAGTAGTATCTAAGATAATGCAAATTTTGACCAAAAAAAGGGATGAAAAAGGGGAGTCACTTTGCAGGAGTATTATATGCATAATGCATCTATAGTTTCAGTAGTACTGTCCCTAAAAGAGGAATACCGAGAATAAAAAGCTGATACCAATGGATAATGAAAGCACATGACACACTTTATTCACATCACGTAGCAGCAGCTTCAGCTGATCCTTTTGGTTTTATCATCATAATTAATATATAATTAAAAATGATGATATATAATTAAAAGATAATTATTCTGCTGCTCAAAAATACACTTCCACAACCTGCAGATAATGCATTTTCTCAGAATTAAAAAAAATATAATTAATTAAGGAGAATTAGTTTAATTAATTACCTGCCGTAGATAATGCTTCCTCTTCCTGCTTGTTCTGAAGCACGGGACTCGGAGTTTCGATTGCTTTCACCTGTTTGACAAGAACATGCAGAGATTAATTTTTGGACTGAAAACCTCAATTGCAATTACAATTATAATGCAAATGAGGAAGATCGAAAGATACTCTTTTTTTTTTTTTTTGCTTTTTTTTTTTTTTACATTAACATTTGTCTCTTCGATAAGCCTGAGCTTCCTTGTTAGTGTAAGCTGAAATTGGTGATGATCTGCAGAGCAATTAATTAGAGTTTAAATAACGATTCAAGAGAAGTAATTAAGCACCATTATAATCATAGCTAAACTAATCGCACAAAAGATTCATTGAGTTACCTTTTCCTTGAGGTGAGTACTTCACTGCTAGAATAGAATTAGCGGAGGATTGTGGAAGCATGAAGAAGAAGAAGAAGAAGAAGAAGAGAAGAGTGCAGAGCAGAGTGAAGACCGGGAACAATTCCATGGCTGCTAAATAAGCTTAGCTTAATGAACTTTGTGTGTGTAAGGGAGGTCAAAGTAAAGGTTGGAATTTATAGCAGTAAAAGCCAGGAAGTAGTCTTCTGAAGTCCTCAGAACGATAGGGACAGATAAGAGAAACAAACACAAAGCACAAAATGGAGAGTTCCAAAAACGCGGAGTGAGTAACCCATATTTTTATTATATATATTACTGCCCTTTTGAGGAACCTTCACACCCTTTGGGATTTTTGTCACATATGTCAAAGACCAAGACAGGCAGGCATAAATGGTATCGGAAGAATCACAAAAAGGCTCGGTGCCCTTTTTAACCATTACATGCAAGGGGAGGAGGAATATTAGGATAATTGTGTAATTTGCACTTAGCATGCCATCCCTTTTGAGTAATATATAATTCTAGAGTATGCATATCTGCATTTGAACCGAGGCCAAAGATGGTTCCAAATCTTGCATTGTACAATTTTGCGTGTGATTTTCTAAGTATGCCCATTGTAATGTGAAGATCAGTATTGTGTTCTGTTTTAAGTGTGTTGTAACTTTATACAGATGTGCAAATAAAAATAAAAAGAAATAAAATGACAATATAAATACGTTTGATGACACAATTCGATCTTCTTTTACCTACTTTGTTGGATGCTTATTCAAATTCATCTTCATTATAATTCTTCTTACAATAATAAATAGAAATGCAACCCTAC
Organism: Parsonsia alboflavescens; assembly: GCA_028571225.1. NCBI lineage: Eukaryota > Viridiplantae > Streptophyta > Magnoliopsida > Gentianales > Apocynaceae > Parsonsia > Parsonsia alboflavescens. The sequence continues at coordinate 11,013,312 of JAOXNR010000013.1, forward strand.
ACATTTTCTTATCAAGAATTACAAACGAGTCTGTGTACAATCCCAAATTCCCTTGCAATTATTGAATCACTTCAACCTTACACATATTTCTTCGTCCAAAAGAAATCACCACCCTCTTCTCCCGAAATTGATTGATAACACCTTCTCCCAAGGATGCAATGTGCACTGCATTTGTATCTTCCTCGGAAGACTGCAGATTTATTCTTCACCCAAAGAACTTCTTAATGATGAATGAAATTGGTTGGTGCATTTGAAAGCGTTTTGATCACTTGTTGCTTCAGCTCATATAATCTCTCAAAAATCAATTATTGCATGAATCCGAAAATGTATCATAAACGTTCAAGCAATATGTAACTCTCTAAACCTCTTTACGTTTTTCTAAACATTTTAATATCTACGGTTTTCTAAACATTTCAATATTTGAGAATTCTTCTACTTATAGATTTTCTAATTCTTCCAAGACCTTTCGAAAGAACCACCTTAAGATCTCTAACTAAGTTGCTTAATGTTGACGCGACTAACCATCCTTTTGTAACCAATCTTCTTTCACGTGAAAAACACATGACAACTTGAACTAAAGGTGATTAAGAAATAACAATCAATTGAACATTTTATATTTTAAATTCCTTTAGAACTTCAAGTCTAAATAACCATTTGACCAGGAAGTCAACTTTTTAAAAAGTGTTGCAACTTTCTCAAAAGATTTTTACACAACACCTATAAAAAATTTATGTATCGCAATGAATTGAATGTCTCATTTTTTGAATTAATATCCAATTCGTTATTTTAAAAATGGAATTGAATGAGTATTTTAAAAGGAAAAAATTGCATAATTGATCTCATATTTTAGGATTTTTAGTCGATTTGTTCTCATATATGTAAATAAAAAAACTGTTCGGCCTCTTAAGTTTTTTTTTAATTATAATGGTCTTTCACTTTTTTACGAGCGGAATTCAACAACTCATAAGGCAAAAAAAAAAAAAAAAAAAAGCATATCGCCGGTCTCCCTCATGTTGTCACCGGCGCCACTATTTACAAGTCCTACCAGAAAATCTGGGAAGATGACGCCAATTCCAGAATCCAATATCTGCTAACATAAGCAGTTAACTTCCTATCTTCTTCGGGTGTCCAAGTTCCCTTCCTCATTCCAGATTTATCACAACAAGGAGTTCGCACCATTTTCTTTCTTTCTTTTCCTTTTTGGTTTCTTTGCTCTCTCCCTTTCAATTAAAGCTTGGAATTTCAGAATTGAAGAACCGGGCAATCCATTCAACCGGGCCATCATCTTTGGATCGTCAAGACAACAGATTCGAATGGCGTCATCTTTGGATCCTCCAATAGTTCTGACTGGGGCGATAGTGATGAATAATTAGCCACCACCAGTTTTTCATTTTTCGCCGGTCGTTGGTTCTTCTACTTCTGGAATTGAAACTTTCTCTTTTCTTGTTTATCGAAAGAAGTAGCAGCAAAAGCCGATTTTCCTTCCTTCTTGAAGTAGGTTCTCCAGTAGTTCTTGATTTCTTCATCCTTGCTGACACTGGATACAGGACCACCATGGCCGGCGACATCCTCACTCTTATTTTTGATTCTATGTGTTATTCATCGCATCGTTATTTTTAATTTAATTTAATTTAATTGATTAATTTTTTATTTATTTATTTTAGGAAATATATCAAGAGAGAGTTATGTGAGTTGATTGGCCACTACTTTCCATCTGTCATTAGCCGAAACATCTAAAACTTATCCTTTCTTCCATAGATAGAAAGAAGAAAGATTGAGCTTGTGAATAGAATTGAATTGCAGGCTTCTGAAGTTTTAACTATATCAAGCAGCTTCACAATTTCCTCTTTGGACAATCTTCTTCGGGCGTCCAAATTCCTTCATCATTCCAGATTTATCACAACAAGGAGTTCTCACCATTTTCTTTCTTTCTTTTCTTTCTTCCTCCGTCTAAAATTCAGCGTAGATGTAGCGGCTGCTGGAGACAAAGTGAGGAAGATTGGTTTTTTTTTTTTGAAACGATTATTTTACCCCTTCGATCACCGTGTGAGTGGTTAGAAATGAATGGTTTAGATCATTTCGACTATCGTAAAAATGTGAGGGATCATTATGGTTGAAAAAAGGACTTAAGAGACCGAACTATTTTTTGATCCAAACGTATGAAACCAAATCGGTTAAAAACCCTATATTTTACTTTGATGTATTTAACAATGTGATGGATAGTCCGATTGAAAGAAATGATTCTATGAGTTAAAATACATTCATAAAAATGGACTTTATTATTTTATCAAAACATGCTGCTACTATTCCAATTTGTTTGTCATTTCAAAAGGATGTATTTATTCCATAGTTATACATTTCAAGATAAAAAGTAAAATTCTATTTTCCATTACACCTTTAATAGTTAAACTTTTTTTAAACCTATTTCAATGACATTTCATTATATTCACACCTCTCCCGATGGGAGTGTTAAAAAATTTTCTAAAACCGATCCAACCAAATTTAGAGTTTTTGATTTGGATTGAAAATTTTCAAACCGAAAAATTGGTTTGGTTACTAACTTTATATTTCCAAACCGACTATTTATATGTATTTATATTTATTATTTTAATTTCTAACTATTCCCATTTTCCTCTCCTTTTTCTATTTTTTCTTACTTTTCCCTCTCATTTCTCTAAACAGCATTTGGAAAAGATATCAATTTGAATTTCTTTATATATTCATGTTTTATATTGGTTTATTAATATTTTTAAGGATTGTATAAAATTTAAACTAATATGATTGGATGACTTGTAAGTAACTTTTGTCTCTTGAATTTGCTTATTTTTTAACAAGCATTTTAATTCTTGTAGTTTGATGATCGATGTAGAATATTTTTTTCTTTTTTTTAAACCAATTAAACCAAGCCAAACTTTATGCAAATCAAATCAATCTTAAAAGGTTTGATTTTGATTTGAGATTTTTCAAAGAGAAATATTTGGTTCAATTTGAAAAATTGACAAAATCGAACCAATCCAAACCGTGAACACCCCTACCTCCTTATTTTCAAACTCATCAATCTTATTAATACTAATCATACTAATCACTAAAGAAGGAAAGAGGAATCTCTTCACGGACATCCCAATAGATAGAGTGACAAGTGTACGGATCATATATCTCAAATTCGAATCTCACAAATATCTTCCTGAATTAAAACGAATGTCGAGATGTATATAAATTAATCCGGACAAAAAAAAAAATGGCAGTTGAGTTAAAATTTAAGGAAGAGTAACATCCAAATTACCTTAATCTATATGAAAAAAAAAAACTTAAAGAGGGAGTATCATTTACAAAGGAATGTTATAAACAGTAATGGAACTCCTCTTTGTATTCATAAGTTAACTCTACACTGGATAGTAAATACAGATGGATACACGTACTAATGTACGCTATAATATCTCCATAAAGATACTTTATACTATTTCTACAATGAAGAGAACAGTAGCCACCGCTTCCCCCCACGCCCGTCCCCGATCCCCTGTTACCGTTAATGCATTTGCAAATTGGGAATGCGAGCATTTTTCGAGATAAGAAAAAGGCAGATTTCTTGGAAAAAATGGGTCAAGGTTTAAACAAATGTTGGAAATACCAAAGACTTTCACACATTTTTTAAGATCACCACACATAACCTCGCTTGTATGTTAGTAGCTCTCTTACTAAGTTTAACAGCTCACCAGCAAGGGTTTAGGAAACATAAAAACCAAGCACATTCTGGCATACTACTATCAATCTTTAACCAAGTACTTACAAGAATTTGATCAAATCAAACCCTACCAATTTAGGGAATCAGGTATACCCTCGCTTATAAAAAGATGGAAATTTAAAACCCCCAAAAAGGAAAAAATATTTGTTAAATATCCTTCACTCTGCAATCTGCAAGCTTCAGAGATCACAAACTCAAAAGTAATCTACTGGCAAAAGATGCTTCAGACCTATCAGTATATTGACATGTATACTACTAGCAAATCTTTCATTGAATGACAACTTTAGACTTCACTGATGTATATATACCTAAACTAAGGGGAACCTATGGATAAGAAGAGAAGAATTCAGAATCTACAGCAAAAAAGGCCATGCTTCCAACCTCTGTGTTTCCGGAGATGTCTTGGGTTGGCCTTTTCCATTCTTACTGGACTGCTGTTCCATTCAGTTTGTAAGCTGTTATAGACACAAAAGAAATTGTCAGCTTTAGAAGGGCATGGGCATGGCTTTTCCTACTATTAAAAAGATATTCATATTACTAAGAAGAAAAAGATAGGCCAAAATGGTCTTTACATGGGAAAGGCAAAAGAGCGAGTACTGGTTGTGCTGCTATCAGACCGAAGAGAAACACTACCAGAATATGATATTGGACCAGAGTAGGTGATTAGACCTGATGCAGGACCAAACGTAGAGAAACTTGACTCGCCCTCACCTCGTTGGAGAGGATTGGACACAGAAAGATTATCCAAGTTCCCATTCTCATCATTAGCTACATCTAGTCTAAGATGGTTTGAAGCAGAAGCATTCTCTCTGACCTTCTCTTCACCATTGGCTAACTGAACCGGAACAGGAGCCAAGTGTTCATTTTCTTTCTCAACGTCTGCCTCTGGAGCTTTTCCTGGAGTGACTTCAGCACGCCCATTGATACTGCTAGAAACTGCAGGTTTTGAGGAATTGAAGTCAAAGGTAATTGTCCCACCTTCCACCTTGCTATTGTAAGGCACATTACTGACGGGACCACCTTTTTTTGGTTCTTCAGAAGTAAAAGCCACAGCTAGGCTTTCCAAAATTGCCTCTATAGAAGGAACCTGCAGGGAAAAAATTTTAAGAATGAAAACGTTTATGACAAAAATAGTAGAAAGAGCTTTGCATTTTAACCATGGGATTTAAACAGAACAGTGCTGCCTGACTAGTTGCATCGTCTATGTGTTTATTTTATTTGTTAGTCAGTAGCAAAAGTTGCATAATAGGTAGAACTAACCTCATCTGGTTGTTGTGCAACTTTGTTCTCATCACATTTGGAAGATTCCATAAGAGCATCATGCAGATTAAACTCTTCTGATAGACGTGGACTACTTATAGAAGATCCTTCATCCGGGCCATCATCTGCTATCTTGTCATCTTTCTGCAACAGAAAAAAAACATCAGGGCAATCCTAGTTAGTATAGTTTTCTTAGCAGGATTTTGACAATCCATCCCACAACATATGATTTGATATTTACCTCTTCAGTCACAGATTCAGAGTCAGTATTATGGCTGATATCTTCCGGGGATGAAGCTTTAAATCTATCTGGAATGAACAATTCAATATCAGGACCACCTGTTTTGTTCCCACTATGCATGTCTTCATCAGAGAGTTGCAAAACAAAAGAGCCAGAACGATCATCCTTCTCACTTCCAGTCAAAATTTTGTCTTCAGCAGGTGCCCCTTCATCAACACATATGTCCTTCACAACCTGAATATTACTCTCCCTGTAGCAAACCACAAACTCAGGCAGCTCACATTCCACAACATTTTTGTCTGTGAATGGATTCCAATCTGATTCAAAAGCTTGAGGACCATTAGTCCATGTCTCAGAATCTTTAGACTCATTCTCATTACAATTGGCTGACTTGCCATCTACCATAGAGTGCAAAGCTTCCTGAGTAATTTTTGTTTCATTTTTGTCCTTTGTGTCAAATACAAATGACTTTGTATCCTTCTCCAAAAAATGACAAGGGACATCCTCATTTCCCACCTTTGGTGAACCTTTAGGCTCATTACTCTCAGTGGAATTATCCAAAACAGAGGACTTGGGAACTGCATTGCTCCAAAAATCATGTCCATCTTGTAAACCAACTGCTAAAGAATTTGGATTGCCTCCATGGCCATTTGAATGTAATGGGTCACTTGCCGAGAAAAATAATTGATCAGCCTTTTTCTCATAGCTGTTTGAATCACATTCGATTCCAATCTGACTCTCCGTCATAATCAACTTTGGTTTTGGTGCGTCGAAGGCACTGTAATATATGCCATGCGAATGTTTCAGAATTATGCTCACAGACTATAATAAAAGAAAAACAAAGGTTCAACATTCTAAAGCATTTAATTTTCAATGCAGGTTGAAAAATGCTATCTAGATGCCTTACTGGATATGACAATTGATAAATATGTCTATATATAAAGAATAAAAACTTTAGAAAAATAACAAAATGGTGAAATCCATATTTTTGCTGGGAACAAATCCTGTATCTTGGTAAATGATCCGACCATTAAAATTCAATTTAAACATGTCTGATATCCATGCTATACTGAAAAATAAATTAAATAATACAGTGCCTGGACAACCTCCTAAATTCACATTCATACGGTCAAAATTGCTAAAGGAAAAGAAGGAACAGTGGCAATTCAACAAGAAGGGGGCCAAAAAGTGACAGGACTAGTAGGAGCAACAATGCCAAAAAGCCCAAAGCCCATAAAAGATGCAAAATTACCAGATTTCAACATTCACATTTGTTGGGATAGTTTGGAGAATTCTCAAAAGCTGTGAAGCAAACATCCACTGTCCAGGCAAATATTACTGAGATAACCTGTATATACAGTGAATGTTAAGTTACTTTACTATTAATGTAACACCTGAAAGAGAATCTTTGAAATATCAAGTAAGCTCATTAAACTACTCAATAGTGGGCAAGATAACCCAGTTATCCATAAGCATTCCAACAAGGTAAGATTAAAATTGGAAACCATGTATACCGAAACAACCACAAATAAAGATTCAAGAGCATGGGCTAAGTATATTGATCCTTAGAAATGCACAACAACAGAAGAATAAAGAGACTGGAAACTGAAGCACTAATTGGTTAAAAATTCTGAGGTGGCAGTTAAAAACACCCAGACCAAGAAAAGAAGGTTGAAAACTATAAAAAAATTAATAAATAAATAATTAATAGCAGACATGTAATACCACAAGCTCCTAGGAAAAAAATACTACAGTACTTCAATCTGAAACCACATATAGTGAGTGAGCCACAACAAATACAATAAATGGATTATAAAATCTGCAAACGTAGCAATTGGAGATTCTGCAAGCTCAAGCAAAAGAAAATTACTAATTCTCAAATGAACCATTCACTTCAACTGTAAAAATGAAGCAAAATTTAACTAAATTTCCTGATTTTGTTGACAAATACATCAGAAAAGACAACCATATATGCTTCCTAATGGCAAGAGTCAAACAAAAGAAAAGAAATATATAAGCTTAATACAACTTGAATACAGAGAAGTTTCCACATTTTCACTTCAACACTAGCTTAAAAACTAAACTTCATTTAGTCATCCTGGCACCCTTCTTAGCCCTCATATTTCACTATTCAAATTTCCTCAATGAGCAAAGGTTTTAGTTTATATAAAAATTGTATACCTTGGTTGAATAACCAGTGGAAATGGGAATCTAAACTTTTTCCAGAGATAAAGAAAAGGACAAAAAAGGCCACAACTTTCCAAGAATTTACATAAAACCTTCAATGTCTAAAATATTACCCCACCTCGCTCTAAAGTCAATCCGCATCCCACATTCTCCCAACACTGGTTTTGTCTTTTAGTTCTCTCTTTTTCACTAGATCTAACCCATTAGCCATTGTACTAATCTAATAGTAAGGTACTTCAAACCACAAAAATGGCCTTCCAGAATTTTACTATTATTATTGAATCTCGACGAAACCCAAATAGTAATCTGACAGATTTTCCCCGAATCCCAATAAAATTGACACTTCTTCAGTCCAAAAAGAGGCCCTGAAAATTCTAAACAACAAAGAAAGGACCAAAAAAACAACACTGGAAACGAAAGAGAAAAACAAAATTAAAGTTCCTGAACCTGTTCAATTGAGTAACCAAACTGGGTTTTCTCTCTTTATCTTCCCGAACAGGATCAGGGTTTGTACTTCACTGCGAAGAACCCCAAAAAGGATCATCAGTAGCATGGCAAAAAGAAAACCAAGAGAATAATTTCCTAAAAAAAATCGGGAGCAGAAAAGTTATGAGACTAGCAAACGCAGACAGAATGATATCACAGAAACAGATCAACATAAACAATCATAAAAAACAAACAAACAAAAAAACAATAAAAGGGGGGGGGGAACACCAAAACCCAGGATCTAAAATTCTCAAAACACACCAAACCAAAAGCCCACATGTATGAACAGATAAACAGACATTAAAAAATTCATAAATAGAGTCACCACATATGGTTCAAGAACTGGGCCGGAAGAAAAGGGAGAGACCTGGGCTTATCCAGCCGTAAAGAAGAAAGAAGCAAATAAATTGTAAAAAGCATTAAAATTTCTGCAATGAAGACAATCCAGAAAGAATTGAAGAGAGAGAAAGTTGGTATCAATGCTAAGAGTGGTGATAGATGTGTACTAGGAGCTTATAGAGTAGTGCTGTAGTTGTACTCATACCAAACATGAAAATGGAAGGAATCACAACAATTTTTCCTCACCTCCCTTAAATACTGCCCTCAAAAGGTCAACCCTTTCAACACCTTCCTCCTCTCTCCAATCTCCCCTATTACTATGCGATCATTAATTGACATTACATGGTACATAACAGTACGATATAAATACATGTACATACAGAGTTACATGAGAGAAAAGAGATTAAGAGAGAGAGAAGGGCATAAGGTGGTGCTGGATTTGGGTGGGCGGAGGTAGCACGGGAGACGAGGGCAGGGGGACGCCTCCTTTAAGCGTCCGACAGGCAATACTGGAGCGCACGAAGATGCAAAACAATAAATGGCTTCGAAGAAGCAGTTTAAAAAAAGCATTAATTATCGTTTACACAGCAACTTAAATTAAAAGAATAACAAATTTACAAAATTTGAAAACTATCCAACCAAAAGGAGACTAAAGGCTTGCTATTTTTTAACTTTCTCAAGATTTAAAATGCTATGGTAAATAAAATAATACTCCGCATTCGGGCATAATCAATAATACTCCCGTGTCAGGATATTAAGTAATTTGTTGTCATTTTATAAAAAATTGAGATAATTTTTTCTCTTACGATGTAATTGCCATTTTATGGAAATATATGAGTAATAAAAAAAAATATTCAAATATCTATTTAACCAACAACAAGGATTTATAATTAGTAATAAAAAAAATATTAATTACTATACTTATATTTAGTGACGAAAAGAATGTTCAGATATCAATGCATTATAAAATCTCTTAAAAATTAAAAGAATATCAAATTATCTCAATATTATGTGTTATTAGCACTCGCTACTAATATTATATGCTCCCTTTGCAAAATTAGATATACCTACCTCTATTTCTATCCATTAAAATTTAAATATTTTATTTTATGAATTAGTTAAAATTTTATAAGAAATCAATATATAATATTAAAAATAAATTAAATAAGAATCAAATTTTCTCAAAGTCAAATGGAAACGTTTAATTTTCGAAGAAAAAAAAATTTGTTACATTCCCATTGTTCTCTCTCATCAAGCTTTCACTTTCTATTTTCGTCATCTTCCAAAACCTATCAAAGTCTAATTTCTCGATAATAGTTATTTAAAAGGTTCACAAAATCTCAAGTTGTGTTATTGTTTCATTTTCAAAAAACATTATCTTAGAATTTCCCCCAACACTTTCCACTGTTTGGAATTCTAGACCTTGCGTTTCTATTTTTACCAATTTACATTACACATTCTAATCTTGACTTCTATATGTGAAACAATAGATTTAATGCTCAAACTCTTCTTTTACACATTTTTACATTCAATTGAATAAACAACAGCTATCATTTTGGCCATTTTAACAACTTTGTATATCACAGTGGTATGGTCTTACTTAGAGAACTTTGTTCTTGTTTTATTTAGCATATGCACATAGTTCAATGATAAACTTGGTGAAAATTTTTATAATGTCCGCCTTACTTCTGTATGTAGGGTGCGAGTTCGATTCCTGTCAAATGCAAGGGTTGACTCGTTGCATGCAATAGTTAAAGAATAGGCTCTCTCAAGTTCCACTGAAGTACATCCCTCGACTTACAACCCTTATTTAGTGGAATCCATCAATTTATTTTTTTTTAAGTATACAATAATCACATACTATTTTAACTGTAATTAGATCATCATGACACTCCATTTTAAGAATGACAGGATAAAGTTCATAGGCTAAGCATTACTTATCTTCTTCTTCTTTTTTACTAATGTATTTGAAAATCAAATATGAAACCTCGATTTGAATCCATCAAATTGGCTGGGGGATTGGCATGTTAAAGGATTCCACATTAGTTCAAAATTCATTGTTTTATATATAAATATATATATATATATAATGCTTGCTCCAACCGTTATCGTAATGGAATTTTTGCTCCGTTTGATTGGCTGTATGAGCACTGTAGTAAAAATTCCATTACGGTAACAATCGGAGCACGCCTAAGCAAAACCGTAGATATAAAATACTATAAATAGTTACCTATGGTTAAATTACTTAACAGAATTTCAGCATTAAAAAATTTATAAAAAAGAAACTCAACGTCCACTTACCTTTATAAGCAGTAACCTAAAATACTTTGAAAACATAACACACGCTTTAAAACAACTCCAATACTCCATCTCTTTGGAAAAAAAAAAATGTCGTTTGAAAGTTTTTTATTAAAATTAAGGTAATCATAATATTATTTATTTGAAACAAGTTAGCCTCTTTTTAATTTACTTTGAATTGCATCCCAAATCCTCTTTCCTCCTTTATTTTCTCTTTTCTTCTCTCTCCTCTCTTCTTTAATATTTGATTGGTTAGTTTAAAAATTGAAATGAATAGTGTAATTAATTACGTTGAAAAATGTTAACAGGAAATTTGATTAAAAAAAAGAGGAGGTAAAATAGATATTTCAATCATAATTTTTATATTGAATTGTATAAATGATATTCATTTTAAAACAAGACTTTATTCCATAAACCACATTTTTTTTTTAAATAAAGAAAGTAACATATATGTGTATACAGTAACTTTATGAAATAATACTCTTTTTTGACCAAAATTATTATTATTATTATTTTTTAAATTATTTAAAATCAATGTACATTTTCTTAAGATAAATACTTTATAATTTATCAGTTTGGATCCAGGGTTATGGTTGCGGTTGGGAACACTTTCTCCTTCTTCCCTTATTTATTTATTTGTTTATGTTTTTTGGCAGAAGATCGAGATTTAAATAATCGATGGGAAGCTGTATTGGGAGTGGAGAATTGTGGGAAAGTCTGACAATGGAATTATAGAATGGAACGCTGACTATGTTTTTATTTTTTTTATTTTTTCATGTCAAAAGTGTTGAGGGACAAACTGGTAGTCAAAGGTTTGTTTGGATGTGAGTTGTATTTTTGTGTGGTTTTTTTCTCATATTATTGTTTTGTTTGAGTTGAATTTTAATTTTTTTTTTCCCCAAAAAGGGTTGGGGAAAAGAGGAAAGGAAAGGAAAAGAAAAGGATTGATTGTTTTGGGGGTACAAGAGGACAATGGTTCAGGAAAAAGGGAAGACGTCAGATATAATGTTATGTCTTCATCATATGTAATGTCTGTTGTGACAGCTTTTTAAAGTTTGTAACAACATTTTTATTTGTTAAACAAACACGGTACTAATTTTTCATTACTTAGACTATAAATATATATTTAAATTATTCATATTTATGATGATGAAATTATCAATTTCAGTTCCTAAAATAATTTTTCACTTTCCAGATAGTGTTTATATTTTATTTTGCAAAATCAAAGTGGTTAAAATAGATTGACAAAATTTATACTCTCTCAATCCATGATTGCATGCTTTATTTTTTACTTTGACAAATTTTATTAGAATTAATTTTGAACATATATAATAATATTAATTCCTTTCTAAAATTCTTACTAATTATGGGATTGACACATTAATTTTTGGGAAGGTTTCAAATATAAATAAAGATGTTCAATTTTTTTTAGAGGGAGTATTATTATTTACAATATTAAAGAAACAAATCTCCAAAAATAATATCCCCCAAAAGAACTATTGTGTAACTTAATAATAATTTGAGGATTAAAAAGAAAAAAACATTAACAACCTATATCGAAAACATGGTAAAAACATTACGACCTGTCTTTGAAAGTTGAAAATTATTTAGAACTAAAAAATTTAAAAGTTTAAAACATCTTATTCTCAGAAAATACTCAATAAAAAATTGAAGAAAGGGGAAATGGATGTTTGCATAGGGGAAAAAAGTGAAAGGTGAGAAAAATCTATTAATAGATAAAAGAAGTGTCGATAGCAAGAAAGATTACCAAGTGTCATTCCAATGCTTAAAACAAAATTTAATTATATCCAAATATATTATTTTCTTTCTCTAGTTGCTAGATAAATGTTAAGGTATTTCAAAAAAAGAATAATAACAAGAGAGTGTCAATATATTTTAAAATATAAATATTTACAGAAATCAACAGTATTTGAATGAATCCCTAGACTAAGAAACTCAAAAGGAGAGAAACTTCTATAAAATTGATGGACAATAAGCCTAAAGACTCACACCATTCTCGGTTATCACTCTTGGCTAAGATCAAATGTGGTATCAATTCTTAGGATGATATATTAATTATATTATTTCTTAACGTGTAAAAAAAAAAAACTTTATTCACCTTCTTTAAGAAAAAGTAAATTAAAATACAATATAATTTGAAAAATATATAATAAATCAAATTTAAAAAGAATCAAGTAATTAAAAAGTATTTTTTATTTTTGAATTTTTAATTTTAGAAAAGATATTAATTTGAACGGATATTGGGTAATATATTAAATTATTATTATTTATTTATGTTTATATTTTCAATTTTATTATGTTATACTTTATACAATGATTATAAATGCCTTTTACCTTGGATTTTTATATTAAAGTCAAAAGGATTTTTATTATTTAACTTTAAAATATTTATTGTCAGTATATCTTTTAAAAGAAAATAGATAACTATATAAATTTTTTGAAAAATTCTTTTAGATAATATAAAAGATTATAAGAGTTTTGTGATTTTATATATAAATATATATTTATTTATATATTTACATTTATAAGTTTTTAAAAATATATAAATTTTTTATTGGTGAAAAAATATTAATTTTTGATTGGTTATAGGTAATAATGTATGTTGGGATAATTATTAAATATGATTAAAAAAAATAAAATTTACATATAACCTAATTTATAAATTAGTTTTAAAATCAAATAATAAATCAATAGTCAAAACTGTACGTAATAATGTTCATGAATTTATGATTCATGAGTTTAGATTTAAAAACAATTGTCTGTCTTTTTAAAAGTAATATGGATAAATAGAAAATTTGAAAAAATAATTTCTTATAATAACAAAACCAAATCATAAGAATTCATTGATTTTTTTATATATATAATCTGAATTTTAAAAATTATGATAACTTGGACGGGTGATGGATCATAGATTGATTTACTTTTTTAGTTGCAATTTTTTTTTTTTTTGTTATACACTAAGGATAATTCAAAGTGAGAATAATACTTCTTAGTGTAAAAAAAATTCATTTCAATACTAGTTAAATTCTCTGAATAAACAACTTCACGCAATTTATGTAAGCTAATCTATTCCTCACTAATATTTTAAAATATAAAGGCACAAAAAGGTAAACTTAACATAAAATATAATTGGAAACTATCCACATAAATCATATGAAATTTAAAAAGAATTGTATTAACTATTATGAATATAATTAATTGAATTTTTCTAAAAATAATTGAGAATTACATATAATTATATATTTTTTTAATTTTACAAAAGATGTTAATTTGAACAGGTATCGAGGACACATTTTTACCTTTTTTAATTATTTATTATTTTATACTTTATTTCTGATTATTAATGACTTCATTGCTTTGATGATGTTAATTTACCTTTTTAATTATATTTTTTAACATAATAAAAAATATATTATTGATAATTAAAAAATATTATGAATTACATGCTGAGTTTTCTTTTATATTTTTGCAGTTACGTTTTTATTTTAATTTATTATATATCTAAGGATAAATCAAAGATGATTTTTCTGAAAAGACTTTTTATATTTTTATTGAATCGTTTACAAAATAAAAGGATAATAATAAGTTTAATTACAAAAATATTTAATAAATTCAATTAATTATATTGTGAATAAAATGAAATAAATATTAATTTGTTAATAAATATAAATCTTTTTATTCTTAACAAATTATTTATAAAATAAAATGATCATAATATTTTTAATGTAATATTTATTTTATTTATTAGAATAAAAAAAAATTTCAACTTATTTAAGTAAACAGTAATAACATATCAATAAATAATATTGTGAAATATAACCAAATAAAAGAATCAACATACAATATAAGTTATCAATATCAATAATAGTTTATAATAAAATTTAAAACTATGAACTTAATTATTTGAAATAATCTAAAAGGTAACGTATATGAATAAAAAATATTTTATTTTTGAAAAAATAATTATTAATAATACAAAAATTCATACGTTTTGATTTTTTTGAATTTTTATTTTTAAAAAATATTAATTTGGACGGATGATAAATAATCTGTTATATTACTTTTTTCACCTTCCCGTGTATTGCATGTGTATTATACTAGCAAGCAATGACAAGTCCCTTCGGGGACACCTCAGTTGGTGGAAGGGCTAACGTGGAAACCAAAGATCCCTAGTTTGAATCCCATCAATACCCTCTAAAATTAAATTTTATTTACATCCACGAATAGCGACTGTAGACTTAAAGAAAAGAGAAAAAAAGAAAGTTATGATAATAAAGTGGAACATTAGAAACAAGTGGTCAAACATTTTTTAAAATTATGAAAAAGTAACTTAATAAAAGTTCCAAAGACATATAGTGTTCTCTTTCATGTTGAATCATTGAGGAATATAACATATAGTGTTCTCTTTCATGTTGACATCTTCAAAAAGTGAAAAAATAATAATGTACTAGTTAAGAGATCCACATTGCTTTTGCGTCTAATTTCCTTTTCATGTTCTAAATCCCAATTCATAATATGAAAACGATGATGACTCTTTTGGGGCACCAAGCAACAATGATTGAAAACCCACGCAACTCTCAAATAGTAAACTATGTTCATAATTACTCTGATTAGTATAATATAATTAGTATAATATAGGCTGTGAATTTGATTCAATCTTATTGCAGTTTTAACTTTGATTAGTTTGCAGTTCTAGATAGAATAGTTGAAATACGTGCATGAGTCGGATCAATATACCACTTGTAAAAAATATAATAAGAAGGAAGCCTTTTTTAACTTTCAATTTTATTTTTTCTTTTACTCCTTTTATCAGA
>JAOXNR010000013.1:11028799-11040872 GCA_028571225.1 Parsonsia alboflavescens
CGTAGATAACATATAAATAGGGGTGGAGAGAGTAATATACATTTAACCAAAATGTTTTTGAGTTACCTAACCTGTAAAAATTTCAAAGAAAATGCAAATGGTTTAGAGAATGAGGTGCAATAGTAATAACTTACTTGATTACATCCATATGCCGTGGTACATAATGCCCTCCACCGAGCCCAAGAAGGATTTTCTTGTTCGTAGTTGCACTGGGAAATGAGAAGCAGTTATCTGTAAGAAAACATGCTAGGAGAACTAGTAAAGCTAAACAAAAGCAGCAGTCGAATTGAATAAACGATGGAAGGAATGATCCAGAAATCTAACATATAAAACAATTAAATTCTTAGAATGGATGCACTGCACAGAAATATTAGGTAATGAATGATAGAAAATGAGAAAGCAATCAAAATACAGGATGAGAGGCAAGTGGGCCTAATATGGTAAGATGATTGGGTTCCCCTACAAGTAATAACAACAAACAATTCAACTATAGAGATGCCAGATGCAACATTGTCCAGCACAACCTGGAAACGGGTTTACCAGAGACTGACTAGAAAATTATTTCAGATTGAATGTACCTGCTCCATTCTCCAAGAGGAGGTCCTTCTCCCAATCCAAGTCCATCCCAAATTAACTTCACAAAGAGAGACAAAGTTCTTTAGCTAAGAAAAGCTTACAAATAAAACTTCAACAACCTGTGACGCTTTCTGCAACAATATGAATGCACTAAAATTTTTTAGACTTGAAGGCTAGACAACAAAGAAATGTATGAAACATACACGACAGAAGAGTTTTTACATGTCATAATCAAGGATATATTTCCTTTTTCCCCTAATAGTGTGGCGGTGGGGAATCAAATTTTAGATATTAAGGACCAAATTTGGATAAGCTGTCTTGCACATAAATCCAATGCTTAATACACCACAGGCAAATGAAAAAAGTAGAGAGTTAGACTTGAAAGAACAGATCTGTTTCATTTCTTGCATGGTAATAACTTATCCTTATAAACTACAAGAATTGAAGACAACAATAAGACATAAGCATATGACTGCAAGCTAAGCACGAACATATAAATTAAACTCACTTGTGCAACAACACAAGCAGCATCATCTCTACCCCAGTGCAGTTCTGTACTACCTGTGCTAAACAAAGGACACTAATTAAAGAATTATATAGAAATTAACAGTATTTTTAACAGAGAAGAATAACACAACGGTAGATCGCTATCAGATGTGATAGACATTTCAAAGGGACTTTTCTAGTATACAATCCATGGCTCCATTACTCTCCCTTGTCTGCCTCTCCTTCCAAAAGGACAGTCAATAATAAGAAGGTAGCAAAAGCTACAGAAATTACATATACTTGTCATATGGAACCTTAATGAAGTATCATATTTACAAGTAGTGTACGATATTGATGATATCATCATGTGATTTAGCTACAGAAAGAAATATCCATCCCCTCTTTTCTCTATGGGAGGTGAGTGAGGAATGGGGGTACGGAAAGACCAATCAAGCCAATATTTATGTTTGATACCACTGGGGGAATCATGGCAGAAAAAACCAGGGCTGTAAACTGGGGAAAACTTTACTGATTTATTATGAACCAGAGAACTAAAGAAAGTATTTTGATTCAGACGTGCAACTACCATAAGATTAGCATAATTAACATTCATCAGGTAGAAAAGGGAGACAAGTATCAGACAGAATAAGATTTTATGCAATCAATTAAACTGAAGAACTTAACAAACCTACAGAAACAATAATCACATTCATACAATAAGCACACAAAAAAGCACATAGTGGTAACTTTTACAAAAATTGCAAATAGATCACTTCTTCATAAAACATAGACATCAAAGTGTTGTTTCTTTCCTTTTTTCTTTTCCAATAAACCTCAGATTTCTCATACATTACAGTAAAGAATCTATAAATAATTTGCATACTGATAGTGCAAGATGTTGAGAGAGTAGACCAGAAAAAAAAAACTAAAGTTAGATAATCAGTTGGAAAACAAAGGAAATATACATCTGAAGTCTGGAGTCTGGACATACCAATCTCAATAAACATTGTGGGTTTAGTTGTCAAAGGCCCGTGATGAGTGGCCTCAAATGTAATCTGAATAACCAGAGGAAAAATAAAAGTTTTAGTTGCTCACAAAGTTGCAATTGCAAATCCCATTTCTCATAATCATCTCAAAGTGGACGTATACATTAAAATGAACAGCAAAGAAAGAATTGATCATATCTGCAATAAATCACAATACAAAAAGAAGGGTGGTGTATGCAATGTTTGAATTAACACTAAGGTTCAGTTAGTTTATTTGACCTAATCCTCTAATTCTAATTCTAGGCGCCCAAGAATTGAAGTATGCAACTACCTCAAATTCAGGAACAAGATTCTGAGCAGTAGCCAGTTTCTTCAAAAGAACCAGCCACGGTCCTATCCTAGGACTTGGTGGAGCTGCCCATCCCGGCTTCCCTCCTTGAGGTGGTATATCTCCGTCCTTTAAATGTGGTATTCCTGCATAATCCCAAGAAAAAATTGAGATTATAAAAACCAAGCAAAATATGAAATAAATTTGAAAACTTCAAAGATATCCAGTCAAAAACAAATGCATCCTTAAAAAAGAAAAATAGATAGTGTACCAATTGGGTGGATTGTAAGGGCGGCACGGTTAGACACAGCAGTATGTTTGCTGAGAAAAATAATCTCATCAACCACCTCACCAGAGAGATTTTCCCAACGTTGGTCCAAATCATCCTCTTCAATGATGGTCTTTTCTTGCTCTAACAATCTTAAAATACTACCATTCCCGAAACTTTTGATGCCATCCATACTAGGACCAGGTTTCCAACCAGGCATGCCCAAAAGAACCCTTGCAGGGTTAATCGATGCCGGATCTTGAATTGTTGCCACCACTAAAACCACCATTGTGACTCTTTTTTTGATTCTTGCAAAATTGTAGTTGGAAATTTTTGATTCAGATGATATATTATTGCTTGCAAAATTGTAGTTGGAAATTTTTGATTCAGATGATATATTATTGCTTGCAAAATTGTAGTTGGAAAAATTTGATTCTGATAATATTTTGGCTGCCAAAGACAAAGAGAAGTTCGCCTTTGAATTTGGCACGACAATTGGGGACGTTAGTTGGTTTTCATTTGTCTGCCGCCAATGGTATTTGAAGCGTTTTTACCGACAATAGATTAGATAGAAGTTACGAACGCGTAAAAATTATACTTCCTCAATCATAGTTTTATTTTTTATTTTTTAAAAGATTTTTATAATGTAAAAGATTTAAATAATATTATTAATTTTTTATGATTTTATTAAATTCAAAAGTTTTTTTTTTTTATTTAACAGTTTTTACAGTATTTTATATATATATTTATATATAGTTTTTCTAATATGTACATCATTACACACAAGCCAAAAGATATAGTTTCAAAAAAGAAAAAAAAAAATTCGAGTAGAGTTTCAAAGTAGAGCCGACAATCCACCACCTCCTACACCCCCATCACCTACTGCCATAGCCACCATCCTAGCCCCAACACCTATCTCGTTCCAACACCACTTCCTACACCCTCCCTATCTACTCCCATTGCCACCACCACCTCTGATAACCCCCTACTATCATTGCATCCCATCATCCCAAACCCCTCTCATCGCCACTTGTCGACCGTCACAAGTAATAGAAAAAATATATATATGTTTGTGTTTGCCATTTTTTTTTTTTTTTACACTTTAATTCTTGATTCAGATAACATAATGATAAATTGTTAAATTCGAAAATTCTGGCATGAAACGATATCGTTTTAATGAGATGGGGTATGGCGGGTGCGGGGAAGAAGGGAATCAGAGGACTCCAAAGCGAGGTCGGGGACCCACCTCAAGGTCCCCTTAGCAGCAGGTTTCCGATATCTAAGGTATCGATCTAGTGTGATTGTGCCATAACTCAACGTTTTAGTAGGCAAAAACATTGATTATCTTAGTTTAACACGATTGAAATATTAACTGATTTTAAAAAAACTTATCCAAAACGACTGGTTTAAACTTTAACTCATCCATCTTTGTTGCACACAAAATCTTAGTTAAAATATTGTTAAAGTAAAATTAGTGATTCAATTATATATGAATTTATATTTAAGTTTCCAACTATTTATAAATTCTTATATTAAGATTTCGTGTTTGAAATAAAATGATCAGTGAATCAGTTTTGAAAATTATAATTTGAGGAAAAGGTTCCTCTAATTGCAATAACACATTGTATTATTTTATAATATTCCTTTTCATTTTGAAATCTACAAACACGAAATTGTGGAAACATCAAAATTAATAAAACCAGATGGAGAACCCGCCCAAGGTACAATAGTTAAAGGTAACTTTTTTTCATGTGGAAACTTGGTAACATTTTTTATAAACATGAAAATAATATAATATAGTATTTGTAATTTTAGATAATGTCAGGTTATTGTTTTTATGGGCATAGATTCAAATATATCTTTATCTTTAATATTTAGGTGATCTTGTAAAGTAATAATAAATGAAAAATAATTAATTATTAATTGAATATTTTGCGATTTCCTTCAATATAAAAAATAGTATAAATATAAAAATAAAAATTAGAGGAAAGAAAAGCTATCCAAGCTACCAAAATCACGTATTGACAATTTACCTGTTTGTGCATAGTGAAGGCATTTGGTATAATAATTTAAAATATTATTTATCTGTTTTAATAAATATTTTTATCTATTTTCATATATCAATTAGAGTTTTGCAAATATCTTATTCATCATAAAAAATCAAGAAAAATAAGTTTAAAGAAAATTGTAGAAAAATAAGAAACATATTTTATTGGAAGTCAATCACTTGAAAAAAACTCACTTATTGACAATATATATATATATATATATATAGAGAGAGAGAGAGTTCAATATCTCGAGAGAGAAAAAGCTTACCATTGATCAAGTGAGTTTGTTATGCATTCCATGAAACTATTATTCCTATAATTCAAAAAAGAAAAAAAGAGACTGTTATCAATAAGCTATATTAATTAGAGTTTTGCAAATATCTTCTTCATCATAAAAAAAATCAAGAAAAATAAATTTAGAGAAAATTAAGGAAAATTAATTTTAATGAAGAAAAGTATTTTATTGGAAGTCAACATCTATAGATAAAACTCACTTATTGACAAAAAAAAAAAAAAAAAGTGCAAGGTTCAATATTTCAAGAGAAAAACGCTCACTCATTGATCAAGTGACTTCTCTATACATTGCAATAAATTAATATTCCAATAATTCAAAAAGGACGAAAACAACTATTATTAGCTTTATAAAATGAGTAACTGATAAAAAGGTATACTTGGGAGAATTGCAGAGGGGTAGGTCTCATTGATATAGAAGAATGAACAATTAGATATTTATAGATAAAAAATGAAAAATGAAGAGTCAATTGTCTGGGACTTCAAAAGTTGAAAAGATGAGGTTTAGTGGATTTGTTCACATAGATGATTATCTTTATGAATTTATTAAATAATTTAAACTAAAAAATGATATTATATAATTGTTATTATCTTTTTTTAAAAAATTATATTAATATGAATAAATTCATTGAATCTTTGCTATGTCATAAAAATAAAAATTTTTATTTTAATAAAAATAAAAAATTCATTTTTTTGTTTATAGATAAAAAAATGAAAAATGAAGAGTTAATTGGGACTTCAAAAGTTGAAAAGATGAGGTTCAGTGGATTTGTTCACATAGATCATTATCTTTATGAATGTACTAAATAATTTAAACTAAAAAATAATTATTTAGTCTCATAACTTTTTTGTTTTGACCATTCAGATCCATTTTTTTTTTAATTTTTTAGGATCTCATAACTTTTTTGTTTTGACCATTCAGATCCATTTTTTTTTTAATCTTTTAGGATCTCATAACTTTTTACGAGTGATTAACTAAGTCCAATTATTTTGGAAATGAGATTTTCAGGTCATTTTCACTGGAATTCTTTTTTTAAAGGTCTTTTTAGGTATAAAACTATTCAATAATGGACCTAGTTAGTCACCCGAAAAAAAATTATAAGATTCTAAAAGATAAAAAAAAAAAAAAATGAACCTGCATAATGGAAAAAAAAAAAAAAAGTTACAAAACTAAATTGACCATTTTACTTAACTTCATACATAAATGCTATAGAAAGCAATTCACATATATACTTATAGAAACACTCTATATTTTGAACTCTTAGCTCAATATTTCCTGTGTATACTTGTGAAAGTATTTGATTTATTAGTCATTTCCAGCCTCAGTTACTTTTTAGGTACATAAAAAATGTCCCCTGTCTATCCTTTCTATAAATTATTAAAGGTTACCGTAGTCATAGCCATGCCTATGAATATCATATCATTTGCCAAATCATTAGACAGTCAAACAAAAATGGGGAAACTAGGTTTTGCGTTCATGCATTGCACGGACGTTTTTCATAATGTATATTAAAGTAGTTTTATATATTTTGAAAGGAAAATTGTAATTTTTTTATTAGAAATTTCGATATTTAGAAAAAATATAAAATAATTATCCATTTTTTAATTGACAAGTGGATTAAATAATTACCCATTTTTTAATAAAAAAAAGTGGGAAGATAAATGAAGTTGGCATGACTATTTATTAGCCAAAAGTTTAGAAGGATTTATAGTTCACAAACGAAAATGACATAATAATAAATAAAAAAAACAAAACAAAACAGCAACGGAAAGAAAACTCCCAATACCTTTTCTAAAACAAAAATTCAACAAAAAACTATGAAAGGTTTCTTTACAGAATATATCAAGTGTCACCTCATTAATTAGTAAATAAATTTTTTTTTTTTTTTTAAATGAAAGGTTTCTTCAATAAATAAATAAATTTATATATCTTTATATAAAGATTTGCATGATTAAAAAGTTTTCAAAACTATTTGTTGATGAACATCAAATATCTAGATACTTATTCTAAATTATCAAAAATTAAATAAATCTAGTTCTTGTATATAAGTGTCAAATGTAAGCTTTAATAGAATATAAAATAAAATACAACAACAGGACACGTAGTAGTGGTAGTCATAGTAGTAGTTATGATAAAATAAAATGTTGAAGGGGAAGTGGGTAAGAGTTATTGGCTGGGAAGAGGAATCAGTTTTTTTTTTTTTTAAATGAACAATGTAACGATGAAAATGCCATCAACATTTTGATCAAATCAATATCGACTCCAAATTCTAATGACTTTTTTGAAGATTCCGATCAAAAGGATAAAAAAAGCCAACCCGTAAGTTGTTTAAGGACTAAATAGATAAAAAAAAAAAAACTTTAAAGATCAAAGTGGCCAAAAGGATATAATTTGAGAATTGAATTGGTCAATAACTCAAGTGGTAACACATTAAAATACAAAATAAAAGAACATGACATGTAGTAGTGGTAGTCATAGTCATAGTAGTAGTTATGATAATCATCATCTACCACTCTTTTTTCATGTATGTCCTCCTGCATCTTCTTCAAGGTTTCTCAAGCTTAGACTACCTCATCTCCACGGCCTAAACTGCAAAGGACTCAAAGAAATTAGAAATGTCGCCTTTTAGCTCACAGAGCAGAACACCATTCAAGGCACCAAATTTAGGAACATTTTTCTTTCCAGATATTGCCTACTCAAAGTCAGAATTAAGTTTTGGGGGATGTGAACATAATTCATGTTGGTAGGATTGGCTCCCAAATCCAAGGAGTATTAACACAGAAAATATAACTCAAAACATGTTCAAAATATTGGAACTGCCTGTTCTTAAAAACTGAGTATTGTGCAGAAGCAGATAAACGAGAAATAAAAGCCCCTAAACTTGCGTGGTACTTCAGTTTGATAATAACTAGCAACTACTGACCAGAAAGTTGTCATAACCATCCTACGAGAGTAGGTCACTTCAGCTTCCTTGACCGATCTCGGTTGATAACTGATCTCTTCTCGTTTTGGTAACCAACGGCAGTGAGAAACCTGCGCACTATCCTTCCGGAAGGAAGACTATTTCCTGGAGGAGGAAAAGTGTAACTCCTAAGGCTAATACCATTTCCCAACGTCGATTCTGGAAGGAGCTTTTCCATTTCTCCTTCTCCTTCAACTTCAACTTCTACTTTCTGCTGATTCATTGATATTGGAAGGGGATTTTCCATTTCCGTTTCCACTTCAACTTCAACTTCTACCTGCTGCTGATCATAATTACCAATATGATACCAAACTGCTATACACACGAAAAGGAAAAAATTAAGCGAACTCAACCACGCCAGGAGTTTGTAGTACCTATCCAGATGAGTTAAATTACCGTTATCATCCTCCCCAAACCATTTCTTGAAACTGACTAAAAGGATTGCATTGATGAACTTGCCAATTCCCAGTACAAATTCTTTGAGAGCCGGACCGAAGTCTCTCATATTTGATTCTTCAGGGACTTGTGTTTTGTAGAACT
This sequence comes from Parsonsia alboflavescens, assembly GCA_028571225.1. Lineage (NCBI taxonomy): Eukaryota > Viridiplantae > Streptophyta > Magnoliopsida > Gentianales > Apocynaceae > Parsonsia > Parsonsia alboflavescens. Next base: position 11,037,286 of record JAOXNR010000013.1, read on the forward strand.
CATGTAGCCCTTCCTCGGCAAAACCTGCCATGCACCCAAGAATGCGGAGTTAGCCATAAAACATGTCTTCTATGGCGTAACCAGAATTTCTGAACTACCCAGGCAACAATGCAACTGGATAAACAACACAGCATTCCTATTCCAATTTGAACAAGAGTTGCCAGTCTCTGTCGGGTTTTCATGAATTGAATCTTTGCAAGCGTCATGCCCATGATGGAAGCAATACGGGAGGCGAACTCTTTGCATATGACTAAAATAACGGGGGGAAAGTTTTTATCTGAAGAGGTATCTATTTGGTCGAAGAAGAATGTGTTTGCTGCAGCTGCTGCTACACTGTAGACAAGAAATGGCGCCCAAATGGGTATCGTTCTAAGTAAACACTGGACATCCTTCACTTGGGCTACGGAACAGAGTACTCTGCCATTGTTTTCCGAGTCTCTCTCTTCAAGAGTGGCAGCTCTATCTAACCACCTGAAGAATGGAATAAAAGGCAATAACACATTGCTATTGCTACTGTCATTTTCATAGAATTGGTTGGGATCAGTTGGATATTTTACATGTCTTTTGAGCATCGCCGCCCTGAAGACACGAAAAGCAGTACCAATGGGTCCTCCAGTTGGTGGCCTTTCGATATAAAGCGAGTGACCCAACAAGAAACAGAGGACTCCAAAGCACACCGCGCCTATTGTTATGAGGATCAACCATTTATCGTGAAGGAAATAATGCAGTACTAATAAGACGACAGCAGTTATAAGAAGCTTTACACATTGTTTCCAAGATACTCTAAGTCCCCGACAACAACGGCGGGAGCGGAAGCGGAGGCGGCGACGTACTCCTTCGTCCTCCACAACTGATGGATCACTACTTGATCTTCTTATTGGACATTGACGTGATAGAAAAACCTCCAGAAGAAAATCAATTCCGCTTATCGGTATAAGGAATAATAGCGCTGCAAAGACAATACTCTTAACAGTACTCTCGGGATAATTGGGTGCAGCAGCAGTAAAGAAGAGTGACAATCCCTGCAACCAAGCAAAGTAAAACATGTCATAAATATAACCAATAATATATATAAGATGATAAACTCCTGATTATTGTACCAATTCATCAAAGCTAAGTTATAGTTTAGTGCTGCTTGCATTATATTTTTAATCGGTACTCGGTCACATTATCTGAGTCTAGTTTGGTGGGGATCTTTTAGCCTCTAAAATCTCAATTAATCTAGTGATATTTGTTCCTTTCACAACTCGAATTCATAATCTCTCTCCTCATTGGTGAGCAAACCCTTAGATGTTCTATTTTATCTTTACTATATCCCACATCCTTAATTATTATCATTGGATCCTTTCAATATTGCACTTGCTCTTTCTCTCTTTAATAAAATATTTTTCTCCCTCTTTTATTCTCAATATTCTTCTCTAATAGGATCATTTGAGAAAAAAAAAACTTCACTTTATTATTAACAAAAATGACTACAAATTACAACCTGTAATTAGAGACCGGAGAGATCACATGGCTTATCAAAACTCTTTCACAGCCATAAAACAATTGGAAAAAAGTTAGTGAAATATGCAATCATGCTTTTCCCGTGTCTCTACTTATCCGATGCGCATCCTGCGATCTATCTGTCTATTCCTATAATACTATAAAGTTAGGATAGAGAGATCGTTCGCATCTCTCCAAGAACTCTTTCAGTGTAACTTGACATACCAAATCGGTTCCATAGCACAATCTTTCACATGGTTGTAAAGAATGAATATTTTACAATAAGCATCCTTAAAAGACATCCTGAAACAAAAAGAAATCTTACCATCAGATAGAAAACATTGGCAAGAACGATGATTCTGAAGAACCCAAAATAATCGGCCATATGAGCAGTGAAAATCACGAGGACGGAGGACAATCCTTCTTGCAAATTGACAGTTATAGCAGCGTTATAGTTGTTAATAGTCAATAATTGTTTGAGGTAGTAGTACAGAAGTTCAACAAAGTTCTTCCCGGCAAAGTGGTGAACGAATTCCAAACCTACAAATGCTCAATATATAGTAATTACGTATCAATTTCGACACAATTTTAAGAACCAGAAAGTGGTAAACTTTTTTTTTTTAGGTCAATTCAACACATTCATAGAATGGGAAAAAAAACCTAAAGGAAGAAACAAATCAGATAAAAAGAAAATACAAACCAAAGAATTGCTTGGTTAAATCAACTGGAGAGTCTATATATTCTACATTTCCTTGCCAATACTCTACACTATTTAACCGAACTAAGAGCAGAAATTAATGTACAGCTAAATTTGAACTTGTGAGAGCTGCTTACAGGAGATGTAGGTTTCTGCCTTCGGGAACTTAATGTAGAAACTGAGCCCGGATGCAATTACATCACAAAACTTCTGAGCATGGAACATCATGGTGTCTCTCTCTCTCTATTCTCTGATTCTTCGTTTGAATGGCAAAATAATATAAAATAATATTTGCTTTCTTTCCTGATCTATTTTATTGTTTTTTGTGGTTGAAGTAATGAAGTTGATTGACGATGATATGGTACGTCTTGACTTGAGTCAACTCTTTCAAGTCTTCTGCAAATAAAAAAAAAAAAAAAACAAAAAGCCAAGCCAAAAGCATTTATGGAGGAATAATTATTAATTAGTATTCATTCTCTTCATTTCCTTTTTCTTTAATTTTCTTCTCCTTGGTTGCAGAGTTTTTATTTGACAAAATCTCTTATTTAGTAATATAACTTTTTTTTCGTTTAGTTATGCAGATCTATAAATTTTTTTTTTTATTGAAAATCCTTTAAGGTTTTATGCATAGATCTAAGGTTTTTAAACTCGAAAGTTTATATAAACTCAACCTGTAAAATCATAGAGTTTATGTTCCTATTATATAAATTTATATATATATTACAATTTATATATCATTACAATAAAATAAATATTCGAATAAATGTAAGAAACAAAGTTTAAAATCCAAATTTATAATCAATTTTAAACTAAATGACAAAAAAACTAACAAGTTTTAGAAAATTAATCCATTCAACATTGTTTAAAACATCAACAATCAAAAGCAAATGTTATTAGTTGCACCACCTAAATTAGTGAGATGTAAATATGTTCAATTGAAGAGGTTATGAACGAAATATTCAATTTTAAAAGGAAAGTATATTTTTTTAATACTCTTTCTCCATAATGAAATGAATATCTTATTTTGAGTTAGCTTATTTTTATTAACAATATTAATTTAATTAAATTACAAAAAGGAGACATCAAGATGATTAAAAATGAAAATAAAGATATTTAATTCTAAATTGAATAAGTTATTTTTTCTTAAAATAATTAAGACATTAAAATAGAAAACAAAAAAATAAATAAATAAATAAAAACAAGAAAATTTAGATTGAAGGATAGAAGCGTTTGAACAGATGCCTACTATGTACACATAGGAAATTAGTGGGACGTTTTCATTTTTATCCAAATTAAAACAATAATTTCTTATTTACCCAATTTTTCATAACATTTCACAATTACTCATATTTAAAACTAACTTTTCATTCTATACCCATTTTGACTTTTAATTAAAATAAAAAAT
>JAOXNR010000013.1:11040972-11081647 GCA_028571225.1 Parsonsia alboflavescens
TTAGACTTTTTTTTGCTATATTATTGGGATATTTATTTTATTATGATGATATATAAATTATTTAATATATTTATTTATTCGGGATGTAAACTCTACGAGTTTACGATCCGAGTTTATAGGACCTCCAACGAGTTTACTTAAACTCTCGATTTTAAAAACCTTGGCGTAGACCATAGGTCTTGGATTCGAATCCCACCACCAACCTCCTACATAAGCAAAATGTCGAAGTACGTGTAAAAATTTTAACAAATTAAAGGAATATGAAGAGTTCTGCATTACACTACTAGAAATAAGCTGCTTTTTGATGAAAATCTAACTTGTAGAATTTTTTGTAACTGTTGTTTTTTTGTTTAGCCTGTTCAGACAGTATGCTTTGTTTATATTATATTTGGGAGAGATAATGATAATATGCTATGGGTTGACTCTGTGTGATAATATTGTTTACATTTGGTTTGCTTTGGCTTTTCTTTTTCAATACTTGGGAACGTTTGAGGGATAGAAATTATATTAGAGATGTCACAAGATAACCGAGGACCTTTTCCATCCCTAGGAGTCCGATTTAGTGCAGTTGGTCGCTTACGAGATTCTCCTAGTCAAATACAATCGATTCCTGTCAAAGAATCTTTTCTGTTACAACTCAATCAACCATTCCACCTCCAACTGAACCTTCTAATTTGGAGAATGATAGTAAAAGAATCACAATACATAGCAAAACACGGTAATTTCCTTCATTTAGTTTGGTTGATGCTTAATATTGGTTAATACATGTTATCTTCATTGCTTGAGTGAAATCCATGCTCTTTTCCTGCCTTTTTTCTTTTTGTAATTTGAAACCAATTGAGAAAGTCAATAAAAGCATAAGTTAGATCATACGAGAAAAGTTTGAGCTACTTGGGAAGAGATTCCAAAGGAACGGAAAGATGATTGGTTTCCAATAAGTAAATAATTGTTATTTTATTATCTAATTTTTGTTGCTAGATGGAGTTCAATTCAAGTGTTGTGCATAATTTCTTGAATGTAAAACATTCCATATATAGTGAATTAGATTACTACCATATTATTACAAGTGTGGTAAAATGTATTACAAATTGATTGGCTTTTCTTTGATCTCTGGTGTTTCCAATCAAATTAATATGATTTTAAAAAACAATTAATTATAAATTAAATTTTTTAAAAGTATATTTAAATGTTTTTTACGGATTCCTCATTGTTTTAAACAAATTTTATATAAATATTTTTTGATGGAATTCAATCCGTCATAGAATATTGATGGCTTATACCGTCAATATTTATTGATGGACAAAATAAATCTATCACAAGCTTTTAACAGAAAGATGCTATCGATATCCCATCAAGAACTTTTACGGATATCATATCCATTATAAAGTTTTTGACGCTTGCATCACAGATTTAATAAATAAAATATTCAATTATTGGTTGTCTAATTTCTGTTAAAACCTACCATTTTCGTCAAAAAGCTTTTTTGACTAAACGTCCTTCAAAAATTTCTATTCGTTACGAACCATTTAGCTGAGTCTTGCTTTTTCAAAAAAAATCTTAATTACTCAAAAAAATTCAAATTCAAAATAAAACAACAAATACTAAATTGTTACGAATTCAAGTGTGTTTTTATGGATTTTAGCTGTCAAAAAACAATTGATTTCTAGTAATGTTATCAATATGAGATTGATTAAGCGTTTGCAATTTAGTATAGATAGAAATGCTACGTTGAGTAATAAAGCTTACCTAATGGAGTACTTTTGTCAAATCTTTACTAGTAATGGTTAAGTCAACTATCCATTTTTTTTAGAAAAAATAAAATAAAATTGATATTTTTAAGATTTAGTTTATAAAATACGTTTTAAAAATTATTTTTTTATTGAAAAATTTGTTATAATATATATATATATATATATATCTTTATTTGAGTATTTAATCAGTATTGTTGTTGTAAATTAGGTCAAACTTGAATTACATTTCATAATTTTAAGTGCACAATTAAAATTACATCAAAGGATATGACTCATTGATGGAGAGGTGAGACATATAATATTCAGATTGCCTTAATGATCAAGTCTTTTTCTAAACTTTAACCTTGATATGTAAACATGGCCCAATTCCTAACTGTGATTAAAAATAGATTTTCTTTCCCAATCTTCTTGAGTTCCTAACATTTTATTTTTAGTGTTGGCCATATTGGGTGCTGATATCCATTCCAGTCCAAGGTGTTTACGAGATGTTTTATATACTCTCAAAATAGTTTACGTTTCCTTTTTATTTTGTTTGAAATATTTTCTATTTCTAAAATATCTACTTCGAAGAAATAAATATATTGCAGAACGCTAAATTAACTTTATTAATTACATATTGAGAACTACTTCTCTTACTAAAAATTTGATATTTTTTGTTTCTCTCTTCTTCCCTTTATTTCTATTTCCAATTCTGACCTCCCTTCCTTCTCAAGTTCCAATTAAGGTGAGGCTTTTATAATGTAAGTTGTGAATTCGATTCGATCTTAATGCATAAATAAAATATCATTATAAATAATTGAACTAATTAATTAAATCAACGAACATGTCTGGAGGAATAGAGAGAGAAACTGAACGATTTTCCTATAATGGAGTAAAAGATTTCTTAAATAAAAGATTGGGTTGGTTTCACATATACTTACTAAGTCCACGGCATTACTGGGGAAGCAGCAGAAGTCGAATCACATGCTAAGAATGTGTAGTCTGTCTTTGGATTTCTCTCCTAAAATTTAACAATGAGGGGAGAAAGCTGAGAAGAGAGAAACAAAGGGAAGTGAAAGTTGCCTCTGCTTTCCTTTCCTTTCATTACGCAGTCATGACAGTACAAAGAACGGGCACGAGCTGAACTAACTTCTGTAATTGAGGGAGACGAAAGAATCCGAAGACAAGTAGTAAAGCAGCAACGGCAGCATGGCTGATATGTGTGCAAGTCTGATAAACAATGAATTAAATGCCAATCATGGCCCACTCCCTGTAGACAAACTTTGGTGGGTGGCCTTTCAGCCTTCGTCTCAGAACAAACATATGGTCCAGACCCAAGTTTTATTCGAAGACTTTGCCCCATCAGCAGTACCAGACCAGCGGCAGTCCCATCAGAGTGGTTTTGTTGTCTTTCGTGGCCCTCAATAATTCAAGATTAGATCGCATTATATCCTCTCATACAACATTCTAGCGGGCCCCTCTTACCTTATGATGGTCCAACTTAACATTAATTGGGGGCCCGATAAATTTATGACGTGTCGATCATCAGAGTTTTATTTTGGCCTTCAAGTCATCCATGAGCCCAGTTTATAATTTTGGATTTCGAAATTATATATATAAATATATATATATATATATATATATATTGATTTTGCTAAGGCACGCCGCGGAGGGCTCCTTAATGTGCATTTTAACCGTTACCGTAATGGAATTGTTACTACAGTACTCATGCAGCCAACCAAGTGTAGCAACAATTTCATTACAGTAACGGTTGGAGCGCGCCTCCGGAGCGCACCTTAACAAATCCGCATATATATATCCTCTTCCTGATCTTCTTTAATTATATCTTCACTTGTGATTACAAATCTATTGTTGTCATATTTCAAATTTAAAACCTCTTAGTTTATCAAATTAAGTTAAACTTGAACATAATCCATTTGTTCTACACGATGTAAAATGTTTTTGGTCAATTTAACTAGTCTATTGTTACCTAAATTTCCTTTAAATAGGAAGGAAACACATGGACCCGAATTAAGTCATTCTGCAGGCATTTACTACACGGTCACAAATTCATCATCACTCTATATAAGTCTTTGTTATTGGAAGTTAGGTATCGGTAAATTGGTTAATTTACTCTCGTAACTTTTTTTGTTTTGATTACCTAAGTTTATATCTTTTTTTTATCTTTTAAAGTCTCATAATTTTTTTTATTTTGATCATGCAGGTTTTTTTTTTTTTTGATCTTTTGGGGTTTCATAACGTTTTTATTATGGTCATGGAGGTCCATATCTTTTTTTTATATATCTTTTAAGGTCTTATAACTTTATATTATTTTCGGATCTAGTGGGTCATCGATAAAAAGTTAGAGGACCTAATTGGTTACTGATAAAAAATTATAGGACCTTAAAATATTAAAAGAAATATATACATATATATATATTTATATTTATATTTATATTTATATTTATATTTATATGGATCTGCATGATCAAAATAAAAAAAATTTGAGACCTTAAAAAATAAAAAATACAAAGACATGTACCTGCATTGTCAAAACAAAACATTTTGGGACTAAATTGGCCATTTTGCCTCAAATTTATTCTGCATATATACAAGCATAAATAACATTCTTAGGATGCTTATTCTGCATATATACAAGCATAAATATACAAGCATGTCCGTAGTAGAGGAGCTGACCAGTACTATGATTCCTGAGTATTTACAAGAGGAGGAATTCAGCCAAGAATGCATGGATTTGCTGCCTTCTCTTCCAAAAGAAATTGGTTTGATCAATTTTATGTACAGATACAAAGGCTATTGGCTCTCTGCAAGATTCCTTCAAGGCCTCATTGCATACCAAAACCATTTCCAAGCTCAAGACAGTGATATTCTCCTTGTCACTTTCCCCAAATCTGGAACTACCTGGTTGAAGGCCATTTCTTTTGCCGTCGTTAACCGGGGCAGATATGACATTTCTACCCCTCAGCATCCTTTGTATACCAAAAACCCTCATGACCTTGTTCCTTTCATTGATGTAGAGGTCTATGGCCAGAGTTCAAATAGCCCAGAAGACCTAATTTCTTCATTTTCATGTCCCAGGCTATTTGCCACTCATTTGCCTTTGGTCTTGCTTCCAAATTCTGTGCAGGCTTCTGCATGCAAGATCGTGTACTTGAGCAGAAACCCTAAGGACATATTCGTCTCACTCTGGCACTACACGAACAAACTGAGACTTGAGAAAATGGGTACAAATTCTCTCGAAGATGCATTCGACTTGTTTTGCAGGGGAGTGACCTTATGCGGGCCCTTTTGGGACCAAGTTTTAGGGTACTGGAAAAAGAGCATGGAAATGCCTCATAAGGTTCTTTTCTTGAAATATGAGGAACTGAAACGGCAGCCCATTGTTCACTTGAAGAAATTGGCGGAGTTCTTGGGTTACTCATTTTCGGCTGAGGAAGAAAGATCGGGAGTTCTTGAGGAAATTATGAAGCTGTGTAGCTTTGATAATTTGAGTAACTTGGAGGTGAACAAGAATGGTAAGTTGCCGTATGGGGTAGAGAATAAGGCATTTTTCCGACGAGGGCAGATCGGAGATTGGAAGAATTTCCTGACGCAGCAGATGGCAAACCGATTGGATTGTCTTGTGGAAGAAAAGATTGGTGCATTTGGATTGCAACTGTAGCCTGTAGGGATTTCTGAAGATGAGTGGTACTTATGCCTCCCGTGTTAGAAAATGAGTTGTTTGCCGACAGTTTGTCATAATAGCTTATAAAAATAAAAGAACGTGATTGGTTTTCTTTATTACTTTCTTTTTTAAATTGAAATGTATCATCTCGTAAATTAATAAAATTTTTATGAAGGCATTTATTTTGATTGTTTAAAATAAATTAACTCAAACTCTTTTAGTAAAATTAGACGGGTGTACACAATATTATTTATATATTAAGTATATTCATTTTAATGATTATTATTTTAATATTTTTTATTGATATGTATATATAATGATATTTTAAAGTATTACCTAATTCATTTTTGAAATAATTGACACTTCAAAAAGTTAAAATGTATAATACATTAATACATATTTGTTATATATAAATCCTTTAATTGTATAAGTTATAAACAAATTGTTTAACACAATATATGCAATTAAAGTATTACCTATAATCATTATTAAAAAAAAGTCATTAATTAAAATTCTTTATAGTCATTCCAAATTTTAATTTTAGTGACAAGTATTTTATTTTATTAAAAAATTCTTCTTTTTTTTTTTCTCAAAACACTGAGGAATTTTTAAATAGTCTTCTTTAACGTATTTTTATTTTTATAAGAAGTTTTATATTATTGAAAAACTATTTAGTCGATGTAAAAGATCAATTGATAATTAAGAAAAATATAAAAATATGAAAAACTCAGTTGCCTCCAAACCATCCTCTTCATTAAGCGAGTTGTAAACATATCAGCAAATATATCTACTTTTATATAGTATATATGATTTTATCAAAATCTAAATGAGATATTCAATTTATATGAAGCAAGTACTTGTTTATTAGTAGTTAAACTAAAGATAATCAAAGGATAATTATAATAAGTAATCTTAACAAATTAAAGGAATATGAAGAGTTCTGCATTACACTACTGGAAATAAGCTATTTTCTTTATAGAAGTTATTGACGGATGCATATCTCTATCAATAATTATTGACGGATTGTATAATATTATCATTATTTTTGACGGTTAATTATTGCGGTCAAAAGTTTTTGACCGATCATAGTTATCCATCAATAATTTTCAACGGTCATCAGATGCCATCAATATTTTTTGATGAAATATATAATTTTGTCATAAAACTTTTGATGGAAAGTATCATTTCATCAAAAATTATTGACAGATATTTTTTCCGTCACAAATATTGAATTTTGTAACTAATGTAATGATAAATTTATTATCCACAACAACTTTTTTGACGGACAACGAACTTTCGATCAATCTTTTTCACGAAAGAATATAGTTCTGTCAAGAATCTACCCGTTAAAAATGTGTCAGCTTATACCTAATACACCTATGAATTTAATCACAAATTTAATATAGCCCAACAACTTTTTTTTTTACGGTAGTTACTTTTCATCAATATTTTTTATCGAATATTGATGTCCATAAAAAATTCATTGACCAAAATGGTGCATCCGTCGATAGTTTGTGATGGAAAGATAATATCCGTCAATAAGTTTAAAACTTACCTCAGGACTTCTTCCTTCTGCAGAATTTCATTATTCTTCAATCATTCACAAATTTCTCACATAAGAAATTACAGAAGAAATTATGGCTTAAAAATCATCTCACCAAGTGCTCTTGTTAGTAGAGATTTGCTCCATCATCTATAATTTATCAATTTTGAGGTGACATATATAAATATTTCATTTGTTTATGATGCTATAGATTATTTGTCTATTTAGTTCTTGTATACATGTTTTTCTTGAATTCTTGTTGTATTTTTTTAATGTAACATAAAACATATATTTATTTCTATTTATGGCCGTTGAAACTGATTTATGGAATTTCTTGATTAATTAATGTTTTATATATGTTTATGGCTGTTGAGATTGATTTGTGAGATTTCTTGAATATGTATGTATGTTTATGAGATTTCTGTTTATGGTTGTTATGACTATGAGCTATTTGTTAGTTTGATTCATATTTTTTTGTTATGTTTTATGTTTAGATATTATAATTAGTTATTTCTTATATTATTTGTATCTGGTTTGAGTAAATTGTGTATATACAGGTTTGAAGCAAACTTTGAAATACAAGTTTATATTAATCATAGTTTGTGATGGTAGTTGGATGCATAGTAATAGATGGGGTCTTGACTTTCGTAATGGGGTGAAAACTTTTTTGAAAACAGCAAGAGAACTAGAAGTACATTTACAAATGGGAATAATTAGATGCCCTTATACTAAGTGTAGAAATATGAACCACTTGACTATAGATAAAAATGTACATTTACTAATAATGTTTTGCAGTCAAAAACTATTTAAGTATTTATGTTTGTTTCAACCATATTAATCCTTTTATAGTTAGTTATTTCATAATTAATTTCAATAATTTTCATCTTAATTTATTTCAAATATTATTAATATTTCTATTTTCATGATTTATTAATATATTTAAAAATAGATAAATTTTAAGATAACTAAATTTTGACGAATTTACATGTCTCGTCAAAATCTTTAATAAATTTTTTAATTTCCCACTGGCGTCGCAGATTTGCTTTTCTGTCTCTTGGGTGGAAGTTTTTATTTGTACTATATAATGGGGAATCTGGAAGCTTTTATTTGCAGGGGGCGAAGGAAGAGAGAACCTTCTACAAATATTAATTCAAAGGGACTTGAAAATTCAAGGACCGCAGCCTTCTAATATGGTAATAGTCTATAATTTTATATTTTGCTATGTGCCATCTTCAAATAGATGCTTGTTTAAACACTGAATCGTGAAATACACATGAAGGAGTTAATCAAAGCATAAGTCGGATCATACGAGAAAAGTTTGAGGGTGTATGGGTCATTTGGGAAGAGATTCCTGAGGAACGGAAAGATGTTTGGTTTCAAATGTTTAAAATAAGTAAATAATTGTTAATTATAATAATAATAATTATTATGATTATTATCTTATTTTCATAATTTTTGTTGCTAGATGGAGTTCAATTCAAGAGTTGTGCATAATTTCTTGAATGTAAAATATTGCATCTGTAGTGAATTAGATTACTACTATATTATTACAAGTGTGGTGAAACGTATTACAAATTGATTGGCTTTTCTTTGATCTCTGATGTTTCCTATCAAATTAATATAATTTAAAAAAACAGTTAATTATAAATTAATTTTTTAAAAATATATTTAAATGTTTTTGACGGATTCCTCATTGTTTTAAATAAATTTTATATAAATATTTCTTTGATGGAATTCAATCCGTCACAGAATACTTATACCGTCAATATTTATTGACGGACAAAATAGGTATGTCACAAGCTTTTGACAGAAAGCTGCTATCAGTATCCCATCAAGAACTTTTATGGATATCATATCCGTTACAAAGTTTTTGACGCTAGGTATAATCCATCACAGATTTAATAAATAAAATATTCAGTTATTGATTTTCTAATTTCTATCAAAATGTACCATTTTCGTCAAAAAGCATTTTTGACCAAACGTCCTTCAAAAATTTCTATTTGTTACAAGCCATTTAGCTACTCCAGCTTCCATAAAAAAATCCGTCAAAAATAGACATTTTTTTATGGATTTAGATTTTTTTGTCGGATTTTAGCTAAAAAAAAAAAACTAATTTCTAGTGATGTTATCAATATGAGGTAGATTATGAGTTTACAGTTTAGTATAGATAGAAATGCTATGGTGAGTAACAAAGCTTACCTCATAGAGTCATTTTGTTAAGTCTTTACTAGTAAACAGTTCAGTCAACTATAAATTTTTTTTAGAAAAAATAAAATAAAATAAACTTTCATCAAGTATCACTAAGCTTAGTTTATCCATTTATAGAATTTGTTTTTGCTTTTAGAAAAAAAATAGTCGACTTAACCATTGATCGTTAAAAATTTAAGAGAAACACTCTATAAGATGATCGATGATCAGCCTCATCGTTCACCATAGCCTTTGCGATATTTAAGGAAACAAAAGCTTGACAAGTTAGAAAATGAACAATGGCCTTGAGTCAGAGAGATAGATATTTCAAAGGGCAACAAAAAAAGGAAGAAGCATGATTGTTGACGAAGGGAGGGGCATTCATGGGTGAAGGGTGGGCGAAAAAATCTTTATTAGAGTATTTAATCAGTAAAAGATATCGTTGTTGTAAATTAGGTCAAACTTAAATTTCATTTCATAATTTTAAGAGCACAATTACAATAACATCAAAGAATGTGACTCATTAGTGGAAAGATGAGGCATATAATATGCAGATCGCCTTAACAATTAAGTCTTCTTCTAAACTTCAATTTTGATATATAAACATAGCCCCGAGGCATTTACAAGATGTTTTATATACTCTCAAAATAGTTTACATTTCCTTTTTTGTTTTGTTTAAAATATTTTCTATCTCGAGGAAATAAATATATTGTAGAACACTAAAATAACTTTATTAATTATATATTGAGAACCACTCTTATTAAAAATCTAATGTTTTTTGTTTCTCTCTTCTTCCCTTTGTTTCTATTTCCAATTCCTACTTCCTTTCCTTCTCAACTTCCAATTAAGGTGCATCCAAGGGTCATTCGCAGGTGAGATCTGGATAATGTAAGTTGTGAATTCAATTCGAACTTGCTGCATAAGATAGCATTGGTGAGTTGCAAATCTAGCGAAACAATTGAAGTGATTCCAAAGCCGCTAATAAAAAAGGAGCAAAAAAGTTTTCAATTTATGTGTTGATACTATGTTTTATTAGAAAGATTAAACAAAATATTCTAATATTTAAAATTCATTAAACGTTTAGATTTTCCAACTTTAATAAAACATTAAATAAAGGAACAGTATATAAATAAAATATCATTATAAATAATTGAACTAATTAAATCAACTTACAATGTCTGGAGAAAGAGAGAGGGAGAGAGAGAGACTGAACGATTTTTCTATATTATTATTGGTTTCACTTACACTGAGCCCACGATATTATTATTTTTTGGTTTTTTACAAGCAAGCCCATCAAAGAGTTTTATTGAGTCGGAACCAAAGAGTCAAAGGCAGCCCATTTAAATTCTCATGCGGGCCGAACCCAACCGAGCCGTTCTTCTATCATAATTTTTCTTAATTTCTCAAAATACTTTTTATGGGTAAGAAAATTTTATTAAAAAAATTGATAATATAATGTGTCAATGAATTAAGTCAAAATTTTTTATCAAAATACTTAAATGTCAAATCAAAATATTCAATTTTGGACAGAGAGCATAATATTTCTTTCACTTTTACTCTTTATTTAATATTTTCCCATTTATTATGAAGAAAGCAAACGGAATTTCAAATACTATAATGTAATGGTGACATTTATATTTTGGAACAAATTGAGTATTTTTTAGAATAGTAAGACTATCATTAGATCAAAAATTTGACCTCTGATCTCATTTAACCATAAATAAATGGTCCATCATCAAGTGTTACCCCAAAAGTAATCAATTGACATTTCTTTTATATTTCTAGAAAAGGAAAGGGCACATAACAAACAAACCTTGAAATGGTGTAACTCATACACAACTACCCCAAAAACATGAGCTTTTCATGTGTATTTTCTAGACCAAAGAGTTTACATATGAAAACCACACCAACCTCTCAACTAAAAAATCTTAGTAGCCCAACACAGATCTTTCAGGTATTATTATGTCTAAATCTAAGCTATTGGTACCACCTTTTTTTTTTTCTCCCTTTTGCTGTCATCAATGGCTTATAAACCAAGAAAGCATTATTACAATCTCTTTCTTTCCATTTTTTTTTTCTTTTGTGTAATTAAAGTATGTTTTGATAAACTTGAAAGTTAGTTAGTTCGTTCGGTGATAATGAATTCAATAACGACTCTCCATAATTGTGACAATGTAGTCATGTTTTTAGTGAACTTTGCCATTTGTTTTATTAATAATTGGCGTTTCTTTTTCATGCTTTAATCCGTATCAAAACTGCTTTAGTTTAACTAATTTGATCGATCTTCAAAGGACAAACTTAAATTGGTGACCTTTTAATTATAGACGAGACTGCTCCATTATATCTACCACTTAAGAAAGTTCGTCATTCTTATCTATGAATGATGGGATTTATTGAATTTTTTCCAAGTCTTAATTGGACTAGAATTTAAAATGCCCACTTGTTAGTTGGTTTTTGTCACAAATTAAGAATACTTAAATGTTAATGCATTATGCTGGAAATATTCATATTTTTCTATACAATATTAACTACAATCCTCTTTTTATACTCAAACATAATAAATATTAAATGAAGAATAAGATTATAAAAAACGTATAATCATATTTTGATAATCACAAAACAAATTTTTAAACGAAAAAACAGTGATTACAACTTATATTTTAAAACAAAACAAAAATAAGAAAAAAATATAAACAACATTGATCCAATATTTTTCTTTTTCTTTCTAGGAGACGAGATAATTATAATTTAGTTGAATAATGATCCATCAAAACTTTTATTTTTCTATTTTAAAAATATTAAAAGAAAATAATATTTATTTTATTACAAAAAAAAAAAAAGGGTAGGAAAAAGAAATTTAGGAGTAGGGCAACATACAATCTTTGCTTAGAGTACCTATCTATTTCAAAAGGTTGTGATCAGAATTCTAAAACAAGGTTTTTTTTCTTTTTTTTCTTTAATTTTTTTAACATTCAACCCAGTGATGTTTCACCTATTTTCATTATTGTGTCTCGAACTTAAAACCTCTTGTCTCAAACCTTGATTCTTAACATTAAACTAGCCAAGTTTAACAGTTTTTGTTTCTTTTTTTAAACCTTTTTTTTTATTTCCGGGGGAAGTCCCTTGCGGGCGAAACCCCACCCACAGGCACAGAGGCAACTTCTGCCAGTGAGGGTAAATCGAGGGATGTGCACGAGAGGGCAGAGGACTGACGGAGAGGACGCAACGGGGGACAATGGCCGTTGGCAGAGCCAACGTTTAGAGCTTACGTCCTACTCCCGATGGGTTTCGAACCCCCGTCTGTCGTTGGAGTTAACCAAACGTCACGTCAATCTTACCAACTCGCCTATGCCCCTGGGGCAGAGCTGATCTTTTTTTAAACCTTTATTCTTTCCGGGTGTTGTGAAAGAAGAGAGACACTTTCTTGACGACATTTTTATGGGTAAAGAGCAAAAGAAAAAGACATTGGTAATTTGGTATGGTATGAGTCAATCAGATCATTCCAGAATCCGAAAAAAATCTGCTGTTTTCAGAGAAGGTCTGAAAAATTTATTTAATTGCAACACAGTCAAACAATATTGTTCCTCGATCTCTCAGCAGCAGCACAGAAAGAAAAGGGGCACTGGTATAGATAGATAGTACCATGATTTAGGCATATTGATGTACTTAATCGGAAATCAGAATTCCAGGGAGGAAATCAACAGCATTTATCATTTCTTCCCTTCCATAGGGGTTGTACTACTATAATTATATAGCCCCTGCCATGCCATCATCTCGTCCCTTCCCTTTGGTCCTATTTGGCCCTCTTCAAATAGGAAATTTCTAATACGAATCAAGACATGGATTTTTTGTTCAAATTAAGTTACAAAGTAACAAAATATCTTGTATTTTATGTCTTGGTCTCACAAATGCTACACTTTTTTTGATTCAATTACTGAATTAGCTTGTTATGCATTAAAAAAAAAAAAAGGATCTATATGTAAAGGTATAGATTTAATCCATATCCGACTTTACTCATTAATTAGGGTAAATTTTGTTTTTTTTGGCATACACAGGTATAGAATAGTTCTGAAAATATAGCAAATCAAGATTTGCATTAAGTAAACTCAATTTTAATCATTTCATCATCTCCTTTAATAAATAAATTAAAACAAAGCAAAGGGACAGAAAAGAGGAAGGATTTCTAAATCCTTAGATGGTGTGCACCACCCATCACACAGTGAGTAGACAGCTTGCTGTCTGTCTTGCTTTCTTTCTATCTTTCCGTCTGGAGCACGTCCCCAAGCCAAGTTGCTCTGCTCTGGTTTCTCTTTTCCTTTCTGCAGCAAAGGGAGTAAGGGATCTCAAAGGATAGTGGCCTTTTCCCCTCCCCGGTGGTCCTGTTGTGGCTGGAGATCTCGTACGATCTCATGTTGGGACCATTTGTTTCTTTTGGCTTCCATAGCTGCCCCCCATTTGATGTGGATTGTTTGAGTAAAAACGGCATGGGGTTTCAGGCTGAACACTCTCGTCTCATCTTCTATCTATTCATTCTTTCTTTGAATTATTATATGTTTGATAATGTCACATTTTTTTTCTGGAAAAGTTTGAAAATGAAAACAAAAACTTGCATTCAAGGATATGGTTGAATAGTTCAAAGGTAAAATCTTGATAATGCCTCAAGAGGATGATTGAACAGTTCAAAAGTAAAATCTCAATAATGCAGATAGTGGATTCTACTCAATCTTCCTCACTTCCGTTTTCATCTTCTATCTAGCTAAAAAAAAATACAAAAACTAGAACAAATGGCAATCACCCCATCCAGTGCCCTAGCTATAAACCATGTTAGAAAGCTAAGTGTTGGTTTTTACGTTATTGAAGATTCAAATTTTGGAACTTGAAATCTCCTAATATCAAATATTACTGTTTATCATTAAGCAAGTAAGACTTGACATTGATTGTGAACTTTAATTTGTATTAAACTTTGAAATAACATAACTTAGTACTATATTATCCCAAAATAAGGCAAAATGATCAATTTAGTATTATAACTTTTTTTATTTTGATTATATAGATCTATATATTTTTTTTTTATCCTTTAAGGTCTCATACTTGTTTTGTTTTGACTATACAGGTCCACACATATATATATTTTTTAAGGTCTCATAATTTTTTATTCGTGACCAATTAGGTCGTATTTCTATTTTGTTTTGACCATGCAGATCCATATCCTTTTTTTAAAAAAAGAACTCATAACTTTATATCATTTTTTTTCCTAGTTAGTCATTGGCAAAAAGTTATAGAACCTACTTGGTCACTGGTAAAAAGTTATGGAATTTAGTTGATCATCAGTAAAAAATTATGAAACTTTAAAAGATTAGAAAAAAAAGATATGAATTTACGTAGTCAAAACAAAAAAGGTATGAGATTAAATTAACATTTAACCTCCCAAAAAAATAATTACACATTAATTCGTTTTTTCTTTTCCCTTTTTTTTCTTTTTCTTTTTCTAATAGTACATAAAGCTATTAGCTGATTAGCTCATTTTGTATGTTAATTTTTGTCACGTGTGAGAAATGTTAATAATTTCTTCAAGAATAATATGGTACCTGACGTAGATTGATTTTTAGCATTTT
This sequence comes from Parsonsia alboflavescens, assembly GCA_028571225.1. Taxonomy (NCBI): domain Eukaryota; kingdom Viridiplantae; phylum Streptophyta; class Magnoliopsida; order Gentianales; family Apocynaceae; genus Parsonsia; species Parsonsia alboflavescens. The sequence goes on from JAOXNR010000013.1 coordinate 11,055,733, forward strand.
AATCTCTAGATGTTTCTATCAAACGTCAATCATTGAAAAAAACTCAAATTATTATTTATTGTCTCCATTTTATTCTATTTTCTATTTGTCCATTTTGAGGGGGAAAAAACTCTCATAATAATTATCCACTTTTAACTTTTGATGGTTTTTTTTTTCTCCATTTTACCCTTAAAAAAATAGTAAAAATAAATAAAAAGCTTCACTACTACCTTTATCCCTTACTCTAATTACTAAAGCCTTTGCATATCTCCAAACAGAGAAAATTTTTAGTGCAACTACTTCACCACGTCATCTTGCTGACTTGGTACAGAGCAGTCTAATATTTTTAATTACATGTGGTATTCTTTGCCACATAAAAACTTAACATCGTTAAACAATGGTGTTACCTTCTTACTTTTTTTCGTTAGTTCCCAACATCTCAGAAGTAGCAGAAGAAATTTTCTGAATAAGATCAATCCAAAACCTCAATACAATCTGAAACAGAACAAATCTGAAAAAGGAGTTCAGATTTAGACACGGCATTCTCTCCTACTACAGCAGAATCATGCTCGTTGCAAACCTCTGGCCATTCCTTTTGTTTTCCTACTCCAAGTTTATGCTAAATGGGTCTTAGTTCACATTCCACTGGAGAAGAATAGCTTATCAAAACGATTATAAATGAGTAATTCTCTTTGAGTTATTTCATCAAACAGTTTATCCACATAATTTTTTCCCCTAACTTCCTATGCTAATTAAACATAATCAAACCATTGTTTTCTCAACTATGTCTATCGCACGTACCCAGAATCATACAGAATTCACAATCTTATCCCCATCTCTCCAATTGGAGGCTTCATTGCCATTTGGCAAAGAAAATGAAATCATCCTCCAATTTGAACCTGCGAAAGAGAGCCTAACACAGAACTCTAAGATGTATTGTAGAAGATGAGATTTTTCAACATAGAGATATGTGTTCACAATTGCAATTGGAAGAGATGGAAAATTTGTCGTGGTTTCCTTGTCATCTCAACAATCAATGGGTTCATCGCGTTCCGGAGATTGGGAGTAAAATGAGGAGATTCAGGAATAAAGGAAAGGAAAAACAGAAGGCAGAAGGTAACCGTGTTAAAATTTGATATGGCAAAAAATACCACATGTAATAAAATTATTAGACTGTTACGCCAAATGACATGGTACAGCATTGCACCCAAAAATTTCTCCTCCAAACAAATGTTCCAATGATTAAAACTACATTTTTAGTCAAATTACCCTCAAAAAAAATTATCTAATAATTGTTTTTCTTATTCTTTTACAGTGCACAAATAAAATGGGATCAAGGGACTTTTCAATAATTAAGTTTGGTACGTAATGTTTATATATAGTTTGTGCTTAATACGTAAATCGCTTTAACATTTCAATAGAATCTCTAAAAAAATGTGTTATACCCTAATTTTTTCAAAAAAAAAAAAAAAAAAGTAACACTCGGGTACAAAAGAATCATTGATTGCTATTATAGATAAAGTTCGCGAGTTGCTACCATTGTTTGGCTTATCAATTTTTTTAAGGAAAAAAAAAAAAGTGAATGATAATATTACATTTTTTTTAGAACATGGCATGAAGCATAAAATTAAAATATATATATATATATATATTTATAGATCCAATATTAAAATGCATTCTTTAGTTAAAAAATTGAAACATCTCTTGATAACTTACCTTCAAAGTTGTAAATTATTTGGAAACCTGAAAAATGAAACAAAAATATAGGTTTAAAGTTGTAAATTGTTTAGGTATTAAAATATAATAATTTGCTGCTGTAATTTGAGTGAGAATGTTAACAAATTATTGTATGATATCTTTAAATGTTGCATATCTTAGATCATTGTAAATCTTGGATTCATATGATTAGACCACTTGTTTTAGGAACACAAACTGTAAATATATTACTGTTTCTCCGAATAAGATATTAGAAAATCCTTCAAAACCTTTGTTTTCTTTACAGTTACATGGTGTAGTTTTATTACATGGTTGAAGACTAAATTCGAGCCACAACTCTAAATGGATCCTGAGTAGATCTCCTACTTTTGTACTATACTGGGATAAAAATCCGCATAACATGATATAAGTCATTAATAATTATTGTATAAAATAGTAATTAAAAAAAAGTAATTTGATGGAATTATTTTTTAAAAATTTTAAGCCCTGATTTAATAGTTTTTCTTTAAAAAAAAAATTTTTTTGCATGAGCACAAAAATAAATAAGATACTGCTACAATTTTGACTTATTAATAATAAATTATTTTTGGAAAATTTATATTTTTATTAGGTCAATTATGATATTTCATTAATTATTTTTAAACAATTTACATTGAAAATTCTTGTAAAGCTACTTACTTCTTCTTGATTTTTTATCTATCCATATTCAGAGGAATGAAAGTCCTTTAAAAAAAAAGAAAAAGGAAAAAAATATTTCTTAAGACTTCTGGACAGTATCCATAGAAAAAAAAATTTTAATATACACTGAAATTTAAGGTTATTAGCCCTTATAAAATGTGATAAAGATTTTTACGAAAATTAAGGCCATGGAGGGTAGGATCGAGTCGGAGCAAGTACTTCTAAGCTTTCTGACGTGGAGGGATCTGGTAGGAGGAGGAATGACTCTTGACGAATGTGAAGGGGTGTGGAAAGAAATAATAATAATAATGATAAAGTGGGTCCATGCTTTGGGACAATACTAGAAATTCAAAAGTACGCGACAGTGTCGCTAGTCACGTGCGTCGGTGGGATTTCCAAAATCAGATTCTCTGTTTTATTTTTTATTTTTTCTTTTTTTTTTCCTCTGCCACTCTGCCCATCGTGACCATGATGTGATGCTGTGTTGAGGGTATATTAATGAGTGATGACTAGTCATTGGCTTTGACCATCAATTATCCATTTTTTAAATCTACTACGATGCCGCCATTTTCTCATTCTAAAACTTTTAGTTTGGCGTGTTTTTTCCCCCTTAAAAAAATAAAAAAATGAAGTAGGTGAACAAAAACTAACTAATGAAGTTGGTCGGTGTCATCAACCATCTTCAAGAAAAATATTTACTCCACCAAAAAAATTCTATCAAAATTGAAATTAATATGAACAATATTCAATTCCATATGGTTGAAGACATCAAATTTCATTCGATAATATAAAAATTATGCATAGGTTTTTTTAAATTTTTTTAATTTTAAAAAAGATATTAATTTAGACAGGTGGTAATTGATACGTTAAATTACTTTTTTTTCAAATAAATTATATATATTATATTATTTTTACTTTATAACTACAGTTATTATTTACTTCCCCATACCACCAGGGTTTATATCCTAATAATAAGAGTAATAACTACAATAATAATTTGTACAAATAAACATTAATTTAAAATTATAGTTATCAATTGTCTTGGTATAAAAGTACACATGAAAGGGAATAGGGCACCTTATTTCATTATTTTAAAAAGAATGTTTTGAATTCAAATACTAATTAAACAAATTCCTTATAGTAAATGCATGTAATTGTTGGGGATCGAAAAACAACTCTATTTACTTATTTATTTATTTGATAAAGCCACCTGAAAAGACAGAGGTTAGATAGACCCCTACATGTTTATTGAAACTCTATTTATTTTTTACTCTATCATTTCATTCTACTATCTCTTCCAGTGATTTTGGTCCAGTGAGCAAAATTTTGGAGTATGTAAATACATAGCCTTTGTTTTTTTTCTTTTCTTTTAGTAGTGTTTGAGTAAGTTTGCATTCACCTCAATTGTTTTGTTAGGAGTTGCAATTCATCAAGATTAGAGTATACTGTAAAACCGAGTCGAACTCAATTAGATCATATAACGCAAGTTTTATTCAAAAAATTGCCATCTATTTCTGCATTAATTAATGTATAATTAAATAAATCAAAGTAATGGCTTTTGTCTCTGGATTAAGTAAGATGATGATCATTGAGTTTTCCCCTAAACATATTTTACAATAAAATTTCAACCTAATCAAACTATCCCTATATATGTACACACACTAGTATATAAAACCAGACATATAACTGCATTAAAAATGAAAAAGTTATAGCTAATCATTTCTGAAGTTTAAATAATACTCCAAATAGTTGGATAATAGTATAAAATATTACTATTTTATTCATACTAATTTTAATTGAATAAATATTGTTGAAATCATTGCACATGTTCATTTATTTTAATATTTAGTATTAAAATATTTTCTATTAATACAGATCTCTAATATCAATGTATGAATTTAATTTTATAAAAAAAAAAATTATTACCAAAGAAATTCCTTATAAGTATCTAAATAAAAATCGAAGTGTCTTTAAAATTAAGTAAATAACAGGACATATGACATATTTAACGAACAACCGAGATATATGCATAGTTTTAATTATATATACTTATTTCGATCCTATTTATAGGTTATTCAAAAATACTTTTTATCCCTAATTATAAGTCATTGTTGATATATTCTTAATAAAACAATATATCTCTTTTTCTTTCTTAATGTTCTTCTCCATAGGAATATTTTGAGAAAAAAGAACTTGTACCTTAATATTGAAAAGTTCTCTCCAAATGACTTATAGGAAGGGTGAGGGCGATGGTTAAGAATGGAAAAAAGTTCATAGTAATAGATTGATAATTATAAAACAATTTATATTGGGTGATAAATGAAACATCCTTAAACAATTTATATTGAGACGGGGGATTAAATTTATTACATGATAAGAAAAAAAAAATTAAAATTGTACATGATTGAAAGAAAGTATCTCACGTAGATTATTGTATAAGTTTGAGTTTAACGAGATTTAAATATGTGCATTAATAATTAAAAAAAGACATTTTATATATTTTTATCTTTTGTCAATTAATTTAAATGGAGAAGAAAGAATCCTACTTGATTGTCAAGCCTTACTGGACGAAATGTTTTCTCCTCTCAAAAAAACTGTCAAAATTAACCTTGAAAGAGTTTAAGATGGATGTCCTTTTCTGCCTTGAGGTAGGCAAAACCACATGGTAAATAAATCTGACATTAAATTTTTAATAACAAAAATATCTGATGTCAGAAAGATTCATAAAAACCAGTCTAGATCAACTTGATCAGGACGAAATTTCAACTGCACCACACGTTTCCGTTCCACTCTGATTTTTCCGTTAGATAATTTAGAACTATCTAGTTTGGTCCCTCCAAAGTATTAAGTATGGGAATCTTTTATATATATAGGGTCTGATAATGTGATTAATTAAATTAAAAAGGTCTTGGGGAATCAATATAAATAAATCAATTTTGCAACTTGATAGTAACATATACAGAACAGAAGGGTAGTTTATGGTAATTTTCTTCAATTCCTTAGATTTTGTGAACCCTAGTCTAGAACTCAGCTAAGATGCTAGGGATTGCATGGTATCAAATTACGGTACAAATTTCAAAAAAACCATGAAAGGGCTCTTGGTGGTTTGAAGTGAGGGGTGGAGGTGGGTGTGGCGAGACGTCGTAGATAATTTAATTTAGTACTTACTATAAAAAATGAAGAAAATGCATCAAATTAAGCAAGATTGTCATCATGAGCAGTACAATTATTAATGTACATCTCGATAATAGCTGCGATTTAATTTATTTCGATAAAAAATAATTTTATGTAGGAGAAGTTTTTTTTTTTTTTAATAAAAAAAGATAATTGATCATTAGAAACTTAAGTAGAATACTCAATAATTTCAACTCTATAACACTCAATAGCATTATCCTATATATTTATTAGAATTTCAATTTCTTTTTTTGCGCTCCATTGCAGATGCAGCTTTTGATGAAAGCGATTTCTCCTTTATTTCCTCAAGAAGAAGCTGATTAGGAAAACACTGGATTGGACAATGCACCAGCAGGAAATTGGAAGTGGGAAACCTAGCTATAAATAAATAAATAGAAATGTAATAAAAGACTAAACCCTCCAGGACTTTAGCTCTGTGTCTCAACTTTTAGAAATTGGAACGTTTTCGCCAAGAATATTTTAGCCCTTCTTCTACATTATTGGATAAAATAATATTCATTTCGTCTAGAATTGAATGTCTCATTTCTTAAATTAGTTAAATTTTCTTAAAGAATTTGTATTGTTAAGTGTAAAATAAACCAACTGAACTAATTTTATTAAAATTTGACTTTCAATTTTTGGACGGAGGTAATATATATTAAACGATTTAGATAATGTACCCCTAAAGTTTAATATATCTTTTTAGGAGTTTATTAATAAAATATATCTGCAAAACATACATGCATATATATATATATATTTATTTATTATTAGTGGTGTAGAAGATAATATAGAAGAATGACTAAAAGATCCAAAACCAAATGTTTCCGTTACGTCTGGGGCACAGATTGGTGCTGCCCTAAATTACCTGCATACTGGGGAAGTTGTCCTGGCACGACAAGGCAATTTCAAGTGCCCTTTGTATGGATATTGCACCCATGTATTCATGTTTTGTGGCATGCAAAATGTGATGCGCTTAAATCTCAAATTCTTCAATGGTGTCTTCACTAGTTGGAAGGCACCTGTCGAATTAATTAATATTTTACATCCAATGTCCCCTGAACTTGGGATTCACACAAAACTAATTTAATTTACTATATTCTAGGTTAATTCCTTAATAATTAATTAAAACTATATACTCAATTTTTTCTAAAATTGAATGTCGAGTTAAATATGATTTTGTTAAATTTTATTAAAAGAGTTTAATTTAATTATTAATTAATTTTAAGCATAACAATGTCAATTGATCCTTTGTAAAATTTTAAATAATTTAATTAAGAAAAGAAAATTTCATTTTCCGAAGGAAGGGATTTAATATATTGGATTTATGGTATATTTACTCCTGCACGCTTTCTGAAATTTTGTACAGCACTTGATGAATCCGCGTTTCCAATATTGGCCAATATATGTTTAATTAGTGAACCAAAGCGTGGTAATAATACACATGAATCCCTATCCCCTAATTAGAAACTAAAATTAGTGTTCGTATTTTGGTACAGAAAGCATTAATCATGCAAGTAAAAGAGGAACCATGAAAAGGCTTGCCCAACTAAAAATCGTATGGACGAGCACGAGCCGTGTGCAAGAAAAAAAACCCTTATGAAAAAAGAATGAAAACGAAATTGGGACATTGCTTTTGGAAATGTCTTACTAATTTTTCTCAATACTTTACTTGTACATATCTTGCATGACTAAAAGGACTTTCATCTTTGGAAAACATTCCAAATCAAAGATGAAACTAATTGAGAGAAGTGATAGCTCGACGGAGGGAACATCATTCAACCTGCTGTAATATCAACTCAACGTCCGATTCCGATATGAGTTTGGATATAGCGGATAATTCTTCTTTTAGATGTTTTTTCCTTTTTTTGTTAGTGTTTGAATGACTTACAAAACCATACAGATCCATGAGAAAAATAACTTGGTTTATTAATGTTCATAAATTTATACTAAAACAAGAAGAAGAAGAAGAAAAAAATTCATTATCAGGCTATCGACTAAGCAACATTATTTGGGGGAATAATAGTCTTTATTTGTCTCTCTTATACGGTGATTTTTTTTTTTCCATACAAAAACATTATAGTGGGTATTGAAGTTCACCTTATAATAGGTTCATTCGTGTATTCTTACTTATTTTTCTTTCTTCTTCCCTTTTTTTTTTTTCATCCACTTCCGAGGATTCATGATAATCCTCACTTATCCTCATTCTCGAACTCCAGACCTATCCCAAGTATATATTGTCACCTACCATTAAATTAACAAGGGCGGCTTCATATGATGAGTTTTGATATGGCTACATAAACAGCGTGCGAGGTGAAACAGGAAGTGGAGTGGGGAGTGATCGGCCATTTGCATGGTGTCTGATTTCTTCATAAAATTTTGCATATTTTTGAGCTAAATATTTAACAAAAGACTGAAACCCTAATTAAATTGGAAATCGCAGGAATTATGGAGGTAGCAGAAGAAGCATGTGCCGAGAGAGAGAGAGAGAGAGAGACAAGTCCAGCATGCACCGCAAGACATGCGTATGTGCGGTCGCACCCTATTGTAAAGTATGCTTGCTGAGCTGAGAGAGTATTGACCAAAAGAGACAACAATTCTTTGCCTCTGCCTAGCCCCCATGTGGCCGTGGCACTGAAATCCATCAACAAAGAACTGCTATACTGCCATTCTCTAATTCATAAATGGGGAATGACCTATATATCTTATTGGATTATTTATGATTTTGCATGTGCATTCAAATTTTTGTTATGTTTTCCCAATCACAGTTATCAAATGCATGTATGGTTCACAACTGTAAAAAAACTTGATCTTCATTTAGAATTTTCCTGGGTAAATTTTTATTTCAACATTATGATATGATATGATCTATATACTCCCATATATCAGACTTTTGTCTATTAAAATTTGTAACTAACTTTGGCAACTCTATTCTATTTTTTCTTTTGAAAAAAAAAAAGGCACAGTTAACTCTTTGTTTTTTTTTAACATTGTCCGGACGGTTTGTATCCACATTGACATTTTGATAATCCAACAACAGAGGGTGTTGATGAGATTCAAACTCCATATCTATGGTCTGTCCACTTGGAACTATATCTATTTGAGTGTCCCTGAAGGGACAAAGGACAGTTAACTTAACAATTAACTTTTAGAAACTTAATAGAATCTACCTAAGGTGAGCTTCTTTGTTCACCATAGTGTTTTCATATATATACACATATCACATTTTTAGTATATTTTTTGAATTTTTAAAATCTTAAGAACGTCACTTGTTTTTTTAAAGAATTTTCAAAAAAGAGTTAGAAATCCCTCTTACCTACTTGGTTCATCTATTATTGAATTATAAGAAGAAAAAAAAATGTTCTTGATTGAATGAGTTCACCACCAAATATGTAAGCTCTTCGTCTTCGAATAATAATTAATTAAATACCAAATGATAATTCAAAATAAATTTGTCCAAAAAATATTTTCATTTTTTGCGTAATTAATTGGAAAAAATGATAATTATTGAATAAATTTTAAAATTATACTCCCTTCATCCGAAATTGAATTTCCCATTTTAACTTGTATAAATTTTTTTAAATTGAGTTAACTTAGTTCATTTTATAGTTAGCAATATCAATTTTTTAACAAAATTTTAATTAATTTAAAAAATAATATATTTATTTCCCGATAATTCAAAATGAAAATGTAGACATTCAATATCGGAAGGAGGATACATGACTAAATCCCAAGTATAGAGATGATTCACCTAAGTTTACGATATTAATTTGAGTCTCCTTAGATGTATTGAAAAATAAATAAACTACCATGAATGGATTTATATCCTTCATAAATACTCGAGAACGGTACGGCTGTAGTATAGATACTCCAAGAGTTCAGGCGGCTGCTCATTCAATAGGATTTAGGTTGGTGGAATTGCGGGCCTAACTCCTCAACTTGAGATTCCTTTTTAATGCAATTCTTCATGAATGGCCCCCCTTAAAGTTGCCCTTTTTATTTTATTATTATTATTTTAAAAAATTTTAATTTTTATTTCCATTTTAAGATAGTTGTCCAGAAATAAATATTTAATTTTTCAAATTAATTAAAATTTTCTTAAGAAATTGAAGTTGATTGGTTTAAAATGAACTAAGTCAACAATTTTTTCTTAAACTTTGTACAAGTCAAAATAAGACATTTAATTTGAATAGAAGGAGTAATTAATTTAGACTGAATGTATGAAAAAACAAAAAAATCCTAATACTACTAATATTGTTACTTAGTAAATTTTCCAAAAAAAGTAGTATATTTTTTTTTATATAAGCAAAATTCAAGTTAGACTCACACACACCTCGATTATTTCTCTGGAAAAGAGAAGTATTTAATCATTTTTTGTTTTCTATTATGCCTTTGTTATATTAAATAGATAATAATCAATTAATGTCTATATTATAATAATAAAAAGACCTTGAAATGCACGTGTCAATATTTCAAGCATTCTTTATAAAATATTAAATAAACAAAATATAAAAATATCTATTTATTATTAAAAGAAAGGCAACTCCATTATAGAGTTGCCAAGTATCCACATAATAATAATAATAATAATAATAAAGACACAATAAATGGGAAAGAAAGAAAAGAAACTTATTATTATTAACTAATAGGAAGGGGAAGCAATAGAAAGTAGTGAGAAAACAGTGGCAGCTTTGGATCTAATAGAAGGTAAAATATTCTCATGGCCACTAACTTTATTTCTCTCCAGTGTTCTTCGTCTTTTTTCTAATGAAAGATATTTTAGATAAAGAATAATGAAAGATTTATTCTAAACAGTACAGATAAATTTGATGCCTTATAAAAAGATTTCTATGATTAAGAAAAATAAAAAATATATTTCTAGAAAAATTAAATATTTATATTTTTTATTTTTAGTTATAAAGAATAAAATAATTACCTTTAAAAGTGAGAAAGATTTTAAATTAAAATAAAAATAAAAATAAAAATGTAATCTCATAATAATTTATTAGTTGAATTTATAGTAATATTCTAAAAAAATTCAAAAAATTAGTTTTTGATGATATCAAACAAAAGTAATTTTATTTTTTAAATTTGAATAAATATTTGTTTATACAGGTATCGGGTGACACATTGAATTATCTTTTCTCGATTATAACTTAAGTTAATTTTATTATTTTTGCATTCTAAAAACAATAACTACCATTGATTTTTCTCGCATCACGTGGGTATTACTGTAGTATTAAAAAGTTACAATTAAGTATATATAAATAATCATCATTAAATATTTAATTATAAATTAATTGAAATATACGTTATAACTGTTTATTATTATTTTATAATTATTTAATATATTAGTTAAATTCCAACACCGACAATTTGCAATCAGGATAAATCATAATTAATAAAAAGTAAGGTAATTCGTTTTCTAATATCGATTTTTCTCAGGAAAATGTGACTTTAAAAGTTATTTAAGTCAGAAAACTAGAAATCCTATGTATCAAATCTTTTAATTTTTGAATTTTGTAATTATGTATAGTAAAATATAAAATAATTAAGCTATAAACAAATGGAATAAAAATAGTTTCATGAGTGTGCATTCATTAAAATAAAAGTTATAACTGTTTAATATTATTTATTACAATAGTTGATTAATATCTCTCAATCACAACATATGATAAATGAACAAAAGTAGGGTCAATTGTTCTCTAATATCGGTATTTTTTCAAAGGGATTGTGATGTTAAAGGGCATTTAAGTCAAAAAATTACAAATGTTGTTATCAAAAAGAATTTTGAAATTCATAATTATACATTTTTATATTAATAAAAATTCGTGAAAATTGCAAGATGATCCTCTTTAGATAAATTTTATATTATATATATAAATATAAATATATATATTTATATTTATATTTATATATAAATTCTAACACTGTCCTTCTCATCCCTACTTAAAACTAACATATCATGCTTCAACGAACAATCAATATGCTTAAAACTAACAATTCATACTGTAACAAACAACTCATACATTTAAAAAATAACAATCCATAATATTTATAAATATGTGAGTTGTTTTGTATAGCTCCTTTTTTATAGGGGTATAGTTGTCTAACAAAGTACTTTCTTGCATATTTTTTAAAAAAATTTATAACTATGGTTAAAATTTGAAATGACTAAACCAAATCACACATTTATGAATTTGCCCCTAAAAATTTTGTAATTTCTTTTGTTATTTGATGTTTAATTTAAATAAATATTTCATAATATATTAATATTTAAATATTTATATTCAATGATTCCAAATTTTGTTTTGGACAATGCATAATCACCAAGCATCGCCAGAGTTTAACACTAGTTATAAGTTATGGAATAGTGTTGTGTCCAAAGGGTGGTTTCCCAATGTCCCACATACAGAAGTTAAGAAAAGTTGTAGGATTTGGGCATCTATAAGAAGACCCATCTCTTTTGTATTTTAGAATAAATTGAGTTGTTTAGTATTCCAAACGTTGAGAGGTGTAGTTTGGAGAACGTTTGGAGAACTAAACAAGAATTGGAACTTTGGATAGAGTTTGTAATTTTCCGTTCAAAAATTGCTAGTATTTTTCCCCTTCCTTTGTTGAGGGGTTGTGGAGTAGGTCTAGTTAAGAGATTGAACCACGTAAAACAATGCATGTTCTTTTATTCTTTTTTGCTTTCTTTCTTATTCTTGTGATTTTGGTAGTGGGTCTTGTGACCAACAAGTGGTATCAAAGCCAAAGGTTCTACCTTTGGGAAGAACTTGTGTTAAAGAGGAGTTGAAAAGAAAAGTGGTCAACCAGTCAAGGTTGGAGATTTGAAGGTCCGCAATTAACAACAGTAAGTTTTTCGAAGAATACTGATATATAGATGGATTTCCATGATTTGATCGAAAGACAAATTTTACAATGTGGCGAAGCACAATCCTTGATTACTTGGTGCAATTGGTTTTGGATAGTGCATTATGTGATGAAAAGCCTAAAGAGATTAAAGATTCAGAATAGGAGAAGATTTAGAAGAAAGCTGTTAGTAAGATTATAAAGGTGACAGTGATAAAGGAGACATTACCAAAGAAGATGTTGGATACTCTAGAGAAGAATCATTCTTTGAAGACATTGACTAACAGCTTGAATATGAAGATGGGTCTTTATTTGCTCAAGATGGAGGAGGGAGATAATGTCGTTAATCACAATAACAAATTTTATGAATTAGTGTTTTGACTTGGAATGCAGGGAAAGAGATCAAAGAGGAAGACAACACAAGAAAAGAGGGATTTTCTGGCTGTTCAAAAAACTTACATGAAATTACTTTTTGTGGTTGATTTTTCTCACTTTCTTGGCAGACAAGGAGACTATCAGGAAAAGAAGGAGTTTTCTGACAGTTTGAATTGAATTTTCTGGCCCATGAGGGGATAGACGGAAAAATAAAGAGTTTTTTATGGCATTTTTTTTTTTTTGTAATTTCAAAACTGCTAGAAAATATAAAATGGATGACTAATCTCATATCGCTTTCTAAAGCTCTTGTAAGTGAATTTATTTTCTATATAAATCCATGAATATATTATTACTTCTTAAGATTAAGTAAATAATCATTGACTTTGTCATTAATTTGACTTTACTTTGATTAATTTAATCATTAATATAAATAATATATTTTTATATTTAGTAAATAATTAAATTAAAATTTTAATTTAGAAAATTATAAATTAATTTTTTTAAAAAAATAAGGAATTTGCTTTGAACTTCCAGAAAATGGTTCTAAAACTGCAAGAATGCTTAAAAATCTACTAGGAAACTTTGCTGGCAGTTCTACCGGTAGTTCCAGAAAACTACCAGAAAAGTCCCTCTTGGCACTCAAAGTGGCGGTACACTCCCAACTATCTGAAATGACTTTTTCTAGCAGATAAAACCATCAGAAATGGTAATTTCAATTGGCAGAAAATGCCTCATGCCTTGTAGTGAGAGAAGGCATTACTCTTATTGGCTTCATTACCCAAGTCCTTCAAACTATTGGTGCAGTAAGTGCCTGCAAGGAAAAGTGCACTGCATTTACATGAGGTGAAAAATGTTTTGAAGGAGAACCATCACATGACAAGGTATGAAGATCACTCCAGAAATGGTCGAGTACTAAGTGTAGGGACCTCTGATAGAGGGAGGTGGAAGAAAAATGACCATTGTAGGGGAAGATCAAAATCTCTACAGAAAGGTTTTAGAAATGTCAAGTGCCATTAGTGCGGGAAGTTGGGTCATTTTCAACATCTCTATCTAGAGTTTAAAGAAGAGGTGAAAAGTCTGAAGGAGTTAAGGGATAAGTCGAAAGCCTTTGTTAATTCATAATTGACCTAACTTAGGGGAAAAAAAAAGTAGTAACTCACGATAACCAAACTTTGAATGGAACATATCGCAAATTTTTAGGCTTTATAGTAACTATTGCAACCAACAAGTACATATTCTTACCAAAGCTATTATCCCAGTAATAGTAATGTTTCAAGATTTTAATCATCGAAATCTCAAAGGTACATGAACATGTCAAATTCAATGTTTAGTTAGGCCTATATTTGTACACTATTTTCTATAATTAGGTAATGACTATTTTCAATTACCTATTATTATTTTTATTAATTAATAAAAAAATGGAGGATTGACTTTTGGTGTTATGTTTCTTTCTTGGAGAGAAAAAATATTAGAGTTGTGGATCCTTAGAAAGGAAAACATGAAAATATGAAAAATATTCACCTCTTGTTTTAAATTTTTTTTTTTAATTTATTAATAATCTTGGAGATTATCCTTTTTGCTTATCAAGAAAATGAAAATCTCGTGGTTAATTGTTTAATAGCGATGAATAAGAGTACTATTTCATAAGGGTGCTTTAGCCATAAAGTTTTTATATTTTTATTTAGTATTTTAATATATACGTACTCTCTTCATCCCTTATTGAATGTTCCTATTTGCAGTCATCTAAAATTGGATGTTTCATCTTCTAACTTAGTTAAAATTTTACAAAAAGATTAATATAGTTACATTTAAAATGAATTAAGTCAAATTCTTTTATTAATAGAAGGGCTTTTAGTTCATTTAGTTCCATATGTTTGGACGAAATTATAGTATAATCCTACAATTTTTTTTTTCAGCCATTATGGTCCCTTAATAAATTGTGGGTAGCCATTATGATCCCTCGATATATTATGGATAGCTATTTTGGTTCCAACTATAATTTTTTTTAGTAAACACTCTTTAGAATCGTTCATTTTACTGGTATGGAATAATATTTTAGGGGCAAAATTATCCATATCATCCTTGCTACTCAAAATCCAACCAACCCAAGTGTTGTGAATGAATTTTGGTTGTCCAGTTAATTTATTTGGGTTTGTTAATCTGAATGCATTTGATTTTTTTTTTATTTTAAAAAAATGGATTAATTAAATTTTGAGCAGTAAGGATGATATTGATAATTTTCCCCCTAGAATGCATATACTGATAAATAACTAGTTATGACTAATGTTTTGTTGAAAAATAATAATCGGGACCATAACGATTACTCATAAAATGCCAAGGGATCATAATAGCTAAAAAAAAAACTTATGAGATTATACTTATAGTTTAACTTAAACATATGGAATCAAGTAGATTAAAAGCCCTTAATAAAATTTTTCAAAATTGAAATGAGACAATCAATTTCGGACCGATCAAAAACTCATAACTCATCCGATCAAAACGTTTTTTTAATACACTCACGGGTCTTGTTATATTTTTAATATTCTTTATTATTTTTGGGGATATTCTACATTGTTTTTAATATTTTACTAAAAAGACTATTTGTCATTATTTTCTAATGGAAAAAAGACGAGTGTGAATTGTATTGTTCACTATCAAAGATCTTTCAAAATTAAAGCTCACATCTGAATAGTGAATAGTAAAAGTTGAGTGAAAACCGTTACAAATCATCTCTCTCCCCACAAACCTTGGAGATTTTTACGCTTCAACACGTGGGCAGTAAAAAATTTCTCATGGGTTTCAAAATAAATACAAATTTTAAAAAAGGAAAATAAAACAAGTGGGTACAATATGATTTCATTTCCTTGCGCACTGTAGCAGGGCCACTCCAAGGCAGACCTATTCCCCCTGGGAAGTTGCTAAAATACGCCACCACAAGACTCGTTTTTTGCGAAGCTTCTTTTTAAGTACTCCGCCCGGAATTTAGAAGAGCAACCGAAATAGAAAGCCAAAGTAGAAGACTTCACACACACACATTTACGCACATATACAGATTCTATATCTTTATTTGCCTATATACATAATAGATAGAATAGAAGAAGATTATTGGAAAGTTAAAGATTGGGGCTGTGGAAAAAGTAAAGGAGAAAGAAAGGCGTTTATTCTTTATGATTATTTTTTCGAGTGTTTGTTGTACAACTTTAGAAAAAACTTTTGCAGGTTTTGGAGTTTCGTGTCCAAAGGGTCTGTTGATTCATACAGAGTTTATTTGAGATATATGTATTGGTTATATTACTATATATAGGACTGTGGCGGTCAAGATTTGGTAGTATTTTGTTGTGGAGGCGTTCTGGTAGGATATTGAATCTCTTGTTGTGGTGTTGTGTGGAGAGGAATCAAGAGTATCAAGATCACGGTTTCCCAAGAATTGTGATGGGTACGTGCCGTTTCCTTTTGGTTTTATTTTGTGTTCTTGTTCGGTATGCTTGTTGAAATTCTGCTTTTTTGTTCTTGTGTCTCAATGGGTTGGTGCCATTTCCTTGCCAGGTTCATGTGAATTTAGATTCAATGAAAGTGGTTATTCAGTATTGTCTCGAAATTTTTATTGGTTTAGTTTAAACTTGTTAAACTGTTCTTCTTCTCCGTGATTCCTTCTTTCATTAGCATTTCTCATTTAGGTCGGAGATCGAGGGAGGGGGGGCTTGATTTTGTGTTATTATGAGGATTGTTTATGGCGTTGTAGTTGGGCTCCTTCATTGTGTTGGAATTTGGTGGGTATTGTTAGTTATGCGTGGACACTCTAGTCTTTATTGAATATTTGGTGTGCCCAGGCCTTGATTCGGTATGGTATCTGTTCCTGTTTTCATACAGAGGGGTGCGTTTCGTTTGCAGTTTCAATGGTTTGATGGGTTCTGGTTCCCACTGAAACACAGAGCCCCACCACTCCGTTACCCCACCCCCACACAGACAAAGAAGCACAAGCACCTTTTTAATGGGGCTTGGCTTCTTAATTGGCCTTCTTGATATCTGGGTTATTCTAGTCCCTTTTTCCAATCTTCAACATTGGTCAGCTTTATTTTTTAATTTCCCCCTTCCCAGGCTTCATCCTTTCTTAATTACTTGCTTCACACTCTTGGTATCTGTATCTTCTTTGTGATTGGTAATGTTGATTCTCTGTTTCTTGTTCTTTTCATTATTTTCTTTCTCTTATATGCTTGTTTATTGTTTTCTTCCTCAGAAGCCTCAGTGAGCTATTCCCAGACCATGGATGACGAATATGAGAAATTCATTAGAAGAATGAATCCACCTAGGTATTTATTAGGTTCTATTTCAGTGTTACTCTTGTAAATTTTGAAAAGGCATCATTCTTTGTATTTATTTCAATTTTTACTTGTACTGGTGACAGAGTCGTTATTGATAATGAATCTTGCAAAAATGCAACTGTGATACAGGTATGTTGTTTCTATAGTTCCTTTTCTGGTGAATTCTTAGATTATTGGACTTTTGTTTGCAAAATGTTTTACTTGTCTTATTCTTTGATGCAGGTTGACAGTGCTAATAAACATGGAATACTTCTGGAAGTTATACAAGTCCTTACTGATCTTAACCTTGTGATTACTAAGGCATATATATGTTCCGATGGCGGATGGTTCATGGATGGTAATTATTTCTTTTCTTTTATCTTTAGGAATTGTCCTTTTGCTATGAAGAAGAATTATAACTATTTGTCGGACCGGAAGTGCTCATTTCATTATACTTCTTTTGTGCAGTCTTCAATGTTACTGATCAAGATGGAAACAAGATAACTGATGAAGGGGTACTGGATTACATTGAGAAGGTAAGTTGTGTTCGAAGCAAGACTGGGTACTTTTTTCCCCTTTGCACTTAAGGGCAATTCCAACTCATACCTGGTTCCATTTTCAGTCACTTGGACCAGATTCATGCTTTGCCTCCTCTATGAGAAGATCTGTTGGAGTTGTACCAGCAATGGACCACACCTCAATCGAGTTAATAGGAAGTGACAGACCGGGTCTACTTTCAGAAATGAGTGCTGTCCTAACCAACCTCAAATGCAATGTGGTGAATGCTGAGGTTTGGACCCACAACACCCGGGCCGCAGCTGTAATGCAAGTTACTGATGAGGAAACTGGAGGTGCAATTTCAGACCCAGAGAGACTCTCCATGATAAAGCAGTTCCTGTGTAATGTACTCAGCGGAAGCACCAAATCCAGGGAGGCTAAGACTGTTGTTTCACATGGGATCACTCACACTGAGAGAAGGCTTCACCAGATGATGTTCGCTGACCGAGATTACGATCGACCTAGTGGTGAAACCTCAGATGAAAAAGAGAGGCCAAATGTGAATGTTGTTAATTGGCATGATAGGGACTACTCTGTGGTGACAATACGTAGCAAGGACAGGCCAAAACTTCTCTTTGATACAATCTGCACTTTGACTGATATGCAGTATGTGGTTTTTCATGGAAATGTTGATGCTGAAGGACCTGTAGCTCATCAGGTAAATGAAAGCCAGGGTTGATATAGTAGTCATATGTTCTTTATGGTAATAATAGAATTTTGGGACTGTGGTGGTATTCATGATTTGCATTTCATTTGTAGGAGTACTGTATAAGACATGTAGATGGATCGCCTGTTAAATCAGATGCAGAGAGGCAAAGAGTGATCCAATGTCTTGAAGCAGCCATTTTAAGAAGAGTATCTGAGGTAAATTACTAAAGCAAATTGTCCCCTTAAACAAAATGGTTCATTTTAATCAATCTGCACGTCTTTTTCCATGTTCTGTGTTTGAAGAGATATTCTAGTTTATGCTGTGCAAAAATAGGACTGAAATATTAGTGAGGAAAATATTAGTCAGGGTAACAAAGCAGGGTCGTACTGGGAAGATTGATGGATCTTCTTGCTTTCCTAACTCTAATATTAATGTTTTATGTGGACTTAACTCCATTATATGTTCTGCCTGCCTGCTTAAGTTGACAGTGATGCATCTAATTGTTTTAGATATGAATTTGGCATCTTGATGGGGGGACCTCTCGGATTAAAAAACGTTCTGTTCTCTTACCCCATGGGTTTGTCTGCTATCTGTTCTTGAGGAGTCTTTCTTACCTAAAATTTGACATTCTTTTAATTATGATGGCTCATTTTCTTGTTTTCTTTGTTTAGGGATTGAAGCTAGAGTTATGCACTACCGACAGAGTTGGACTGCTGTCCGATGTCACCCGAATCTTCCGCGAGAATAGCCTGTCCGTGACAAGAGCAGAGGTGACGACAAGAGGTGGCAAAGCTGTCAATACATTCTACGTTCGTGATGCATCTGGGTATCCCATCGATGCAAAGATCATAGATTCCATTCGTCAAACAATCGGGCAGACGATACTAAAAGTGAAAGGCTGCCCAGAAGACTCAAATCAAGCTAGACAAGACTCTCCAACCAGGTTCCTCTTTGGTGGCCTCTTCAAGTCCAGATCCTTCTGCAACTTCGGCCTGGTTCGATCATGCTCATGAACAAGAACTCTACTTAGTAGTGTTTCTGGTGTACATTCGTTCATTCCTTGGATTTTAATCCGAACTCTTTGGTAATCACATCTTCTTTACCCTTGCTTGAGGTTGAGGGAAGAAGAAAAGTCACAGATCAGCATTAGTAGTCTTCTTCTTGTACATGTTCTTCCTAGTCTAGTTTGATCCATTCAATGTTGGATCACAATTAATCATCATGCGATTGACATATCGAAAGACTGTGTCTTAAGGCTTCGTCATTTTGTACAGAGTCAATTTCTAGTTTCTCTGCATTAGTAGTAGTCAGCAACCAAATCGTCCTATAATATTAGTTTCTTGAATACCCCCATTTGGAAGTAAGTAATTTTCAAAAGTAGATATATTCCAAACCAAATGACTCTGAAAGGATCAAATAATCTATATTTAATATATAATAATATAACAAAAAAATGATTATGTTCTTTATCTAACGAGATAAACTTTAAAATATTTTAATAAAATAGATAATAAGTAGAGTATTTCAACAAAAGGCGGAGATTCAACATGAGAATTCATACCTTTCTCGGCCTTCTTACTAACATCAAGTGTAATATAGGTTTTTATCAGTTTAATATCGGATATGTTAGTTATGCCATAGGCCCACATATTATGATATCAACAGTATTTTAGTAAATTACTAAAATTGAACTTATTATTATATGAAATTAATATATAATGCAAATAACTAATATAAATAAAATAAAATATAATATTAGTTTATTTAACAGATGGAATAAAAAAAATATTTTAATAAATATATATAATAATTTAGAAAAATCTATAAATGATTTTGTTTTGTTTTAAAACTGAACTATTATTCCATATCACTAGAATAAAAATCTCTAAGAATGAGAAACTTATATAAAATTGGCAAATCATAGACTTAAAGACTTATACAATTTTTTGACTTTTTTGCTAAAATCAAGTGTGGTATATTCTCTTATTAGTTTAATGTCTGATACGGGAGTCAACGATCCACATCTATTTTTAGTAATTTTTTTATTGGGATTATAGAGTTTAGATTTTTTGATTAGTCAAAAAATATATATATACACGAAAACTGATCTTACTTAACATAAAATATAATTAAAAAATATTTATAATAAAATATCATATGAAATTTAAAAAAAATTGTATTAACTATTATAAATATAATTAATTGAATTTTTTTAAAAAAATAATTGAAAATTAAAATTAAAAAATGGATGGGTGTTCTCACCTTGCCGTGCATTGCTGGTATTATACGTAAAATTAAATCTATATGTAGAGGCTTTCACATGAACTTTGACCAGGGGCAGTAGTCGCTTGCCTCTTTGGTCAGCTTTGGATCGGCGGCTGATCCTGGAAGATTTATTATTGACCCGAAACGACTTAGAACTCAATATAATATTCATTGGGGATTTTTCTAATTCTAAAATACCCATCGATGAATCTTTGCGTGGAAAGCACAGCACACAGACTTCCTAGGAGCTGTCTTCTATTGGCCATTATTTGTCCTCTGCCTTCTTCTCTTTACCATAGAAATTTCCATGTATTTGTTACTTTGAAACATAGACAGAAAAAATGAGAAAGCAATTCATTCAAAGAAAAAAAGAAATGTTTATTTTTGATGATTTATAAGGTACTAATATTTATATTGTAATTTATTTAGATTTAATCGGGCACTTATTTGTTAAGTAAGGCAATAATGAAATAGGTAAGGGCTTTGAGCATATTGCTGACATCATCTTAACAAGGGATTGAATGTTACTATACCTCCCTCCCTATAAGGATAGTTTAGATTTTTTTTTTTTTTTTCCCAGGAGTATAGACGAGTTGGTAAGGCTGACGTGACGTTTGATTAACTCTAGCGACAGACGAAGATTCGAAACCTATCGGGAGTAGAACGTAAGCTCTAAACGTTAGCTCTGCCACCGGCCATTGTCCCCCGTTGCGTCCTCTCCGTCAATCCTTTGCCCATTCGTGCACATCTCTCGATTTACCCCCACTGGCACAAGGGGCCTCTATGCCCGTGAGCGGGATTTCGCCCGCAAGGGACTTCCCCCGAAAACCAAAGTTTAGATTTTTTTTTTCCCATTTATCTTCAAATTATAATTCAATTTCTTTTTTTTAAGCAAACATAATTATAAATTAAAAAATTAAATTATCCTTATTAATTCATTTTTAATATTTACAATTTTTAATTTCTATATATTTTATTAAATATTTTTATAAATTAAATGCAAGGTATAAAAGTAAACCTATCCTTAAAAGATCCTTAAGAGTAACAAGATAACTTGCACGAAAAAAGAACGTCGACAGAGATGGTGGTATTTATTGGAACCTAGTATTATATTAATAGGAATAATTTAGTTTTTCTGGTCAAAGTTGTAAAGCAACTATGATTGAGTTCTTGATTTGATAATTATTATTCTAATAAATACGGTGTTCACATCCTCCAAGAAAAACCAAAGTGGCCGCTTCTTCAAAACAAATTGTCAGGATGACGCTTCAGCCAGACTAAATAGTTGAAAATGAAAAACCAAAACAAAGTCAAAAAAAAATATATATATATATATAGTGTACTTAAAAAATTAAATGCCCCATTTTTTATTTTAGGATATGCAGAATTAAATATCCTATTTCTAAAAATAAGTAAATTTTTTTTTTTTAATATAAAGTTTGTTTAACTCCCTCCTTAATTTAAGATTTACTTTGTTATTGGGGTTCTCATGTGTGAATTGGGATGCATGGGGAGGGGGGGGGGGGGGGAGGCTTATGAAATCCGGTGGTTGGTTTAGGTAGTTAAACAAAAATCGAAGTGAACTATCGATTTTGCCCATGAAACAAATCGAGAACAAAGTTTAGACTGACGGCTTCAGAATGAATGTTATGCATATCGAGAACAAAGTTTAGGTACTTATCTTTCTCAATCCTCAGCCTGGTGATCAAGTCCTCAAGAGATAACTCCTTGCATTTGTGCTTAAGATAGCTCTTGAACTCTTTCCAAAAAGGTGGTAATTTCTCAATGAAAGCAGCAACTTGAAAGGACTCACTTACTGACATCCCTTCAGAATGAATGTTATGCATAATCACTTGAAGTTCTTGGACTTGACTGATAACTGTCTTAGATTCCACCATCTTGAAATCAAGAAATCTGCCAATTATAAATTTCTTCATGCCAGCATCCACAGTCTTGTACTTTCTATCCATACTTTCCCACACTTCCTTGGCTATTAACTTGGCACTGTACACATTATACAATGTATTGTCTAGACCATTGAGGATGTAGTTGCGTGCCAGAAAATTAGAATGCTTCCAAGCATCCATAGCAGCAACCTTCTCTGTATCTGATTCTCCAGCTTCTATAATTGGACACGTTTCCTTCATAAACCTTGCCAAACCCAGTGTCGTGAGATAAAACAGCATATGGTTTTGTCATCTCTTAAAATCAACCCCACTGAATTTTTCTGGCTTTTCTCCTTAAGTTTGTACAGTACTGTCTGGAGTTATAGTACCAACAGGAGTTACAGATGTAAAAGCCATTTCTGTTTGCAGAAATAGAAATATGTAAATTCTTATAAAAATGTAACAAAATGTCTTAAACAAAAATATTGATATATTTAAGACAATCAGAATATTGAAATAATTTCCTTAAAAAAAATAGCAGTATTCTGAACAACGAATAGTATAAATATTAATAAACAGATAAGATACTATTATTCTGTTAAATATATATATATAGCAGAATATATATATTCTTAATATTTAAAAACAGTAATATTATATTCTATTATAATATTATAGTAGAATAGACAAGACTTCTACTAACAGTAGACTATGACAATATGCACATAAAAATAGTAGAACCTGTTTGCAGATAAATAACCCAAGCCCACTGAATTCATAGAGTGTCATTAAGACAAAATTGTTCCTCCACAACGTACCGGATTACTGGAACAAGAGTCTCCCAGGATAGAACGAGTTTGCCTCTCTAAGTTGGTACAAAACTTTTAACGGAGACCTACAAGCACAATTTTGGAAAAAATCACACAAACGAAGAAGAAGAAGATGCAAAGTTTTTTTTTTTTTTAACAGTTTTGTTTTTATTCTATATGTTTTCTGTAGATATAGAGAGCTTTTTGTAGAAAAAATTTCCATGAAACGAAAAGACATAACTTTAATAGCTGCAGTTTTTTGAATTTGAAAAGAAAGAACGTAACTCTTGAAACATAACTTTTGCCTGAACAGACACATCACTTTTCATTCATTTCTAAATTAGATTCCAACAAAAAGGAGAGGAAGACAAATTGGGGATTTTCCATTTGTTTTAAAGCCATAAAATAAGGTTAGGGAAGGAAAATAGGAGAAAAGTTTCAATTTTGGATCTGGAAAGAGGAAAGGGAATTTTTAAATTTTTTTGGTTAATATTCTCATTTTCTCAGACATTGAGTCTAATCAAAATGAGTTACACCTTGTCCAAATAACATTTTACTAAGTTTTGAAAGTTAAAACCCCTATATCCAAATGCACCCTAGGATCTTATCATTCATAATTCACCCCCCCTTCTCACATATTAAATAAATAATAATAAAAAAAAGGGATAGAAGCCTAAACTTTTAAAAATTTGTCTTAAAACTTTAAAATATACATATCATAATCTTAGACTTCAAAACAATCCGATCTATATACCCTTAGACTTCAAAACAGAAGTATGATCAGGGTGCCCTTGCTCGGGCCTCTTTGGCACAGGTGGAGGGTTTGCTGGGACAATCTGAGACGGATCAGAATGTGATGGTCACGGTGGTTCTTGTCGGGGAACTGAGGTTGGGCTATTGTTCTCCGTTAGGGACGAGGCTTCAGGCATCGTTTCACTGGTGCAAAGTTGCGTCCTGTCTGGTGGTGTACCTTAACACAATGGTTGAATGCATGTATTCTGTGATTAAGTCATCAGGATTTTTATTTATTATGTGGGGAAGAAAGCTAAGCTTTTTGTCAACTTCCCAAAGATGGCGCCAGAAGTGATGAGACTCAAAACTGAACTCTAAGTCACCCCAAAACCGTAATAACATCAGCCACTGCAACTTGAGAACAGAGTAGGGAAGGTCATCGGAGATGGGCTGTGCCCAGGGAAGAGCTTCGATGCCTAAGTCAATATTTCAAGAGTAATCAAGTGTAATTAATCCTCAAAAATACTGTTCCTTTTTCCGATTGTTAAGGATTTGATTATATAAAAGAAAATCAAATACCTCTCCGATTAAGGCTTTGCTATTACATGATAGTAGGCAATTAGAATAGTTGTGAGAACATGTGGAATCTCGCCAATTGCTCCCCGAATTGTGGAGTTTCCCTTGGTTGAGATATCTTGTCATTCACGTATCTATCGAGGGTTGTGAGCTCGCTAACTGACCTTTAAACCAACTTTGCGACTTACCCATGGACATCGAGAGCCTCAGCTGTCTCTTTTGGGAGGTGGTGCCGAATGGCCACAGGCTCATGGGAGATGTTAGGAGTCATGCATATCTAGTCGTGGCATGGAAGATGTATGAGAAGAGTTAGGAGTTACTAGGTCGTGGGTTGAGGTCTGATGGTACCTTTCTCGTGCTTATCTAGGAGGTCGGTGACTTTGGAGGTCGATGGTAACAGGTCGCTGCTCACCCATCGTTGTTGAATTCGTGAGTCTAACTTTCAGGTATTGAATATTGGGACCTTGGGCTTATTTGGATTGACTTTTGTCTGGATCTTGCCCTTTTATGTTGACTTATCTAAAGCATACTTGTTTCTTCCATCAATCAGAATTAGAAAATATTTAAGGATTTGATTAGGTTCAAGTAAACCTAGAAATTCATTAATTAGATTACTGAATTCATCCCTATCTATTTATCCCACTAAAACAACCAGAGAAATAGATTTTGGTAAGCCTTTATACCATGCTCAATGGGTTCAAAGAGAATAGTGGAACATGTTTCCCCAACAAATATATATATATATATATATAAATATAAATATATATTCATATATTATAAATATAAATAATAAATACTGAAAGTAAATACAGGAAAATAAAAGAATAGATCAAGTTTAGGCGGCTATGCCAACCATATATTATAAATATAAATAATAAATACTGAAAGTAAATACAGGAAAATAAAAGATATTACAAACATTGATCTAACAGGAAAAGGGGAAAGATCGGAACAGTAGTAGGAGAGGAGAGGGGGATACTTCAGACTTTCTCTTTCTAGACAAGGATTTCTCTCTTTTTAAAAATTCTGTCTAGAGAGGGGAAATGGGATTCTATTTATAGGCAAAAATAGAAGAAGTGTACAGTAAAAATGTGCTACAGTAATTGGGAATGACGTCATGGCTGATGTCATCAATCTGAAAAATAAAGAAGATCTTCGTCGTCTTCATTCTCTGCTTCCTCAATTTTTTGCACGGGAGTGGGGGAATAACCTGTTTTGGGAGATTCTTCTTTAAGTTGCTGGAGAAGTTTTTCCATAGTGGCTACAAAATCAGCTTTGGATGCGAATTTTGCAAGTGATGCAGCAGCAATTGATTTTTGCTGTAAGAATTGGGTTTGATGAGTATCTGTAGGTGAAAGATAC
>JAOXNR010000013.1:11081747-11118788 GCA_028571225.1 Parsonsia alboflavescens
ATTTATTTATTTTAATGTGTGCTTGCCGTTGACATGGTTTGAAAATAAGTTATTCTAACCAAAAGGACTTATTGGGTCAATCGTAAAAAAGATAAGGGATATATATAGTTTTAAAAAAAATCCTAAGAAGCTAAAAAGTTACATAGAAAATATTTGGAACTTATATGGATCAAGTAAAAAAAAGGAAAGAAACCCGAAAAATTGAAAATAAAGATTTTGAACTCACATGAACCAAGGTAATAAATGGAAAGGGATGAAAGGAGAATTTTCTTAAAACTCTTCCTATTTTATTGAATTTTTTAAAAAAATTCTAAAACTTAAAAAAATCATAATATATATTTCACACTTTTGTCATTTCCTTTTAAAGTATAACGAACAATAATGTATACAATTCAATTAATATTGAATGAGTTTCATTCATATTAATTCAAAATTCTTAAATTCAATTTAATTTAGTGAAACAATCACTAATTATAACTATTAAATGATTTATTTTCTACAATTTACTATCCGTATCTAAAATTTAATTCAAATTTTATTTTGTAAATCAGAATACTTGTCATATTATTTTGCAAAGTATTATATTTGTTTGTTTCTTAATCCACCCATGTATCACCTTTCAAATTAATATTGTTTTAAAACCGAATTCTTGTCTGTAGTTTTTTCAATATACATAAATAAATAAAATAAAAAGAATTCTTTGTATTATTATCCATTTGATGTTATAGTACCTGCACCATGTGTTTTTTAAATAATGTATATTGAAACATTTGAAATTACAATAATAATCTAATAAGAATAATAAAAGACACTTTGGGTAGAATTTTGTTGAAATGATGTCTTTTTATTCTAATAATACAAATATAAGAAAAAAAAAATATATTTTTTGTTTTTTATGTGATTGTGACATGGCTGAAACATGGAAATTAAATGTATCTATTTATAAATCTTTTAGGCAAAAGACATATAACTCTTTCTAGCAATTCTTAATTAGGATTCCTTCTTTCCAAAACTGAACATGTTCATATTTCTATTTTAAGTTATCTGAAATTGAATATCTTATTTCTTTAATTAATAAAATTTTTTCAAAGGAATTGATATTTTTACGTTTAAAATGAACTAAATCAAATTCTTGTGTTTTAAACTTGACACCTCTTGATTCCAAGTGTTTGTTGAATAGTTATCAATACTTGTAAATTTATAATATGTTACTTTGAACTAACAATTTTTTTTTTATTTAATACTTTATGAAAGATTATATTTACAAATATAATTAATACTGTTTTAGTTTAATAATTGCGAAAGATTATATCCATTGGTCATAAATAAATATTTATTTCATCATATCAAACTTTTCTATAAAATTGCATGGAATGTTTCATAATGTGAGAATTTAAAATTTGTTAGTCCTCGTTGATTTGCGGAGTTAGTTGTAATATATAAAATCGTAGCCTATTAATTAACAGAGAACACGTTTATCGGAACATAAATAATTCTTTTTATTGTAACAAATTTAAAAGTTTTTTAATTTTAATAAAATATAAAAATTATGTTAGTCAATTGTAAAAGGGTTTGTTTTAGTTTAATAATTATAAAAAGTTATTTTCATTGAATATTATACGTTATGTTCCCATTAATATTTAAATTTTGAACAGAAATAGGTGACATGTTTTAAAAAGAGAATTTTTAAATTTTGTGAGACGTTATGGATTTAAAGTCACTGTTATAATTTTATATGATAGATAGATTCAATGAATTAAAATTCATATCACATCATATTAATTCAAGCTTTATTTTTTTTTTAATTAAGTAAATATAGTAATTATAAATTAAAACTTTTAGTGAATATAATTTATGGTTATATTTCTTGATAAAACCCTTAATAAATTACTAGTATTAAATTTAAATTTTTCTGAAGGCCCCACAAGGCTAGTGTTTTTCTTTTTCTTTCTTGAATATGCGAAAACATAGTGGAAGTTTACTATACTTCTTCCATTCCTTTTTACAAGTTCAGAATCCTTGATTACACAATTGTGTGATGCTTTTATTATGAAAATTTAATATGTGTTCATAAAATATGAAGTTTTTAAAGATTTAATTTATCGTTTTAGGTTTAATATATAAAACATATTAAAAGATGTAGTTAAAAATTACCAATAAGATTTTTATTAATATAACATGATATCATAAAAATGTGTAGAATTGAACTTTTTTATATGTTATTCTATATTATCTGTTGCTATCAATTTTCTTTGCAAAATTTATTAATATTTTTTCTAATATATCTTTAGTAAATTTCAGCCGTTCATTAATTAAAGAAATCTTTATCCAATAAAGTGAGGAGAGTATCAAAATAGTATTTTAGTCCAATAAATATAAAATTTAATTCATTAATTTGTCAAACACTTAAAGAGGGGAAAGCGAATAGAGGTAGGATTTTCTATTTTGTTCCCCCGTATATGATCCACAGGAAAGGGTTCTCTCTGACTCTTCCCAATCAAATCAACGTCATTGGTGACGCCATTTCTTTTCCAATTCTACCCATCAAAATTAGAAATATTTATCGGGGTTTCTTCTCCTGTACACTTTCTGTGATGTTCTTCCCCATCTGCGGCTTGCTCCCCTGAATCGAATCTTTCAGTGTGTGTTTGTGTTAGGGCTTCTGTTGATAACTTCAATTTCTTGGAGGTTTTCAAGTGTTTTTTGTCAGGTAATTGATTTCTACTGTGTTATTGATTTTCATGATCGGCTGCCTTGATTATTTAAAGTTTTTTTTTTTTTTTTTTTTTTGACTGGTTAATATCTCGGAATGAATTAGTTAGATTTGAGTTTCTGGGTAATAAGTTCTTCGGGGTTAAAATTAGGAATTTCACCTGTCATTTTTGCCTTACTGATTGGTTATCGCACTAATTGATACCATTTTTCTTTTTCTTTTTGCTTTTCTATGGGTTTTGTTTAATTCGACATTTGTAGATTATTCTTTTAATCGAGTCATGTTGGGTTAAGTGGTAGGATCACTGATAAGTGTGCATGCTTGATGTTTTGAAGGTGGTTGGGCGTTGGGGGATGTTGTGGTGACGTGGGGCTGTTATCAATGTTTATTTCATCGAATTTTGAGTTTTTACTAGAAATTCCTTCGTTGTGTTTTAGTGGAGCATGAGTGGCGCTTCAGTTGGTTGTTCTCAACCTGCACCATGTCCTGGAATGACACCACTGAGAAGATGCAGGAATAGAGGAGAGAAAAAGAATACTGTTATAATTGATCTGGAGATTCTGGATTGTGATAACGTTGTCATCATTGATGTACCTGAATCTTCTGAAAGAACATATGGGGGTTCAAATGTGCTGAGAAAAGACCGCAAACATAAGTGTCCAAGGGAAACTGTTATCTGTTTGGATGATGATGAGAATATAGACCACAATTTTGCCAATATTGGTGCTAAAAATGGTGCCTCGTCTAGCATGAGAGCTCATGTCAAGTCTGATGGTTTAGGAAAATCTTCAAATGCAATTCAAGATGAATGCGAATTTATTCGAGAAAATGTACGTCCAGTGAAATTGTCTAAATGCAAACGAACGTATTCTGGAAAAATTTCTTCCAGAAATCGATATGGACTCAATCCTGACTCAGAGAGCTGTCCTTCTGACAGTGATAATACTGACTGTGAGTTAATGGAAGACTCCTTTGGTAGAGTTAGAGAGCAGTGGGAAAAAGCTTCAAGAAGAAAATTTGAGAGTCACAATGGTCACTCTGGTGTTGGAGATCCTGACTTGGTGTCCAGTGATGCTAGACAAAATGTTGATGGGGAAAATGATTGTAGTCCACGGCAAGATCCCTCATTTGGGGGAAAGAACGGTGAAGGCAAAGAAGCTTCTCCTCCTTCTATGTCTAAGGGAACTGGTAATGTAGACTTCAATTATAAGGGGAAACAGACTTGTAATGAAGATGATGATCACGGTTTAGAGTCAATCTTGAAAAGATGCTTTCCTCCTGATAAAGTTGATCCTCTTTATAGACCGAATCCATTTGATAGAAGGCCTTCTTCGGACTATGCTAAACATGTCAATGGCCAAGAGTTTGAGCGAGGTACAAGTTCCTGCAGGGAAGAACAGGGGCCAAAAGGACTATCTTCTTTTACAAGTCAGGAATGGAATGCTAGCTGCATGGAAAAGGATTTTCATGGTAGCCAGAGTAGATCATCTGGAGTTCCTTGTGCATCAACAGATGAATCATGTGCTGCCAAAGCTAATGTATCAGTGCTCTACACATCTCATTCTGAAAATTTGGTGACTAATGAACCATTAAGGGCCAGATATAGTTCTGAAGACACAGAAAAAGTTAATCAGGAAACAACTTCAACTATTAATCAACATTTTCAATTTAATACATATAAGGAAAACCGTACTGCTACAGAGAAATTTGCCCCTGAACAAGCTTCATCTTTAAAATCTGGATCATCTTGTAAGCATATTGATGTGTACTCTTCTCCAAATGATGGTAAAGATGAACTTGTTGAAGATTGCATCATTTCTGAAAGAGAAAAGCTTAAGGAGACTGAGGAATATAAAAAAGCAATAGAGGAAGAAATGGCTTCCAGGAAACAAGCATTGCAGATTCAGGTCTTCATTCACACCTCTTTTTCTTGTTCCTCGGGACATGTTCAATGATTAGGCCAAGATCCTTTCTGATTGTGCCGTGTTTGTAATTATCAATGGACATGATAGTCTTTTCCATTCTGTGCCCTGATATAAACTTTGTTTAGAAGTCCATAAACGATCTGAAAGGTCATGATGACATTTGAAAAACTCCCATGTACATAGCGTCTTTATTTGCCCCTTTTTTATTTAGTCCTTGCACAAGAACATTTATTCTGATTTCCTAATAAAAATTTATCTTCCTCCTTTTCCAGGCTGAAGAAGCACAACGTTTGCGCCGCATGCGGAAAAGAATGAAAGCTGAAAATTTGCGTTTATTAGACATGGAGAGAAGACAAAAACTGCGTCTTGAGGAAATTCGAGAAACACAAAAGAAGGTTACTATAATTTTCTTGCTTTGAGTTCCAAAATCAAATTAGTCCGTTGTGTTTCTGTATCCATGGTTCTTTAGTTGTAGTTCTTCTGCTTTTATATTGTTGGTATTACCATTCTTGGCTGAGGTGGATATTTCTTTCTTTTAAATTAGTGATAATTGTGTCCTGATACAATTGCAGGATGAAGAAAACATGAACTTGAAAGAGGTAATACGTGCCCAGGTTATAAAGGAGCTACAGCAACTTGAAGTGAGATGCCATGATATGGCGTCATTGTTGCAAGGGCTGGGAACTTTTGTTAGTTATTCGGCAAATCCATCCCAAAATGAGGTAGAGTTATGCTTGCCAAGTTTTTGTACTTAAGTCCTGTTGATGGTTTGGGCCTCTTTCTGGCTATTTTTATGAGTCCATCCATATTAGTTCCTTCTTCCTTGTCTGTGTTCACATCTATAAGCTGAGCTTCCTTTCCTCTGTTCAGTCCTTACTCAGCAAGGTTTAACAGATCCATATTATCTTTAGCATTTCATTTGACTTGGTGAGATAGTCATAGTTATTGACAATGAAATGGAAATTTTACTTGTAATTATGAGTTTGAGTTGATTATTTCCTTTTGGCATCTTGCCAACTGCTTAAGCTGGACACGAGAAGGCTATTATGATGGGCATTAATAATGATATTAATATGCTAAGAGTAACTTGAAAGGAAATTCTACTTTTGAGATGAAGTATGTGAAAATACTGGACACGAGAAATTTGGGCAACAAATTAACAGTAGCTGCTATAGCCTATAATTTGAGAGCTAGATCCTGATGGATTGCGATAATCTTGAAACTGGGACTTTAGTGGAGGCTGCAGCAGGAGGCTTTTTATGGATAAGAGTGCAGTTGATTCTAGAGGTGAATTTGCAAGTAGTGATCCTCATAGTAAAGCAGGGGAAGCAAGAGTTAAATAACATGCACTACGTGTCTGGAGTTTATATGGAATAAAGATAAAAGAATATGTGAAAATTGACGAGGTCTGCTACAGGGAAAAGGTGATTGACTAGATTGGACTTGGGAACAGGTGTTGGAAGAGAAAATAGAAAAGTCTTGCTCTTTGTTTTTACTCTTGGGTTGTATTTCTTTCATCAAAGGTGTGTATGCTGATCTTTTTTGGATAATTTACTCATTTTTTGAGAATGAAAATTAGAGATTATATTTAGATACAGAATTTTTGTTCCTTTTTGAATGCTTGATGTGAGATTTAAGTGATTTTCAGAATTACATATTGTTATAAACTAGTTTAACTATGGTTAGTATGCTATTTAAATATATAGTTATTGTCAAAAACTATCTAGTAAAGTATATTTAATGAATCCATAGGGTGAGTCGGAATAGAACTTGAAATTTAGAAGGGATTAAGTTTTTGAGGTTAAAGTGTCTTGAGAAATTTTTGTATTGGAAAATTGCAAAAGATTCTTAAAATGGTAACCATATACATCCAAACTTCGCACAACTTATCCCTGACTAAGGAGGAGATTTCTGGTGGAACATTTAAAAATATTTTTACTTCAAGAAAGTATACATTTGTTGTGGGACACACTTGAAGTAGAAATGCTGAAATTCATTTGGGATGGAGAAAAATGAGGGTTCGACAGTCTTGTCTTTGTTACATTTCCTTTCTCCCTTTCTTCTTTACTTTGATGCAACCATTGCCCTTTTTCTGTGGGGGGTGGAGGCAGGTTTAAGACTTGGCCAAATCATATCTCAAACCCAGCTTCTAATTCGAGGTCCACATCCGTTGTAGCAATCTATTGCAGGAAACTTGTTCTCATTCAGATTTTGCCATTTGAGTTTGTGCTTGCTAGGTCATGAATTGGGGGAGACTACCTCGAGTTTCCTCGTGGTTGTGTCCGAAGAATCTTTTGATACAAAAATACAAGTTTCTGATTCAAAACTCTGCTTATTACCACTGCTTTTGTCTCTTAACAAGCTAAGGCACTCTTCATAAGTTGAATCCATGGGAGAAGGTATAATTTATGAAAGATTATATTTATTAAATATAAATAGTTTTGTTTTAGTTTAATAATTATGAAAGATTACATCTATTGAACATGAATAAGGACTACTTGGCATGGTTCATAATGTGAGAATTCAAAATTTGTGAGCCCACGTTGATGATTGGAGAGTCTACTTTAAATAGATATACTAGATGTGTAGGTTTGTAAACACATTGGAAAGATAAAGGTGAATGACATTAAAAGATATTTATATTTTTTTGTGTTGGAATGTTTGCTAAATACTTTAAATGGTTGTCTTAAGGTTTTTTTTAAAAATTATTATCCAACTTTTTTGATGGTTTTTTCTTTTCTGTTGGCTTGCATTATAGTCACTATTATTTATTTATATATTTTCTTTACAGAACATAGTTGTTTGATGCTCTTTCTGTTGTTCAAGCATTCCACTTAGAAAATATGCATATTTCCTGATAAATTTTGATAATCGATGACTTCTGTGACTGTTGCTGTTGCGGGTTAGTGAACATGGACTCCTCAAAAGTTACAGTGGGCTGGCTTAGCTTGGTGGATACTGCTTTGCTTTTGACTTGCTGTGTGTTACCCATCTGATGACCATGATATATCACGGGTACATAGAAAGGTTCTAGATAATAGGGCTTCTATTTACCATGTTATCCTTTGGGCATGTGAAATCCCTAGGAAATACACTGCAAAATCATTTTGCTGGTAATATGAGGGACAGGAATTGTAGTTTCAGGTTTTAAATTCAGAATGTCTAGCATAAAGTTGCAGCACATGAAGCTGCTCTCTAGTGTCATTGCTTTTAGAATAGTCATTGTATTGTTGCTTAAAGTTGATGATGTTTCCAGGTGCGTGCAGCCTACAAACGAGCTCTGTTGACCTTCCACCCTGATCGTGCTTCGAGATCTGACATGCGTCAACAAGTTGAGGCAGAGGAGAAATTTAAGCTCGTATCTCGCATGAAGGAGAAGTTTCGACCGTATTGAAAGTATACCATTGCCAGCTTATACAGTAATTTGTTGAAGGGAGGGTAGAGAATTATTTTTGTAAAGGAGTTTCTTCCATAACTGCAAGTCTTCTAGGTTACAGTGATTTTTCCCTTAAGATGTTCTTACATTGCCGTGTATATATATATATATATATATATATATATATATATATATATATTTTTGTCAGTTTTATAAGTAGTAGCAACATTATTGTTAAATTAGTATTTCTAAGTTTTTGAGTTTCTGGATGGTTGCAGGAGAAACCTTGTCAACTGTAACTGATTATACACAGCTGTAAGGGAATCAGTAACCAATGAATCTGTGTTTGGATCCTATTTTGATTCTCATCTTTGTTCCATAGGATGGGAACATTGGTTTGTTGTTCATTGGCAATCTTGGATTCATTTTTAATTTCTTTAATACGGCAACAAATTTAGTTGACTCTTGGCTTACAAATCTTTCCCGAGGTATTTTTCTCAATTTGATCAATTTTATGCTCCGTCAAGCTTTGGTAAATGATATTGGTACGGATGTCCACGTTTAAACCATTTTTTTCATTACAACCCTTTCTTTACCTTCGCCTCGAGGATTGGCAGAGCTTCGCTATTTGAGATCTATTGTTATTCAAATTGTGCAAGACTTGATCCACTCTTTTCACTTCATAAATAATTTTCAAATAGTTTATAATGTTATTTGAATGAATATATTTTTTTCATGACATACTTCAAATTTTATCTAAATAAATTATTTTAATAATTGTTTTTTTAATAAAAATAAATAAATGCAGTATATAAAAGATATTATTAATTTATTACTATTTTAATTGTGTGAAAAAAATTAAAATATTATTTATATAAATAATATATGGAGAGACAGGAAATTATTATGTTCTTTAAAAATTTATCTAAATCAGTATAAGTAGTAAATTTGACAAGATTTACTCAACTTCTCTTCCACTTTTTATTAAAAGCAGAAAAAAAAAAAAAAAATTATCATTGACCCCTCCACTTATATCAAACAAAAATAAAGTAAATATAATTGGTTCCATTAAGAAATTAAATTGAGCCTCCCCTCCCTCTCCTTCTCCTTTTCGCATACTAAACAAAAGCTTAAAATCCAAGATTCGTATCGCCTTCCCACTATCTGTAATTGTTTAATCTCATTAATCTAAGTCAGTAAATAATAAAACATTAAAAAATAAAACTCTCTCTGTTTTGAATTGAGTGTCTTATTTTTCATTTTTAGATAGATATCCAGATTTGAATGTCCTATTTCTAAATATAAGTAATTTTTTATACGGTTAATTACCATAATCCTAAGCTTACCGTTAATGTTCACAAATGACCCTTTACCTTTTTTTTTTTTTTACCATATTATAATCCTTTTCTCTCAAATTTATGCTCTCATATTTACCTTTTCATGCACCTTCGTCAACTGAATTCGATAACTCATTAATAGAAGCCCCACATGCCGTTCAAAAAAGCATATTTGTCCCAGCATCCAAATCTCCAAAACCAGGCCAACTTGACTACACCAAACTTAACCCACCCCTCCCTCTGTCAACCTAGCATCGCCCAGATCACTCGTCACCAACAACCCATCGATGACCCTCTCCCTTTCATTGATCTACTTCCTCCAAACCTGAGGCTTACCAATCAAATTAACAATAATTTTGAGAGCATCTTTATGAAAAGAATGAATGAGAAGCTGTGGTAGATTAATCCAAAGAGGGACTCTAGAGGATTCAATATCAGACCACTTAAAAACTCTCATTGGAAAACCAAGGAACTTCCAATCCCTTCTGCGAAAACTTACCAATGAGAGCGAAACAGAGTGGAGCTGCGAGAATATCAATTTCCTTAGGCAAGAAGAGCACAGCAGGCTTACCAATGTACAGATACTATCCTCATAGGATATATTAAAACAAAAACATCAAGGAAAAAAAAAAATCATGTTAATTCAAAGCCACTTTATTCATTTAAAAGATGTATAATTCTGACAATTTGAAGAATTTTCAATTGAAGAATCCTTTAAGTATGTTAGAAAAAATTTTCGAACCATATACCATACAATTTTGCAAATCTTAATGATTAGTCTCAATAACTTTATAGGTATAAAAGTGGTATTCTTATGTCAAATAAATTTTATATACAAAGAAATAATAGAATATGATGAATTGCAATATGAGTAGCAAAAGATTTAAAGATATAAAACTTAAAATAGTTTAAATTTTATCGTTTTTATTATATTATAAGATATGACTTTTACGTACATTTCAAATTAAAAATCAAAAGCAATAAGAATTTTTTATAGATGAAAATGGAATTTGATAATATAATAGAAGGTTTATTTATAAAATTGAATTTGAATATACATTATTCAACAAAAGAATGAGTTGTAATGGGCTTATTCGCACATTGATTCAACTTTTAAAAGTTCAATTAGTCGGGTTTTTTTCATTTTTTAAAAATTTATGAAAAGTTAAAAAAGTATTTGGTCAGATTTTTACCTTAAAGTTTTCCAAAAACATTGAATTACAAAATTACTCTTTTTAATCTCAATAATTACAAGATTTGCTCAATCGTAGGCTATTATCGTTTTCAGTTTCATCGATCTCCTTACCAGCTTCTCGTTCTCATATTGTATAATAGGATCTAATTATCAAATTAAAAAAAAAATTCGAAGTAAGGGAATCAAATCACCAATAGAGGACAAAAAGAAGACGGAAAAATGGGAAAAGATAAGTTGTAAAAAGAGTAAAAGAAAAGCAACGAAAAAGGAAGATTAAAGAGGGTTGCGGAAAAAATGGAGAGGAAGGAAATTACAAACAAGTTATTCAATTATGAATTATATACTTGAATTTTGTTTTAAAGAAAAACAAATAAAAAAAGGAATTCAAAACCTCTCTTTTGAATTATGTGTTGAGAAATTTGAAAAAGTCGAAAACTCTCATCAAGAAGATGAGGAAAGTTATTTTAATTGAAAAACAATTATATCCGTTATATTAACTTTGCATAAAACACTAATTATATGTCATAAATTACTCAATAAAAAGCATAAGAAGGAGTGGATCAAAACATAAAAATTTATATAATGAAACCCAACGAAATATAAACTTTTTGATGATATTATAATTATAGATTGCACTAGTATCCTTATTCTTCATATAAGTGAATGCAAGATAATTTGAACACCGTTTTGAGGTCGAATCGTAAGAATTTCAACAGGGCTATGAACGTAGTTTTGAGAGAGGGTAAACTTGTATCGTTGCAAGATCATTGAGACTGCTATCTTCACCTCAGTGGTTGCAAAATTTAATCCCACACAAGTTCTGGGTCCAGCCCCAAATGGAAGAAATGCAGTGGTGTTATGGTTGGTGGCCTTTGAAACACCCTCTGCAAATCTCTCTGGTTTGAATAGGTGAGCATCTGATCCCCATACTTCTGGATTCCCATGGACTGCATAAGTTGGAATGATGATGTCCATGTTTCCGGGAAGTGTAAGCTTTCCCAGTCTCGCTCTGTTTCTCACTCTTCTTGCAAGCACTGTTACCGGAGCGTACAACCTTAGTGATTCATTGATAATCATGGTCATCTATCAGAAAAGAATGGGGGAAAATTAGGAGCTTAGAAACAGTAAAAATACTAAATTCTACAATGTTCCATTTCTATAGTCAATCACAATTATAAATTTTACAAATAAATCAGCAAAATTTTTTTTTGACAAATATATTAAATAAGAGTACAAATGAGTCAAGCTAATTTGCAAGTGATACAAATTCAGTTCAAACTACTTTGATTTGAACTTGAATAACTACAAGTTCGAGTCAAGCTATATAATCGAACTCAAACTAAGCATTTCAAGTTGAATTCGAAGTGCGAGTTAGATTTTAATATTCTAATATAATTTTATTTAAAATATAAATAATTATATAAATGCTTTAATAATAATATCTTCACTACTTTTTAAATAAAAATTTATATTAAAAAATATTTCAATTGGAGTGGAGCTTAATTTTTTTGGGTTCAAAGTTTGGCTTGATTCGACTCGATTGCGTATGTATTCTTAAATTCAATGAGACTTTATGTATTTTAGTATGATGATATTGACTCATTGACTAGTTCTTTTTGTAGGATATACTCCATAGATGCTAATCTCAATCCTGACAAGAAAACAGATGGTAGAAAAATGATGACTAGAGAATTGTGTGTTTTACTTACAGTTTTGAGTCTGGAAATGGTTTCGGGCTTCAGGAGTTGTCCGTCGCCAGAGAGTCGAAGAACCTCCTCTCTGGCTTTCTCTTGCCAATCAGTGTGGACTGCCAGGAGAAAAACGGTCCAGCACAGGGCAGAGCTCACCGTTTCATGTCCGGCGAGGTAGAATGTCTTGCACTCATCCACAATGTTATCTACTGAAATTCTATAGTTCACGTCTGGATCATGGTGAGCTTTCAGTAATGATCCTAGAAAATCACTTCCGTAGCTCCCTGTTTCTCCTGCCATCACTTGATCTTCTCTTTTCTTGATCAGTGACATGATCGATTCGCGAAGAGATTCTTCTAGTACATCCGATTCTTTATCATCTGCAGTTTTAAAATATTTCCTGCACATTTTAAAAAATAGTAGTATTAATCAATTAATTTCAAAGTAAATATTCTTTCATTTTGAGTAGTCCAAAAAACGAAACAAATTAGATATGTACCTACTCCTGAGGAAGGGTAGTTTGGTACCACTCTTGAAAATTAAGAAACCAAGTTTGTTTAACATTTCGAAAATGTTCTTCCCTTCCAAGTAATTGCTTCCAAAAGCTGTTCTTGAAATAATCTCTGAACTCAAGTTCTTGAATTCATTATAAACTTCAATCTCCTTGCCTTCATGGCTTCTCCAATTATCCAGCATTTTTCCTACACTTGCCATCATTTCCGGACCCATGTTCTGAATATGCCAAATTAATTTTTGTGGCATTAGAGTTATACATGTACACATACACTTGGGAATTAATTAATTAGCTGCAGTAATATTGATTTACCTTTAAGCTCTCTGCATGGAAAGCATGGTTGGCTAGTTTCCTCAACTTAACCCATTTTTGGCCCTCCGTTGAGAAGAGCCCGTCTCCCAATAGCTTTCTCGCGATGTTGTCAAGTTTAATTTTCGGAAAAGAGCCATCTTTATCATTGAGTATTTCTTTGATCAATTCCGGTTCAGTCACGATCAATTGAGGTTGATGACCGATCCAATTCAGGAAATTCTTACCTACGAAATCGAGCTAAATTAAATGTAAGTTTACACAAAAAGGGAGACACGTAGAGAGGAAATTAATTAACAAATACCGTATAAGGCTGTCCACGTATGAAAATGAGGTTGAATTCGAGGAAAAATGTGGTGATCGGATGGTTCCATGGGAGTGCTCATGACTTTGGTTTTCATATCAAAGATTTCTTTGTTGTTCCCATAAAGAAATTTGGAAGGAGTGCCTTCGATCCCTTGGGACTTCATCAAGTACTGAAATTGGAGTGGTGCCCACCATACCTTATAGAGAATTGTAGCAAAAATTAGGAGAAAGAAGAATAGATAACACAAAAACAAGATTCCCATCACTCCAGAGAAAGAAAAAAGATAAGAAAACAAACACAGAACTTTTGGGTACTTGACAATGAACTTTCTCTTATCAACTGCGAAATACTTATACAAATGAGTTGATAGTTTGCCTTCTTAATTAAGAATGATCAAATAATTGGTAAAAACCAAAATAAAAAAATGGAACCGTATGCAGACATATAAAATGTTAAAATAATTGGTAGTTGATAGCTCGTTGCTCGGCTGAAAGAACAAAATGTGACATCCAAAATGTTAATTTCAATGTTTTTGCTGATGATGACAGCAAGAGAATCAGTAATAGAGGATGAAAAAACTGGATTATATTCAATTGGTTGGAGTGAACCGAACGATGCAGAAAAGCTCTTGTTTTTATCTTCTTTCTTTTAAACATAACGATGACAACTCCAACATCTTGTCTTCATTTCAAGATAGGTAAGTTATTTGAATATTTTATTGATGTCATGTCCGTCTTAGTTTGAGCATCTGGGATTGAGAAGTCTCGAATTCAAACGTGATGAGATTAAACGAGAATCACTATTGATTAAGACATAACGTATAATATCCGTCAAATTTAAGATTCGATTACTCCGAAAAATTTAAGGGCATGGGAATAAATTTTGGTTTTTAGTCTGGTTTCTATCAAATTTTGCTAGTTCAGTGATATGGGAAAGGTTAGGTAGGGATGGGTGAATAAGAAAAAAAAATGTTAATCTTGTTTCTAATTTTAGATTTTTTATTCTTGGAATATGTTTGACTTCAAATCATATATAGACTTCTTTAATCTATTTTTAAATTAGTGACTCCATAACAAAAATTTTCTATTACATCTTATTCAGCACAAAATTTTCAATTAATTTATAGGCGGCTCCCTGAACCATTTCTTGTGAACTCAGTGCCCTCTGTATGGACATATGGGAGCCTACCGTATAAATTGTTTAGATTAAAAAGTTGATAAAATATTAATCTATTGAATTAAAAGGTTAATATGATATAATTCACCTAAATTAATATATTATACTCCCTTCATGTGGAATTGAATATCTCATTTTGACTTGCACAAATTTTTAGAAGATGAGTTGACTTAATTCACTTTATATGAATAATATAAATTTCTTAAGGAAACATTAACTAATTTAGGAATTCATTTTTCAATAATTCAAAATGGAAATGTAGACATTCAATTCCAGATGGAAGTAGTATTTAAATACTATTAGTATTTTGAATGTGAGAGTCACCTCCTTTCGGGAAACTCTGTCGTCAATTTGGTACCGGCGAAATTCTCGCGTTGCTGATGGTTATTTCTCTTTTATCAGCTTTAGACTTGTGCGTAAAACAAATTTTAGCTAGAGCTTTTGGTCTTAGATCTTGTTCATCTATCCTATAAGGATAGTTCTTTTCTTTGTTAGATTGTTTTGATTTTAATATAGCGATCCATTTTCTTCAAACATCACTATTATTATTATGATAAATTGAAAAGGTAAATTATATCTCTTTACAATTAGTGAAAATAAATACTACTCCCTCTATTTTTGAACAAAAGTCATTAGTTGTAGTTTTACAAAAATTAAGTTAATTTTTTTTTTCTCCTTAAATGTCTTCTAATAACTTTTTCAAAAATTTCAGTATCATTTTTTGAGTATATCATTAAAAGAAGGCCCCTTAGTCCAGAGATATGCATGAGAGGGCAGATGTCAGGGGAAGAAGAATTTTATGGTGCCAGCACACTCAAGATGTAAATCTCGAGGTTCGAGTCTTCGCCAGTCAGAGGGTTTCCCCCACATCACCTTAGACTTACCAACTTCCCTATGCCCAGGGACAATTTCCTCCCATTAACCTAAGAGAACTGACCATTAATTTAGTTTAATCCTTCAGTTCAAAAGGTTAATCTTGCTCATGATTTCTTTTTTTTGAAAACAATAATAAGCTCTACCTCTCATTCACTAAATATAGTCATAGAAATTGACATACATAGGTGGATAAATGTTGGAATATCAAAATCATTTTGTAACTTTCCATATTTCTACCATCCTCTAATTGCATCAAATTCTGCAGCTTGTGATATACTAAAGCCTCAATATAAACTATGAAGCACAACTTGGATCCCATGTTGAGGCTTAAGGGTCACAATCTGAACTGGAGAATGAACATAAAGTGGTGATAATGTAAATGCATAGCGCTGCAAGATCATGGAGAGAGTGATCTTAGCTTCATTGATTGCAAAATTTAAGCCCACGCATGTCCGAGGTCCAAGGCTGAAGGGCAAAAATGCTGCAGGATTGTTCTTTGTAGCATTAGCAACTCCTTCATTGAATCTTTCTGGTCTGAATTCATTTGCATCTTCTCCCCAGATTGTGGGATCATGATGTATAGCTAGTATTGGAACTGTTGCATTGATGTTTGCTGGAAGGCTCAAGTTTCCCAGTTTTGCTCCTTTCTTGGTTTTTCTTTCAGTGTAGACTGCAGGTGGATAAAGTCTTAGAGACTCATTTATGATCATACTCATCTGTCAGTCAACAAAACAGAACAGTTTTTTTTTTCTTTTTCTGTTAGAGAATTTGATAATTGTGTTCTCAGGATTTTTGAATTGATGCAAGAAAATTTTTGCTTTAGTTTACCGTTTTCAATCTGGAAATCCCTTCTGAAGTTGGAGCTTCCTGACCAAATAGTTTCTGCACTTCTTCTCTTGTTTTCTCCTGCCATTCCCCGTGGATTGCCAAGAGCAGAATGGTCCATGAGAGCAGAATGGAAGTTGTTCCATGTCCTGCAGTGTAGAATGTCTTGCATTGATCAATTATGTCTTCAATGCTAATGCAATCTTTCTCATTAGACTCATAATAATGAGCCTTTAGATGTAATCCGAGAAAATCTTCTCCTAATCCAGTTCCCAGTTTCTCTCTTTTTTTAACTATCCCCATGATGGATTCTTGGATCTGTTTGTGGATCTTTTCTGATTCTACATCATCTGCATCCTTAGAAAAATGACTGCTACAAAATCGATGAATGAAACACCAGACACATCAAAATGGAAATTGAAAGAAAGAAGAAAAGGATTATTGCTGGGAACTTTATTTACCTGATGATTGGAATCCTTGTTTTGTATGCATTTTTACTACTTAACATGACCAATTGCCTCAACATCTTGAAAATTTCTTGGCCTTCTAAATAACTACTTCCAAAAGCAGTTCTTGATATGATTTCAGCCATCAGAAACCTGAATTCTTCGTGCACATCGATTTCCTTTCCCTCGTAGTCTCTCCATCTTTCGAGCATCGACTCAACACTTTCAACCATTGCCGGAGTCATATTCTGCAGAAATAAATCCAAGTTCTTTGAATCATTTCATTTCAGATACAAAAGTAATACTAATTCAATTC
This sequence comes from Parsonsia alboflavescens, assembly GCA_028571225.1. Lineage (NCBI taxonomy): Eukaryota > Viridiplantae > Streptophyta > Magnoliopsida > Gentianales > Apocynaceae > Parsonsia > Parsonsia alboflavescens. The sequence continues at coordinate 11,098,754 of JAOXNR010000013.1, forward strand.
ACAATGCTTCCAAATGATCCTACCCTTAAACTTTCAGCACGAAAAGATTTGTTAGCCAACTTCCTTAATTTGACCCATTTTTCACCTTCTGATTCCAAAAGACCATTTCCTAATATCTTCTTCATATACTCATCCACATCTGTCTTGCAGAAATACTGTTCTCGGTCATTCAACAATTCCCTTACGAGCTCAGGTTCTGTAATAACCAATTCAGCTCTAGCCCCACGCCAAGAGAGAAAATTCTTCCCTGTTCACAAAAGTAAAAAATTATTTGCTTAATGAACAATTTGAAAAAGAAATTGCTGGGAAACAACTGGAAATGCAACTTAATATGATTTCTTCCATACCATAAACATTCATCCACAGGTGAACGTGAGGAAAAACTTTGGGCAGTATATCATGTGACAACTCCATAGCTCTGCTCATGGACTTCTGCATCATTCCAGAGATCTCTTTGGAATTGCCATGAAAGAAGCTATAACCTGGGCCTTTGACACCTTGGGACTCCAGCTCAAGCTGAATGCTCCTTGGCTTCCACCATGTTTTGTGAAGGAATTTGATAAAAAACAAGAGGATGCAGCAGATCGAAACAAGGCTTAGAAAGTGAATTACTCCTGAGGCGTCCATGGAAATTCTCAAACTGGATACTTGGCACGCATGCCAATTTGTTTTCGGATATCTTGTTCTTGGATCACTGCTCGGCAAGGAGAGAGAAGCAAGAATACTTGAGAAATTTGGTCAAAAAAGTCAAACCCTTATCGTCCAATTTCATGGTGATTATGCTTTCTTTATATGTAGTAAAGAGTTTCAAAGTCTTATCATATGACCAGGTCATTCGTTCAGGGCAGATGGCTATTTTTTCTATTTCAAATGAAATGAGAGAATCGAAATCTAAAGGTTCAAAGGTTATTGTCATGCCATAAACCCGATCTACAACTGACTTGAATTGATCTTACCGTCTACATTCATCTTGTATTTTTTCATCCTTATTAATCATCACATAATCATTCCATATCACATTAATTTGACCGGTTGTGAATCATATGATCTTATGATGACAAATAATAAAAGCATGACCAATAGAAATAACAGGTTGATGACTCATGATGGAGTTTGACATGTGGAATAATAGGTGGAAATGTTTAGATTGGATACTGAATCAATAATGTAGGGTTGATTCACATGAAGCTGACGAAGGCCAAAAAGTCTACAGCAGCCATGTTTGAAAAAAAAAAAAGGTGCCATCCTTATGTCTTTAATTTACTTCCTTTTTATTATTTTTTTAAAATTTTTTTCTCATTAACATTTTGAAAATTCATTTTGTTTGAACTCATTAATATCTTTTTATAGAAAAGAATAAAGGTAAAAAATATAAAAAATTTTATTAATTTTTTTAAAAATTTCGAGATTAACTTGGAGCTTGTTTTGATTATTTTATTATTATCATTGATTCATTGGTTCATGATATTTTATAACGAGGTTCAATATTTTAAATTTATTTAATATATTAAATATTATCGATTAATGTATTATAATTTATAAAATATAATCATTCTATTAAATTTTTTCAAAAAAATTATAACAAAAACAAATATTAAAAAAAAAAACCTTTTTGTCTAGATAGGTTTTAATTTTAAAAAGTACTTTTAAATGGTTACACCCAAACATAAAACAAATTAACTTTAAAAAAAATAACTTTGTAAAAAGTAATACTACCAAATCAATTTTTATTAAGTTCATTCAAATGGGCACAATAATTATAATTAAAAATTAATTTAGTTTTTTAATTTAAAAAAAATAATAAAAAAACCTCGGAAAACAAACCCCTCCCCCCCACTTCCCTCAACAAACAAGTACATATCTCAACGAGTCGAGCAAAAGATCAAAACTTTATGCAATCTGGCAAAAAAAAAGATAACCTTTCAAACTATACGTAGTCCAACCTACTATGTGTTGTGTTGTGTTTGCAGTGTGAAAGAATAATAAATTGAAATATTCTTCTTTTTTTAAAAGGAATATTTAGTTGTTTTATTATAGTTTAGAAGAAAAGGAATATTATTATTGGACTTTCATTAGTATTTTTTCCCAGCATTCGATACTTTTAAAAATAAAATTTCTTATTTTAGATTCCCATGGTTCAGAATTGAATGTCCACATTTCCATTTTAAGTTGTTCGGAAAATGAATATCTCATTTCTTAAATTAGTCGAAATTTTCTTAAGAAAGTGATATTGTTAAGTGTAAAATGAATTAAGTCAATTAAGTCAAAATAAGACATTCAATTTCGGACGGAAGTATAATAATAAGAAATTGAAAAAAGAAAATTAAAGTTAAGCGGAAAACTAAAACAAAAGGAGGCTAAAAAAGTTAAGGGAAAAAAAAGAAAATTAAGAATACTTAAATGAATATCCATATCTAATATCCATTTGTAAATGGATTGAAGTCCGTTTAACTTTATTCATATCTATTTAATTATCCAAATTGCCACCACTAATTTATATAGACCACTTGCAAGAAGAGCATCATTCCAAAACGTATAGATTGTATTTAGCTAAATTTTAAATTTGAAAGAAACCTAGTATGAAAATTTTTTTTTTTTTTTTAAAAAGAACAGTCGTAGAACAAAACTCTAACAACTGAGGGCTGCACAATCCTCTGTTCAATTGAACCTAAGTTGAAAATTGAAATGGAAATTTCTGTCCTTTGATTAAATTGGTCAATTCATATATGACTAGGTTTTTATTATTATTATTTTTTAATCCTAATATTAAATTCTAAATATTTAATCTTAAGCGTAGACTTATTAATATATACCAAACTGAACAAACAAAATTTCGGTTTGGGTACTACCAACTGTTTCTAGAAGGTGCAGGCGCAGGCAACCATGACGTAAACTGCTTAATTGAATAATTTCAAAAGTCTAGAAACGTTGATTAATAACATTAAATCGTGTCTTCTTTGTCATCATCCAAAAGTGTTGCAAGTGGAAGGAAACCCAGAGACCTGTGAAGAGGGTTTGGGTTCATTTGTTTTGGAAAACTAGATCCATTTATAACTGGGTCTCAATAGATTTAGCTCATCCAGGTTTTGGTGGGCTTGGGTTGGATTGCCCCATTCATTTCCAATTCTTAAGTGGGTTTGGGTTGAACCAGCCCAAGTTGTCGATTTTGAAGAAACTGCTAAGTCAACTGAACATTGAGGTCAAACATTCTCACCAGTCAACCCTCAAGTGAAACTGGGAAAGTGATCCGGCTCGTTGCTTTCCCGTTAGTTACTGCCATGGCCGGAAGGAAATTGCCTGATGATGCCCAAAGTGTGGGCTTGGACAGAACATTTTGATAAATACTGGGAATCTGGACTTGCCATATGAGACATTGTTTGTAAAGTATGTATGGCATGGCATCCCAGTCAGCATGAAATGCTTCCAGATTTTTTGGATAAATTTATTATTCAGGACCACCAATTCTATAATATTGTTTCAGGGCAATCAAGATTTGCATGTATTTTTCTGTATTATTTCCCAGTTTCATCTCAAGAAGAGTACAAAAACACCAAGCAAATATACGACTTTGTGAAAGGAGCAAATATCTGTTCTTTCTTGACTTGGCGCCATGACTGTCAATGTGATTCTCATTCTCTGCATCTCTAGCATTGTTTTGGTACTCTACCTTCTCCTGACCCTCATCAGATTCTTTCATAAAGTATGGTGGATTCCATCCCGAATTCGTAAGATCATGAGCCCACAGGGAATCCATGGTCCTCCTTATAAGTTCATCTATGGGAACACTAAAGAGATCACCAGCATGAGAAACCAGTCTATGGGAAGATCCATGGACATGTCCCATGACATATTTCCTAGGATTCAGCCTCATGTTTATTCTTGGACCAAATTATATGGTGGTTTACAACTTCTTAGCAGATTTATGTTTCTAATTTTCTTTCCCCATTAATTATTTTGTCTATGACTAATTTGATCTTTTTGAATGCTTTTACTAACAGGGATGAACTTTCTTAACTGGCATGGTTCACAAGCCCAATTATTTGTCACAGAATCAGACCTAATCAAGGAGATACTGACCAACAAAGAAGGTGCATATCCAAAAATGGACATGGAAGGTTATGCAAAGAAACTGTTGGGTGAGGCACTGATAACAAATGAAGGTGAGAAGTGGGCAAAAGTTAGGAAATTGGCCAATCACACTTTTCATGCAGAGAGCCTCAAAGTAAGCTCTTCTCTCACTGCATATTCATGTATATGATTGTCAAAACTTGCTGGAATTCATTAACCTGATGATGAAATGATTTTTCAGTGCATGGTTCCACAAATGAGTGCTATTGTCGCAACAATGCTAGAGAAGTGGAAATCTTATGATGGGCAAGAAATTGAAGTCTTCAAAGAATTTGGATTATTAACAACTGAAGTAATCTCCATGACAGCTTTTGGGAGCAGTTACATGGAAGGACAGCACATTTTTGAAATGGTGGCAAAGTTAACTGCCATAACTGTCAGAAATGTTTACAAAGTTAGATTTCCAGGAATCAGGTAAGATAGATTTTGGAACAAATATGCATATGTTTTACTTTTCTTAGTATCCCTGGAATCAAAGAAGTTAAGTTATATGTTTCTTCTAATAATTTCTGGTTTTGCAGCATGCTACTGAAATCTGGAAATGATATTGAAGCAGAGAAGCTGGAGAAAGGGATCAAGGATTCCGTTCTTGAACTTGTGAAGAAAAGGGAATTAGAGGCCAAAAATGGAGAATATGAACATTTTGGGAGTGATTATCTTGGACAACTGATGAAAATAACCCATGACTCTGACATAAACAAGAGTATCAGTCTGGAACAAATGATTGATGAGATCAGGACTCTCTATGGTGCTGGACATCTTACCACAACAAGCTTGCTTTCTTGGTGTGTTTTTCTTCTGGCAATCCACACTGATTGGCAAGAGAAAGCAAGGTTTGAAGCACTTCAGATATTTGGCAAGAAAAACCCAACTTCTGATGGCCTTGCAAGACTAAAAACAGTAAGAACATTAATTTTGTTGTTATGTAAATTCCTATTTATAGTTATTCTGACTAATTTTTTCCTCCCATTTTTGTTCAGATGAACATGATTATTAATGAATGCCTCAGACTGTATTCTCCTGTGCTGACCTTGACAAGGAAAGTTGAACGCGAAACAAGACTGGGGAATGTAATTCTTCCTACTAATCTAAATATTTACATTCCTATTCTAGCTCTGCACCATAACCCTCAAATTTGGGGGAAAGATGTTCATCTCTTCAAGCCGGAAAGATTTGCAGAAGGGGTGGCTAAAGCTACTAACAACAACCCTGCAGCATTTTTCCCCTTTGGCTTGGGACCTAGGACTTGTGTGGGATTGAACTTTACCACCAATGAAGCAAAAGTTGCACTGTCAATGATTCTGCAGCGTTACAAGTTTATATTGTCACCAAATTATGTCCATTTCCCTGCAGATATATTCCTTCTCACCCCAAAGAATGGAGTTCAGGTCATCCTCCAAGAAATTTAAGGCCAAAAGAATTTCAGTTCCTTATGATTAATTGTTGGATGCAATGTATGGTTAATGATATCATTTCCTGAAACACTATGTTGTAAGTGCATGATGTGTGTGCAAATAAAGAAATCTCAGCAAGATTGAGAGAAGATGTATTATTGATGAAGAAATATTTGCAATAATGATTGAAGGACTCACTACAAGATATTGAAAAACTCAATCAAATAAAGATTTTATCTATATGTTAGATTCCATGATCAATTAAAAATCCAGCACAAGTTCAAACAAGTCTCTCTTAATTGGTTTATTGCATTCAGCTTCAGGTATATCTTGATCAACTTCGTATACATACAGCATAGAACATTCACCTGCAAAATTGCAGTCTTTTTCAACTGTGCTCTCAAGCTGGAGATTTCCTATGTCACAGCCCTTTTGAACTCTTTCCATTGCCATTTTTCATTTTGGATGGTCATTTCTTGAAATTGACCTTAAAATTATTCTAAAAATAAAAAATTATATCATTACAAGAGATAGGATGCTATCATCAATTTGTTTGGGGAAATAGACCTTTCAATCCAGCGCTGCAACAACATTTTTAATGAAATAAGGTCAAAAAAATCCAACAAGTCCTTCGAGTTTCAAGGACCACCATCACATCAAATGTACCCCAGTAAATTTTTTAAATCCAATCATGATAAATAAATGACAATATGAGATCTTTAATGAATTCAGGTACCTTAACATCGTTGTCTTAAAAATGATGCATTCTTGATATTTATATACGCAGTGCTGAGCTCTGCTTCTGAACTATGGCAATTATTGCAAAAATAGTGTTTCTCTTTGCAAGCATCGTCTTCCTGTATTTGTTGCTAATCTTAATTAGGTTTCTCAACAAAGTATGGTGGAATCCAATGTATATACAGTACCATATGAGGTCTCAAGGGATCAAAGGTCCTTCATACAAATTCCTCCATGGCAGCACCAAAGAAATATCCAGCATGAGAAGATATTCTATGGGCAGGGCAACAGATGATCTGTCACATAACATCTTTCCCAGAATCTTGCCTGATGTATATTTATGGATGAACCAATATGGTAAATGAATGTGTTCTTACAACTTCTTTTAAGTTACATATGTTCCCAATGCTCAATTGGACTGTATTTGTTGTGTCAATGACAGGGCCAAATTACCTTAATTGGTTCGGTTGTCAGGCTCAGCTTGTTGTCACTGAACCAGAACTTGTCAGAGAGATTCTAAACAACAAGAATGAAAACTATCCCAAAATAAAACTTGAAGGCTATGCCAAGAAGCTATTAGGAGATGGCCTTTCTTCATCTAAAGGCGATAAGTGGAGAAAAATGAGAAAGCTAGCCAACCAAGTCTTCCATGGAGAAAGCCTCAAGGTTAGTAATTGTTGAAATTTTAATAAGTAACTTTGATTTGGAACAAAATGTTTACCAAAAAATAATGCTGCATCTGCAGAGTATGATCCAGGATATGATCACCAGTACTGAGATTATGGTAGAAAGATGGAAAGAGTACAACGGAACGGAAATTGAAGTTTTTGAGGAGTTCAGGTTGTTAACATCAGACGTAATTTCCAGGACAGCCTTTGGGAGCAGTTACCTGGAGGGGAAGAAAATCTTCGAGCAGTTGATGAGATTAACTATGTTGCTTTCTAAGAATGCCCATCAAATTAGATTTCCCGGTATCAGGTAAGACTGCTCAGACACAGGGTTGAGTTTCTTTTGTTCAATTACTGGAAATAGATTAAGACATAACTAAATAGGCTTTGTGAATTTGGACTAAAAATGGTGTTTCTTCAGTCTGCTTGTGAAAAGCAGCGATGAGATAGAATCAGAGAAAATTGACCAAGGAATAAAAGAATGCATACTACAGATTATCAAGAAAAGACAGCAGAAAAGTGAGGAAGGAGAAAGTTCAGAGGGCAATTTTCTTGGAAAACTCCTGGAGGCCAGCAGCCCACAAACTGAGGATCAGTGGATTTCAGTGGAAGATATTGTTGATGAGTGCAAAACATTTTATTTTGCTGGGCATGAAACAACATCATCTTGGCTTTCTTGGAGCATTCTTCTTTTAGCTATACATAAAGACTGGCAGGAAAGGGCAAGAGAAGAAGTGACTGACTTGTTTGGCAAAGAGAAACCTAATGCTGATGGTATCACAAGACTCAGAGCAGTAAGAAAATGCCTCTAACTTCTGCCAAACCATCATCTCCCATTTTCTTTGATTTTAAGCTTGTTTTTCCACTTTGTTTCTTCTACAGATGAACATGATTCTTGAAGAGTCATCAAGACTATATACTCCGGTGCCTGCCATCAAAAGAGTAACAGAAAAGAAAGGTAAGCTTGGGAAGATAACACTGCCTGCTAACTTGGAGCTGCTTATTTCACCATTAGCACTCCATCATGACCCGAAAATATGGGGAAATGATGTTCATCTGTTTAAGCCGGAAAGATTTGAAGGAGGAGTGGCCAAAGCAACTAACAATAATCCAGCAGCATTTCTGCCGTTTGGCTTTGGTCCAAGAACATGTGTAGGCTTGCACTTTGCAATGACTGAAGCAAAGATTGCCCTGTCAATGATTCTGCAGCGTTACAAGTTCACACTTTCACCGTATTACGTTCACTTTCCAGTTCAGGTTTTTATGCTTCGGCCACTACATGGAGTCAAAATCATTCTCCATAAGATTTAAGCCTAAGGAAATGCACTGTATTCCAGAGAAGAAACTCATCCTACAATAGAAATAGTTCACTGATCTTAGTTTGAATTGATTGTACAAGTTTTCTTTCTTTCAATAGTTTGAATTGATTAATGTTTATGAACAGAAATATATAATATAAACTATGAGAAATGAATTCCACCTTTCGCATTTCAACTTGAAGGTGTTCAGATCATGAACTATACAATGAGTCTATTCTGAGAATTACCTCAAAGTACAACTGTTTGTCTTGTTTGTGGTTTGGCCAAAATAACTTCAAGAAATCAAAGAATTACGACCACATGAGAACGTGAACATTCATTCGACACTTCTACTACTTCCAAAGCACGAGACTTTCCTGAGGCAGGTGTTACAAATGACAAATGCAGCCGTGTCAGCAAACTAATTAGTTAGTTAGTTGGCTTACTAGTTAAGCGTTGTACAGCTATAGCTTAAGTTCATTTTATTATACTTGTATATAAAGCACCAAGAGTGCAGATGTAACTTCTTCTTTTTCAATTGAATGAAAACTGTATTCTCTCAATAATCTTTCTACATTTCATTCTCTACACACAGTGATTTGATCATGGTATCAGTTCTTCTGCAGCTGACTTTTCTCTTGTTTATAATTTCACTGGTTTGTTGTGGTGTATTATGATGTGTTTTTCCTTCGGTTTGATTGAAGGAAATTGTGGTTTTTTAAGATCAAATTTGATTATGCTATCTCCTTTCTTTTTGATTCTTCTGGTGATTTGATTGAATCATGGCTGACAATATGGTGAATCCGTATTACCTTCATCCGAGTGAAGTTTCTTCTCCAGCCTTGGTGAACCGCCTCTTGTTGGGTCCAATTATCATACTTGGGCAAGATCCACGAAGATATGTTTGATTACTAAGAAGAAACTTGCCTTTGTTGATGGAACTCTACCTAAACCGCCTATTGGAGATGATAAATATGATATTCGGATTTAGGTAGATGCAAGGATAACCGACTGGATATTTAACTCCATAAGTGGAACTAATTCTTAAAATATTTTGTTCCTTATGACATCTAGGGATATGTGGTTGGAGTTATATGAACAATATGCTTCAAAAGATTTCTTTAGAATTGCAGAGTTAATGGAAGAAATTTACAATATGAGACAAGGCAACTTGTTTTTCGTAGATTTGTATACGAACTTGAGAATACTTTGGCAAGAATTGATTGAATTGAGACCTTACGTGCAAAATGTGATCCTCAATGAAGTTGTGGTTTATTGAGACAGTTACATAATAATCTTCAGTTTGATTAGGTTATGAAATTCATTAAAGGTTTAAATGAAGGTTATTCTAATATGAAGAATTAAGTGCTTTGTATGGTACCTTTTCCAAGTTTATCTACTAATATGACAATTAACACTCAAAAACAACTTGGAAATTATCAAGTGCAAGTGTTCAGTAGTAGGTATATTGGTTTTGGTGATAACAAATCTGGTTTGGCTAATACTAGAAGGCTCGGAAATCAGAAAAAATGGCATAGTATATTCTTTGGTCGAGATGGTCATTTAGTTGAGAGGTGCTATCAAAAACACGGTTTTCCTACCAATTTTAAGACCAAGAATAATGTGATTGAGAGAAATTTGATGCATGGTTGTGAGGATGAAAGAGATGTGAATGAACATATCGGTTTTAATACTCTTAGTACAGAATAGAATAAGGAACTACTATAGGAGAGTATAAATTTACAGCTGAACAATATTTGGAATTGATTCAATTATTGAACTCTTATTCTAAACAAGCCATGTCTGATGTTAGTTTTTCTACAAGTGCTAACTCTTTGTTTATTAGCAATGTGAATGTTGTGGTTGCAAGTGGTATTCATGAGCCTCATAGCCAAATTTCTAAATTTCTTCAAGTGATGGTAAGCATTTGTGTTTATCTTTAAGAACTCGAATTATTGATTCTGGTGATACAGATAATGTGTGTGGTAATCTGTCATTTTTGCTTCTTTAACTCCTATTTCAAATGTCGCTATTCAGTTGCCAAATGGTTCCAAAACCTCTATCACACATAAAGGAACTGTTTGTTTAGATCCTTCTCTTGTCTTGAATGATGTTTTCTTTGTTCCTGATTGTTGTTTTAATCTTTTGTATTTGAGTAGATTACTTCAAGCTATCAAATGTTGTGTAACCTTTGTGAATGATGATTGTTTTATTCAGAATTTTTTCAATATGAGGATGATTGGATCAGCTGAAAAGGTGGTTGGTCTTTACTTGTTTGATCATTCTTCGGATTCTATTTCTATTGTTTGTGCTACTAGTCATATCATTAGATCTCTTCCTGCTGTTCTCCCTTTTCAACAACCAGTTTTTCCTCTTAATAATATGTGGCACTATTGGCTTGGACGTCTTTCAACCCAAGCTTTGAAGTTTTTAAGTACTAATCATAGAGCGATATCTGTACCCATTGATAGTTGCTATCCTGTTTTTCCATTAGCCAAGCAAAGAAAATTACCTTTCTTTTTAAGTACTTCACACTCTATTAATTCTCATGATTTAATGTATGGGGTCCTTTAAAGTTTCTTCTATTCATGGACACAAGTACTATCGTTGATGATTCTACTAGATTTACATGGATATTCTTGATGAAAGGTAAATTTGAAGCTAGACAATTTCTTAAAGACTTTCGTGTTTATTTACAAAAACCCTTCTCTATTTGTATTAAACCCATTCATAATGATAATGGAGTTGAGTTCAATATGCCTTCTTTCTATGCTCAATATGGCATTAAATATGAAACTTCTTGCATTTATACTCCACGACAAAATGGTATAGTTGAAAGAAAGTATCAACACATTCTTAACGTTGTTAGGTCCTTAGTCTTCCAGTCCCATCTACCTTTACCTTATTAGACCTATGCTATTACACAAGCAGTAAACATTTGTCTTCCAACTCCAGTTTTACATTCGATTTCTCCTTACTTCAAACCTCACAAATGTTCCCCTAACTACTCTAATTTTTGAGTTTTAGCTTGCTTAGTTTACTGTTGTAATCTTGATGCTCACAAGTATAAATTTTATCCTAGAGGTTATGCTTGTGTCTATGTGGGTATTCTTGATCATGCTAAGGGGTTTCTTCTTTTAAACCTTCATTCTAGACAAATATTCATCACAAGAAATTGTGTGTTTCATGAAACCATTTTTCCCTTCTTGAACTTAGAGAATTTTATACCTAATTTCTCTCCTTTTTTACCTTTTTCTTCTCCTTCTTACTCTGCATTTGATGATTCTTTACCTCCTGCACCTCTTGATCTCTTTATACATTCTGATCTTTCTACATATTCCGAACAATCTCTCCTTTCTTTTGCAACTCATATTCCTTCTTCATCTCCATTACCTTCCTTTCCCACTATTAGGAAGTCTAGTAGACAATCTTTCTTACCTTTCAAATTATCATTGTTCTTCACTTCCTTCCAAATCACTTTATACTATTCAACAGGTTATTTCATATGATGCTTTAGCAACCAATCATAAATCTTTTGTTCTTAATGTTAATACATATGTTGAAACACACACTTTTCATGAGGCTGTTTTAGATCCTAATTCGTGTGTTGCTATGTTAAAAGAATTGGAGGCATTGGATTTAAATCATATTTGGGATATTGTTTCTCTACCACCTAATAAAATCCCTATTGGTTGTAAGAGGGTTTACAAAGTAAAATTACATGTTGATGGCTCTCTTGAAAGGTTCAAGCAAGGCTAGTTGCAAAGGGATATACATAGCTGAGGGGTGGGGAGGGGGGGGGGGGGGAAGATTTTATTTACAATTTTTATTATGTTGCTAAAATGGTAACAGTTAGGAATCTCTTGAGTGTTGCTGTGTCTTCAAGTTGGTATTTGAAACTGTTAGACATTAACAATGCTTTTCTACATGGTGATTCACTTGATGACATATACATGGAGTTGCCTCTGGGATATGGTTTGTTAAAGGGAGTCACAGAATAGCAAAACAAGAACAATGGTTCTGTTTGTCAACGGGTTTGTAAACTAAGGAAATCTTTATATGCATTCAAGCAAGCAAACAGAGAATGAAATGCTAAACTTTCAAAGGCCTTACTTGATAAAGGTTTTCAACAAACAAGCAGTGATCATAGCATGTTTGTTAGACAAAATCATTGTGTTACTTGCATATTTTGATGATGTGATATTAGTAGGTAATCATCTTGAAGATATTGAGGAAATTAAGAGTTCTCACATCAAAAGTTCAAGATTAAAGACTAAGGAGAGTTAAAATACTTCTTGGGGTTAGAAGTTGCTAGAAACAAAAAGGGTCTAAACTTATATCAAAGGAAGTACCCTATTAATTTGTTGAAAGAATATGGATTCTCTGATTGTAAGCCAGCATGCACTCCTCTTATTAAAGATTTTCTTGACACATTTTCTCTTGTTCCTAAAATGGTAACAGTTAGGACCCTCTTCAGTGTTGTTGTGTCTTCAAGTTGGTATTTGAAACTATTAGACATTAACAATGCTTTTCTACATGGTGATTCACATGAGGACATATACGTGGAGTTGCCTTTGGGATATGGTTTATTAAAGGGAGTTACAAAATAGCAAAACAAGAACAATGGTTCTAATTGTCAATGGGTTTGTAAACTAAGGAAATCTTTATATGCATTCAAGCAAGCAAACGGAGAATGAAATGCTAAACTTTCAAAGTCTTTACTTGATAAAGGTTTTCAACAAACAAGTAGTAATCACAGCTTGTTTGTTAGACAGACATTAGACAAAATCATTGTGTTACTTGTATATGTTGATAATGTTATATTAGCAGGGAATCATCTTGAAGATATTGAGGAAATTAAGAGTTTCTTACATCAAAAGTTCAAGATTAAAGACTAAGGAGAGTTAAAATACTTCTTGGGGTTAGAAGTTGCTAGAAACAAAGAGGGTTTAAACTTATGTCAAAGTAAGTACCCTGTTGATCTATTGAAAGAATATGGATTCTCTTATTGTAAGCCTGCATCCACTCCTATGGAAGCTGGGATTAAACTAAACTCTGAAGATATACCTCTTACTGATAAAACTTTGTATAGAAAGTTGATTGGCAAGTTGCTGCATAACTAACACAAGGCCGGACATTAGTTTCTCAGTACAATAGCTTAGTCAATATTTAGACACCCCCACTAGCACTCATTTAAAGGCTGCACATCACTTACTAAGGCATCTTAAGGGTACAATTGGATTGGGGCTCTTTTATGAAGCTAAAAATACATTAGTTCTTTAAGTATTTTCTGATTCAAATTGGGGAGGATGTATTGAAACTAGAAAATCTATTACAGGATTTTGTATATTCTTGGGAAGGTCTTTGTTAGCATGGAAGGCAAAGAAACAAACCACAGAGTCTCGCAGCTTTGCAAAAGCAGAATACAGGGCTATAGCTTATACTACTTGTGAGATATAGTGGTTGCTTTACTTGTTGGGAAAAATGAAAATTGTGCATGAGAAGGTTGTACGATTATATTGTGATAATAAAGCTACAATTTACATAGTTGAGAATTCAGCCTTCCATGAAAGAACAAAACATATAGAGTTAGATTGTTATTTCATCCGAGAGAAGTATCAAAGAGGGATAATTAAACCACTTCCAATCAGAACAAATCACCAGTTAGCATATGTTTTTACAAAGGCCTTGCATCGTGGGCCATTCCATAACATTTTGAAAGAATTTCCTTTGCAAAATTTGTTTATAAAGTCTGACTTGAGGGCGGATGTTACAAATGACAAATGCCAAATAAAGTTAAATGATAGCGGTGTCAGCAAACTAGTTAGTTAGTTAGATGGTTTACTGGTTAAGCTTTGTACAGCTATATAACTTAAGTTCATTTTATTATACTTGTATATGAAGTACCAAGTGTGCAAATGTGACTTCTTTTTCAATTGAATAAAAACTGTACTCTCTCAATACTCTTTCCACATTTCATTCTTTGCACGCGTGATTTTAGCAGCAGGGCTGTTGGTTTCCTTGACCTTTAACATTTCCTAAGCAAGGAAGTTAGTACTTCGATGATAGTAGTAGTTCTAGTTCATTCTAACTGGGATATCAACCGTTAAAACCTTCATGCTAGCTAATCCCCCGTCATCAGATTTCCAGGATCTGCTCCTCTATATAAAGCCTATCCTTCATGTTGTAAACAAATACTACTACCAGCAGCAGTAACTGAAAGAGCAATATGGGTAATCAGCAAAGCAGTGAGAATTCCAGTACTAACATTGTGGAGAAGAAAGATGGGCTAGTAATAGTCAAGATGGTTGCAAAAGCAACAGTAACTGGACTCGTAGGTGGCTGCATTTCCTCGCTTGGAGGTGGCATATTTGGCATATTAGGAAGACTTGTGGGCTGGGCAGCGTCTCAGATCTGTGAGTGGGGGATGTCTATGATATTTAAAGAATCCTCCGCTGGGAAGAGAAGGTTGCCAATGTAAGGATCCGGCTGCCGATTTCCGTGAACTTCGTCAGTGAAAAAGTTAAGGAAATGCTCCAATGATAATGTTTCTCATTTCTGATTATTCTGGTAATGAATATTCTTATTTTACCAGAATCTCAAATATTCTTATCTTCTCTGGTCAACTCTTGCAATATGAAATGTTAATTTTCAGAGATAAGTTGAATCATTGTCAAATGTTACCTCAAGAAGATAATAATAACACAACACACAGAACAGTCAGAGACATTTTGAATCACAAAATTCAAAGAAAAAAGCCAATACAGGATAAGATTCCAAACAATATCTCTACTTAAAACTCTCCAAGTTGCATTCATGAAGATCAGAAGTATGCATACATACATATACCGCCGATCAATTCTTTTTCTTCTTTGCACGGAGTTCGCGAAAGTAAGATCTGGGGCTGGCTTCAAAATCTGCCCTTCGCATCCGAGATTTCTTCTGGCCGGGAGCTTTCATCGTCTTTCCGGATCTCCCCCTGCAAGACAAGCGGAAGACAAGCAGAGCCAGCCCCATTATGATAAAGGGTGTGGCGAGATGATGAATCCAATAGTTTAATCGTTCTCTTCTGGTACTTCCCCGTGGAAATGCTTCATCTAACCACCCATTAATGAATCGCCCACCAAAGTTCTGCACTGCTGAAACCAATTCCTTGAGCTTCTCTGACAAAGCGTTCATCATGACTTCTGCTCCCATTTGCTTCAGCTTCGTCCGTGCAGTATCCAACGTGCTTCCTGCTACGATTTCCTTCAACTTCTCCTGCATAATGCTTATCATTCTTTCCATTTTTCCAACTTCCGTAGTAATTCCACCGTGAAACAGGAAAAAGAAAACTGATTTAAGATACTTTTGAATTTTGATCAGTACTTCTCCCCAATATAAAATAATGTAAAGTTATAGACTCACTTGCCAACCATGTCCCCTGTACCTCCTTTCTTTATTTTGGCTTTGACTTAGTTGTTAAGATTTGCCCACATAATTTTGAGAATGTATTCCAGAATGCAACATGAACATATTTTAAATTTAAAATAATTACAATGTAAATATTTAATTGTTAACTCTTTCCAAGAAACAATTTTTAAAATGATAAAATGAATATATTAAGTTGACAATAAATACATAAATCTTTATCAAATACATAAATAATTTACATATTCTTAATATGAGACCCACTCTTAAATATAATAATACAACGATAGATTCGACAACACCAACTACTTAATAACCATATTTAATATATCAAAATGAATATTTCAAGTTGATTACGAATAATTAAGCTCATTCTTATTAATATATACATATTTGCGATGAAAGATGAAATATCAATCACCGAGTGGTTTCCATGATCCTAACCTTTTTTTATACCTAGTACTACAGCTTTATAATATCAATCACCGAGTGGTTTCCATGATCCTAACCTTTTTTTATACCTAGTAGTACAGCTTTATTTAATAATAATAAAAAGAAGACTCCTTTTTACTCCTATTTTGAAGTTCCTGCCGAGGAATAAATAAATATAGCACCTTAACTAACAATTTGAGGTTATTTTATGTATTAAAAATAGACAATAATTTTTTTTCTTTTTTAACTAAACTTGTAAAAATAAATCACTTAGTAGCATGAGATAATATAATTCTTTTAAAAAACTTTACTTATTAAAAACTGTGTATTAGAAAATAATGTTTTAAGTTTTGCTATTTATTTATGGGGTGGCAGTCAATGTAATTACAGGAGGGGGGGCGTTGCCAGGGGACCTTATGACAATGATAAATGGAAACCAGATACCCAAGCTGTTTTCCTTTCCTTGGGTCTAAAAGCCTTCAATTATGCAAACAACATTAACCACTGGGGAACATGACAATAAAGTAAAGAAAAAATAATACAAAATGGCAAAAAGATAACAAATACTACGTAGAAAAGAGAAGGTTGGATGCAGATTTACTGATTGTGAGGAAAAGGAGAATAAAATTCACAGCATTCATAATTAGATCAATCGGTAAAACACCATGGCATGATAAAACACCATCATTCAGCAGATCGTTTCTGCATCTTTACGTTTTGTGTTCATGATATTGGTTAACAGGAAGCTAGCCGATCCTATAATATACAGAATCAATTTGGATTTCTACTTCTGCCACTGCAAAGAATCAATGCATTGGTTTACATTTGAAAATCATTATTTCGTGTATTAAATTAACTTCAGATGTGCGACCAAATCAAATTTAAAGAAGCAGAAACCAACCTTCATTACCAGGTACTGTGAAACAAACAATATCAAAAGGAAAATTGCAAAAAATCGCACATTCTGCTCAAGAGTAAAATCCTAAGCAAAAGAACCAGCGGTAAGTTTGATTTAACCTTTTTTAGGCTTAATACTACGGAGATCGCGAAAATATGATCTGGGATTTGCTTCAAAACTTGTTCTTGGCATCCTAAAATTCCCCTCAGGAGCTTTCATCATCTTCACTCTGCAAAGGTGCGAAAGCAGCGGCAGAAACCCCAAACCAGAAGAAGCAAGATCAAGCCAGTAAAACGTACTGTCCATTGAGAATAACCCACTGCTGTATTTTCTCTCTTGTAGTCTGCAGTCGCAAGTACTCCTTGTCCGGAATACTAATCCCGGTACGTCCCCGCCGGCCAATGTTTTCTACCATCTTTACTAATTTCTTGAGGTTTTCCTGCAAATTCTTGATCCTGGTTTCAGATACGGTGCTATTCTTTTTCATTTTTGCCCGCCTGTTGCTCATCATCATGCTTTCTGCCCGGATTTCCTTCAACTTCCCCTGCATATTGCTTACCATTTCCTTGAACTTGGCCTTGGTTTTGTTCAGCATGTCCTGGGCTCCGAGTGAATTCATTTTCTCCTGTATACTCCTCATCATGGTTTCTTCTCCAATTGAATTCGTGATTTTCTCCTTCATACTGTAAATCATGCTTTTTATTCCCTTTCTCTTCCTCACTCTGCTTTGAGTGTCAAGGAATGTAAGGAATAATCATGGACTCCCCAACCCAACAGGAACCGACTAGACTGCGTAAAACAGGATCGGGCTGGCCCAAACTCACTTGAGTGTTTTTCGATTCTTCAAAAGTTCACAAAATATAATTGCAACCGATCCCTTCAAGGCTCTAGGGTTCCCATATAATTTTCGTTTTTCGATTATTTTAAAATTTTTTTTATTATAATCAGTATGTTTGAATTTTTAATTTTATAACAGAAATATTTTAAAAATGACAAACGTTATAACCCAATTAATCCAATACACTACTTCTTAAAGAGGAGAAATTCTCCATTAATTACTGTGCAATCATTTTAATCATTAATAATTGTTTCGAGAATATTTATTAAATTTATAAGTTGTTTTTTAAATTGTAGTGGCAAACCCATTTGGTATCCATTGTCAAAGGTCTCGGGTTTGAGACTTATTGACAGCAAGGGATAGTGCTCCCCCCTCACCCCAAAAAAAAAATTTTTTTTAAAAAAATCTTATACTAGTAAATTTCTTGAGAAAAAAAAAAAAATAGAGCAATTAGAATGTAGTTGGAGTTTCAATATACATCTAGCGGGAAATTCCTTCATTAAAATGCATTGAATTTCTATATCTTATAAATTATTCAGTAATTCATGCATTATCATAAAGTGTTTTAAATTTACATGATTTTTATTGAATAAATTGTATATTCACATTTTATTAAATCTAAATTTATTCTACAGTTCAAGAATTTATTAAAAGTAAAATGTTTATTAACTAAATCTAACTATTGTAAACTATATTTTTGAATAAATAATACTTTATATTTCTATGCGACATCAAAATTTAGCCGGTGTCCAATAAAAGAAAAGCATTGGTAAATTTATTAATCATTCAATGCAACTCGTAATATCAATTTTTTATATAAAACAATTTCAAAAGTAATTTTTTATAATATATAAAAAGTTATTTTATAAATGATCTTACACATTTTCATTAAAAATGCATTTAATTGATATACTCTAAGAATTATTCAATAATTCATGAATTAATTTCATATAGAATTTAATTTTTGCATAATTTTACTAATAAATAATGGATAAAAATTTTAATATTAAAAGTTCCTATTAAGCAAAGAAATTCTTGATTTAAAAATACTTATTGTACAATTCGTTCCTCAAAGTTTAATTCTTTGAAAGTTTTGATCTTTATAGTTTTTTTTACCTTTATCATCCCTGAATAATTTAAGGTTGGTCATTTTGATCTTTTTGATAGGATTATTAAAAAAATATCATCGAATTTTGAAAGTAACGGTGAGTTAATCAAAATGAAAAGGATATTACTATCAATATACTACACTGTTCACAAAGTTCTTCAAGAACATTCATCCAAACAAGCCTTATTTACACCAATTACCGTGCAGTTGGGGTGCAGTTTTCTTCCCAAAACATGGAGCGAATTCTATTTGTACATGAACATGAGATTTACAGAAGATGCCAAGCAAAACCCAGTTCAGATTCCAAAATCAAGAACCAATGGATGGCAAGCTTCTTGGACGAAGTTCTTGATAGATATGATGTACCTGAAAGGCTGGGTTAGTCTCTTTCCAAATTTTCCAAATCAAGCTAGTTTCTGAACCAATCATGTGGAACCCGGAGCTCATATCAGAAAATTTCTACCAAATGGGAAATTATTTCCAACTTCAAAATTGCCATCATTGAATCTCTTCAATCAGCCAGTTTCAAGGGAGGGCCTAAAAGCTGCGGGTGCACAATTAGGGCAAGATGTGCTCCTATGTGGTCCGACAGAGACGGTAATCATCCACCATGAAACAGGGCTTCCTTCCCATTGTGCACCGTTCTGATGGGCACTGTTCACTTGCCATTATTCTTTTGAATCATAAGATTTGTTTATGTAATATTCTTGATCATTCTCTGTTCTTTTTGCTTTGGGGATGGTGTTCATTCATCTTCTTTTTACATTAATCTCCGTTCATAATTTTCACCAAAGGTTGATTTGTATGAAGCAGGCAAATTGAGGGGATGAAATTGTGTCGGATAGTAATGCCCTTCCCTCAGGAAAAGTGTATTGATACTAATATCCTTGCCATTTTGATCAACTCACCCTTAATTTCAAAATTCAGTGGCATTTTTTGAAGTATCCGATCAAAAGGAACAAAATAATCAACCCTAAATTGTTTAGGGATGATAAAGGGGTAAAAAAAAAAAAAATTTAAGGACCAATGTTTTCAAAGGATTAAAGTTTAAGGATTGAATTGTACAATAACTCTTAAAAATACTTTACCCAAAGATTTTTAATTTAGTTATGAAGAATGTTCA
>JAOXNR010000013.1:11132141-11150792 GCA_028571225.1 Parsonsia alboflavescens
ACTTTTCAGAAATTTGATTGAATTCCAAATGGATTCAAATGGGTTACTTGACCGAGAGTTGCTAGGGCTCTTCTAGGATTCTTAGTAAAACTTTAGGGTTTATCAATGCTTGGCTAGGGTAATTGATTTAGATTGAAGAAATCCAAACTAATAGATCATATTGGAAGATAATCATGGTCATTAGCCACTAGTTTGAATCTCCTATTGAAGTCTTGGACAAAATTTCAGATTATGAGTATTCTTGGATTTGTATGGATGGATGTTGAAATTCCAGTAATAATTCAAGGAATCACATCATAACCACATTTCTATCTCTTTCTTGGCTAATCAACATCGTCATAATCGTGCAAAAAAAGAAATAAAAGGAAAACACTATTCCACATATGGAAAAGAATGTTTCTCACAGATTCTCCTTTTTCAGCAGAACTTGTTTGCTCTGCATTCTCCAGGGCTGCAGGATTTAGCTGTCCCAAAATACCATTCTCTGCAAAAGTGCGAGTGCACATTCGTGCAAGAAAAAGAAAGAAATCAATCAAATTTCTTAATTATATCAGGTCCCTAAATCTTTAACATATAGACTCAGCATTCAAGAAAGCAAAAATACATGCAAGAGAAGCAAAAACTAAAAAGAAATATCAATGAGCAACTTTTAGACAATATAAACCAGAAGATCAAAATACATAGAAAAATGAAATATATATGGCAAATTGAATTTAACTAATCTGTATATGACAAAAAAAATCAGTAGCAACAAAAATGCAATCCTTACTATGAAACTCAGCTGCATTCTCGTCCTCATCCTCATCAAATTGTAGTTCATCCTCAAAGTCATCATTTCCTAGAAAATGATTATTCCCTTGAATCTCCAACTCATCATCTTCCCCATCAGACAGATCATACTTACTTTTCTTCTTCAGGTTCAGCTATCAGGTAGAGAAAGTTATATTTAGAAATGAGCACGTGACATACAATGCGATTAAATAGAAAATTGAGTTTTTTCTGCAAGAGTCGGCTTCATGATCCCTCCTGGGAGTCTTTTTGGTGCCAGGAGCTGAAACATAAAGTTCAGAACTTTAAGAGAACTATGAAGTCTTCAAGGAATTTTTCTCTTCTGCCCTTTCGAAGAATAATAGATTTGACCTCCCAGTGCTCAAAATATCATAATCTACATTTTGATTATTTTACCTGGCGTTCACGCTGAGACCTCAAAATGGCCTTATCAAACTCCTCAAGTCCATCATTTAGCTCCCCAATTCGCTTGTCAACAAAAACCGATGCCTTCCCACTCTGCTCATATTCCTTCAACAGCGTCTTCTTCCTCTGAATTTAAAATTTAAAAAACAAATTACTCCAATAAATAGGAATTCTCATCCTAATTAAAATTCTATTAAATAACTCGAATTCTCATCCATTACCAGTAAGCTCCAATTATCGTGACTCACATAAAAACTAAATAAACTTACAAATTTATCAACTTTTCAAAACGTATTATTTTGTTAACCTTTTCAATAGCCAGGGAGCGCGCTAGGCCAACACGGCGTTGTTCGCCCTTTCTCTTTTTACCAAGTATATCGAACTTTCGGTGAGACCAAATAGTTTCAAAAGGGTTGGGTTTTGGGGTTTTGTTTTTCATTGCAACAGCATTTGGAACTGATCTTTTACTGCTTCTCTTCTTATTCTTCTTCTTGCCATCTGTGATTGATTTCTTCGCCATAACCATTCTTCAGCTAAACAAACTTCAAATTTTTTCTAAATTTCAAGAAAGAGTTAGGGTTGTAGGCTGGCGGGGTTTTGCAATGGAACGACGCTGAAGTTTTGCCGTGGGAAGAAGATAAACTTCCTTTGGGCTTACAAAAAATTAAAAGCCCAATATTTTTCTTCCCAGATGTACCCTTCAAAAATTGAATTATTTATTTTAGATTAAATCTCTTTGTGCATTTGAGTCTGTTTGTTAATTATTGATCTCCCTTTTAATACCAGTATTGATTCATTCTCATTTTGATTAACTAACTTGAAATCTCCAAAAATATTGTTATGTTATTTAACTTTTAATGAGACAAAATTAAATTTATTTTTCCCCAACAATTTAAGTAAATTTTTAAAAAGCAAAAATTAACTTAAAATATAAACTAAGTATTTTAAGTAAATGTAAATTACTAATTTATATTTATAATAGTTTTTAGGTGAATATTATACGTTCTAATGTTTTAGTTTACACAAAATAAAAAATCATTAATCATGATTACAAAATATTTATGAAATTTCTCCGGTATTTATGCTCGTATAAGGATTTTGTTAATTAGGATCTCTAAATATTTTAATTCTTTTTCTACATCATCTTTTACATTACTCTATAAAATAATATATATTATCCGAGATTTTTATTAATAAAATATATTTACAAAAGCATATTTATGTGTTTATCATTAATAGTATAAAACATGACATGACGTAGAAGAAATAATAGAAAATCCTAAACTGGATAATGCAAGTACATTTTTCAAAATTTGTTAGCAGTATGAGTTTTATGTATCAAGAGGAGATATCAACGTGGAGGCAGAAAGGTGCAAGATCTTTTCGTATGATATTTTTTAGTACACTAATAAAAAAATTTTTCACATGTATTTTTTATTTATTATATATATAGAAAAAAAGAAAGATAGAAGGAGATACAATGCATTGTGGCAGATGTGGGCAGTGTATGTGCGAGGGGTGGTTAGGCTGGCAGGGAAATGAGGTAAAAAGTTTTTGCTCCAGAATAATAATAATAATAATAATACTAATGGAAGGGAGAGAGAAAAGGAAAAAAAAAAAATAGAAGAAGAAGAAGAATGTCCTGGAAGGAAAAAGGAAATTACCATTTGACTTTTAAGTGTTCTTATTGGTTTTAGTAGTATAATCATTGAATTAGTTAAATATAAATAGATAACTATTTATATTTATTTCACTTTAATAGTTCATCTAAACCCAGTTATTATAAATTGATTTTCAAAAGCCATTTAAAAATGAATCATTTTGTCAGGTCTATGTCATATATTAACAACTGCTAAATTTTAAATTTCTTACAATATATTTAATAAATTGTGTACCTCGTTTAGAGTTTCCAAGCGAAAACCCAGTTTTTTACGTCAATGGAGTATAAATCGAAGGATATGTACAAACTGGTAGAGGATTGGTGGAAAGAATGTAACAAGTAGGCTGCTAGCTCGGGCAAGACATCGCTCTTACCAAGATAGCCACTTACCGAACCCTCACCTGCCATTGGAGTTAACCAAACTTCATACTTGTTTTGTCAGTCCGTCGGTGCCCTTGGGGGCATTTACTTTTGCTCCTCTTCTCTCTTAATCAAGTGTTTCTTCGAACTTCTCTTTCTCATTTGTTTTCTCATCACAACATGTAGATTTATCGTTCCTTACTTTTGTTATGTTGAAAATTTTAAATGCACCTATAATATATTTAATATTTTATTTTCATAGTATAAATGTTTCATTCGTTAGAATTTTTCCACTATCAAAAGTCTCTTGTTGTAAACACGATAAGTCTTTTTATTTTAGAAGTAACTTCACAATATTTCTTCATAGGATTTTCTATAAAAGTTTCCCAATTTTCTTTAGGATTGAGAATAAAATTAAAAACATATAAACACCCAAACTCTCAAATAATCAATTTCAAACAACCCATAATAGAAATATAAACATTTATATTCGGATGAACGAAGTATATATTTCATTTGGATTTATATGAAGTTTTTATTATATTTATTTATATTCAATTTTTAGCAAATATACCTTTTATTTTATGTACTTTTTCCGTCACTAAATATTAGTCATTTTTACTAACTTTTTAAGTGATAAATTATAAGTAATCATTGTTAGGTTTTTTTTTTTTTTGAGATATTTTTTCTATATTACCCTTTTAATAATAAAATCATGAAATAATGTTACATTTTTTTTCTTAATTTTTATTAAATGATGACTAATGACTTATATTTAGTAAGTAAGTGACTATTAATTTGTTTGATTCAATCACTAATTTGACGAGGTTGGGGGGAAAAAGTTGGTAGTGGTTATGCTTTATTTATTTATATCATGTGATTTATTAATGGGAATCACCAAACCAAGCACAAAGTGATATTACCCAAACAGACAAGTGATTTACCTAAGCATATATAGTGATTAATGTTGGTGAAAAGCTTAGAGAAAAATGGTCAAATATAAGGAAACACAAATCCAAGAAAAAAAAAAAAAAAAGGTGAGGTGACAGACTGGAAGTCTAGAGATGATTGACTGATAGAAAGAGAATAGTTAGTTGGTGAAATAATAAAACTTTAATTTGTGAGAAAATAAAAATATATTATATAATTAGTGATTCAGAAAGATTACCAAACACGTGCTTTCTATTAATTATCTAATCCATAAATGATTCAATTCCTGTTCTTTTCCTTAACGTGTCTCGAGGGCAAAAATCCCGGCTGAACATAATAATGATTATGCAAATGTTTTTTTTTTTTTTTTTAATATTAGAATTGATAACGAATATAAAAATATTAATTATGACACACTGCTGTTTTGAGTTATATGAAGTTAAATATTTAAATTAATTAAAATTTTATTAAGAAATTAATTGATGTCGTTCCTTTAAGAAACACTTAATCCATTTTATTATTTTTTTAAAATCCAAATCAAAATGGGATAAAAAGGGACTTATATAACCTGCGGTTTATAATAATAATAGAATTTTTTTAAAAAAAATTATTTCTTTTAATATTCACATATAACTAAATAAATAATTAAGTTCTTATTATAGACTAATTTAATTAGCTTTTGTTACCCATTAATTAATATTATTTAATTATTTTCTTAATCTTTTATGAGTCAAATAATAAAACGAAACATGTTGGAACTTCAATGCCGGTAGAATTCTTTATTTTGTAGTAATATTCTACCATTAAAATTTCCTCCATATTCTCAACAATATGTGTTAAGAGTAAAATAAATAATCTGTAAAAAACGAGAAAAACATTTGGGTATTAAATCTTTTTTTAGAAAAAAAAAAAGGGTCTAAAATTGTTAGTCTTTCTTGGAAACTACTTGCTAGTGTCTTTATCTTGAAGCTAAGTAATGATAGCTCGTTGAACAGATAAAATGCACACATTTTACACCTTTATTTACGTGGAAGGTTCCAAGTGATGCATTGAAATTTTTAAATAACCAACTCATCAATTTATTTGAAAGATAATGGAAATTAATAAAAACGGGTTATAAAGTATGAGACAATCTAAGTCTTAGATCCCACATAACCTCTTAAATCATTAGAAAGTCTTAACTCATTTTTTAAGAAAATTTTATTGTAGATTAAATTTATGCAATTTTTATTATTTTATTCGATTTCTCCGTTAATCCTTGATAATCAGATTTTCCTTTCTTTTTTCTTTTTTTATAATATTGAGGGTTGAATTTTGTTTTAAAAAGTTATAATTGACATTTTTTGTCCTTTTAAATTGAATCGATCGACAGTTGATCATAATATAATGAGAAATTATAATGATTATAGTTTACTTGGGATTAAATCCAAATTTTTTTCAATCCTATAACCATAAAGTTATTTAGAGAACATCGCAAGTGTGGTGCATGAGACATTCTACGAAACAAAGATTTCAGCAAAGGTGTTGTGGGCTAATGTTTCGCGTCAAGTTTACTTCAAGGATCACCACCACAGGTGTAGTATCTATGTATATATATAGAAGTACCCTACTCAAATACTGCATATACTTGTTCCCTACATGTTTCACTTTCTTCATGCACTGACCTTTAAAAAAAAAAAAAAATTTCCCTCCTTCAACAACTCTACCAATATCCAAAGCAGATTAAAGTGGTTTGAAATGATAACTCCATGGACTAAGATTGAACAATTCATGCCCACAGTACATATATATATTTATATGTATGATAAAGAATGAGAAGTGAGTTATCGATCCCTTAATTGATGCAAATTTAAATATTTTAGATGAAAAATGAACATAATTATGGAATTAATGAATAATTCATGTGATAAAATTGAAATTTGGGATGTCAAGATGAAAAATCTGGCAAGTTAATTTAGCTATAGTCATGTCATTTACAACACAGGATTATATATATAACATTACAATGGGATCAAACAAAGTTTGACGAAAAAGGAATATCTCAATATATATATATATATGTATATTGTAAGCATAGTAATAATTGAGAGATTCAAGCCAAAAGCCAGAAATCTTTGTGTCGTTTAGTAGTGATAAGATACCCTCCAGCTTTCTTGCTTTTCCTTCTCACTGCAATGGCCATGCAAGTAGCATTTTGGATACAGTATTCTATCACCCCACAGGCAACCTTATTATGTCCCGCCCACATCATTAGAAGTCGCCATGTCGTCGAACGCTTCTTCTGGCCTAGAACTAGAAGCGCAACCCCCTGCTTTTTAGCTTCCTCCACAATGACTGGACCTTTCTCTTTCCCTTCCGCAAAAGCTACCTCAATTTGTACCTATTAATTAATGTATCCCATGTCAAATTTGCAAGAGAATATGGCTCTCAATGAACAACTTTTGCAGACAATTAATGGAACTCTTACTATTCCTTCGTCCCTAATTATAAGTCATTTTAAAGTTTTATCTTTCCTTCAAAAAATTCCAATAGAAAAGAACATTAATATGATTGAAAAGATTCTACACCCCAAATATGCACAATTACCAGACAGAGTCAGTTAACTTGTCACTCACCTCAGGTCTCTTCTGCTGGCACGTCATCTTCATACTAGAGAGGAAATGTGAAACTCTTGGCCTTATCTCCTCAATGGGCTCATGATCACCTGCCAAGAACAATGCAAAAGATAATAAACATCAGCTGGAAAAGATATTTATAAGCAAGGCTTCTCAGGTAAAAAAGGGTGGAAAATATGCAACCTGCAGGAGGATTAGAAGACTTAGATACGTAGAGAAGAATCACCATATCTTGGCTTTGAACAGTGTGAGTCAGTGCCCATTGTAAAGCATTCTTGGCTTCTGGGCTAGAATCAACCACTATCATGATCTTCCTACCAATGATCTTCTTGACAATATTATTGTGGGAATTCTCCTTGGCAACTTCTCCACCATTGCTGCTGCTCTTTTCTTCTTCATCGATATTTTTAGCTGAATTTGGGTGATTCTTGGATTGAATACTTGGTGGACGAATTCGAACAAGAGGCCTAATTCTGTTCAGGCAAAAGCTTGGCATTGTAGCTCCAATTCTGCCCATTAATTACTTTTTCTGGGTTCTAACTCCCTGAAGAAGAAATCCAGAGCTTTATAGAAGATGCTTGAGAAAGTTCCATGATTTTTGTGAATAGAGGATTTTCAGGCCTAGAATTACTTGCCAAAGCCAGGTTCCAGCATGATGTCTGGGCCATGGCTTTTTTTTTTTTTTTCAATCTTTCTTTCTCTTTTGCCATTTCATCATTTGCCCCCCTTGCTTCCCTTTAATTATTATTATTTTTGTTTGTAGGGTATTCTTGAACGTGCTTGTCATGAAGAAGTGGACCTTCTCCTATACTTTCTTTTTTTTTTTTTTTCCTTTTCCTGTTTTTGGAAATTATTTTATCTATCAGGAATTAGAATAACTAAATTCCGGATTGAAAAGGAATCCCCCCCTCCCCACCTGCTTAGAGTTTTAACAAGGGGTATAGTACTACGTCCGAAAGGAGCTTTGATTCAAGCAACTACCAACTAAGAATTTTTAATGGTCATTATAATCAATTTAACCCCTAACAACAATATTATTATCCTCCTTCTCCTCCTCTTCCTCCTCCTTATTATTATCACACGAAGCTGTCAATGAAGTTATTTGCATCGTATCAGGAAGATAACCCTAGTACTCCATTATTCATTAGTAGAAAAGAAAAATAGAATAAGGGATTGTTTAATATTATTTTTAACGTTTTTGTGTTGTTTGACACTCTTGTCTAAACGAGTGAGTTGTTAATTCCAACATTTTGTTAGTGTAAAAGAATTATCATAAATTATGGTAGTTTTGACTGAAGGCTATGACGATAATTTCTTTTTTTTAGATCATATGTTTCTAAGAGTTTTTAATATTCTAAAAGAAAACGAGATTTCTTTTCACAAATGTTGTCGAGGTGATATTTCTAAAATTGACCATACATGACTTCAATGGATCGATCAAGACTTACATCGCAACAATAGCAATGAAAATACGAAGGGGAGTGATATGATTTCCTACCTAAAGAATATACTCCCTTGGTAAAATTAGGTGACATAAATTGAACACCAATGAGAATTTTTCAATGAAAATAACGGGCAATGGGTGCAACAATGAGTCAGTCCATTCAATGAGTCCTTGATTCTCTTATAGTAATAGTCCAGATCTGTTTCATGGGCCCATGTAAATGCTTACCTATCCACAATCAATTGGATCTTTTTTAATGATAGGGCGGGCTCCCCAGTCTGTTACGAGACCCCAAGGGTGGCGTGTGGGTTGAGATAACCCGGTCCAATCAATTTTAAAAAATTATTTCACATATTTATTTTACTAAAAATAATAAAAATAAAATTCACAAAGCATCTTAAACTCTGTTGAGAATAAAATATATATGAATATAATTTTTTTTTTTTAAAAGCTGCATATTCAAACAAAAAGTAGATCCTAATCTCCTGCTATTTCCCCATGAAAAGACGCCAGACACCGGTTGGGCCCAACCTTTATCATAGGCCCAAGAGTATTTTACAGATTAAGGATGAGCTACTTTTTTATAACAATTGACTGGCAAAAAAGCCCACCTTCAATAATTCTAGCAACTCTGTTTCACTCTCTTCTTCTACTTTTTTTTTTTTTTCTTTCAAATTTTGTTCTTTTTAAAAATTGCAACCTTTGAATATTCTATAGCACTATTGTTTTTATGTTACATTTACTTTAAAAATTTAACCTTAATTAGAAATATTAGAGAGAATAGGAAGAAGCCAAGAAGGCGAAAAAAAAATCAAATGATAATGGAGTACAAGAATTGGTCCAACGATAAAATCTTTTGACAAAATATAATTAAAAAGATGACAAACCCGAATTAAGGGGCCCACTGCCACTTGAATTGTCAAAGAAACGCGTCAGACTATACGGGCCCTAAACAACCACCTGGCTATTTTGCCTGTGTCTGTTGTGATCTGAAACCTCTAAATATAAGACCAAAATCGCCTCTATTTTTATTTTAGATTAATTAAAATTTTATAATGGGAATTAATGTTGTTATGTCTAAAATAAATTTAAGTCAAACTCTTTCAATTAAATTTACCAAAGTAAAAAATGAGGCTCCCAATTTTAAATGGTGAAGTATAAGATACTAAAGTATTAAGTATCTAATTATTAAAATTAATTAATAGAGTAATAAATTATGAAATTTATTTAATTATATAACATAATCAAGATTTAGTCAATAAGTACTGGTTATAAAAAAATCAAATCTTAACCAAAATGCATTAATAATTCCTTCCTTACTAAATACAAGTCATTCTAACTAACTTTTTTGTTATCACTAATTATAAGTCATTGTTGTTAGTTAATTACTATTATAAAAACCCGAACTGAAAATCATTAATAACAGTTGTATGAAGTATGAAATAATAAATTTAAAAATAAAAATGTATTTTAAAAAAGTAATTTAATCTTTGATCCACCACCCGTCAAAATAAAAATTTTCTAAAATTAAAAAAATGAGAAATATCCATATATAATTTTCAATTACTTTTTAGAAAAACTCAATTAATTAAATTCATAATTTCTCCGTCACTATTTATAAGTCATTAGAGCTAACCTTTATTATCACTAATTATAAGTCATCATTGTTAATTTATTAGGTAGTTAACTAAGATTTTCCCTTATTACTCGTGTCTCATCTATCCATATCTTTCTATCCAAAACTTTCTTCTCCCTTCAAATCTTGCATAAAAGGTATTTTTGAAAAAATATTTTTCTTAATTTTAAAAGATAACTACTCTTGACTTATAAATAATGATTAAGGGAGTATTAGTTAATATGTATGTATATTATGGTTTACAATAAATATTTTCAAATTATATTATATGTTAACTCTGGTATTTTGTATCTTTTTTTAGTGGGGTCCAAAACAATATTTTTTACCCTCATAATTCTTTTAAAATAAGGAATAATGTTGAGTTTTAAATGATCTTAATTGAAAGATAATATAATCAAATTGTTTTAATTTTTTAATTTACATTTGGTTGTAGATAAATATTTGTCTACACCATTTTCTATGCCACCTAATAAAATAATATATACTACGTGATTCTTCGATTTAAATAGATTCAAAGAAATTTTATATTATACATTAATAAATAAATAAAAATTTCTAAAAGATAAACGAGTTGTTCTTAATATATTCAATATATTTATTTTGCAAAATTTAGACTTTAAGTTAAATTTAACTAATTATTTAATTCTATTAGAATTCTTATATTTTTGAAACTCATATATGAACATGTGACTTTTTTTAATTTCTGTGAAGTTTATTTTCTTTTTAAGTTATTTAATTAATCTTATGATTATAATTTATCTTCTAGAGATTTAAATCAATTAATTTTATAAATATATATATATATAATATTTGATTTTTGAAAATTTTTTAAATTAAATTTTTACAGATAATAAGTATAGCTTAATATTTTTTTCTTTATCTCTTTAGAGACCTAATTTGACTCTCTCTTCCTAATTATCTCTTTAGCTAATTTTAATATCTATCTAGTGAGGGGGAGAAAGTAAACAATTTGGACATGTTGTATAGGAAGATCTCTAATCTTTTAGATGCTTATTACTCCTATATAAAAATTATAAATTAAAGTTTATTGGATGTTTTATAATATATTGATACTTCTATATAAATTTATTTAAATTTCAAAACTTCATTAGTGTCCTAAAAATTAAAGTTCATAGTTTGTCTTTTAAATATATTTTATTTAATAATTAATAATCTATATAACAATTAGGAAAATGTAGTTTTTAATTATTCAATGGAATGAAAATTTTAATAGTTACCCCCTCTCCGGGGGAAAAAAAAAAAACAAAAACTTTAAGTATACTTAGTTGATTTAATAATATTTGGGAAGATAAAAGAGTTTTTTGTTTTCTTTTCTAGAATCCCCTAACATACCATTTTTATTTTTTTGTTTGTAAATTTATTGTAATATATTGACACTCTTATATAAATTTGTTTAAATTTCAAAACTTCATTAGTGTTCTAAAAATCAAAATTCATGATTTGTCTTTTATATATATTTATTTAATAATTAATAATCTATATAAAAATTAGGAAAATTTATTTTTTAATTATTCAATGGAATGAAAATTTTAATATTTACAGCCTCTCCAAAAAAATAAAATAAAATAACTTTACATATACACATTCCGCTTATCCAAAAAAATGTTGGTGGGATTTGAACTCAAGACCTATAGTTTGCATGCTCACCACTCCACCCATCAGCATGTCCTTGAAGAGACATGTATACTTAGTTGATTTAATAATATTTGGGAAGATAAAAGAGTTTTCTTTTTTCTTTTCTTTTCTAGAATCACCTTAATATTCCTTTTTTTTTTGTAAATTTATTGTAATATATTATTTTTTTATTCTATATTTTAAATAAACTAATATTATACTATATTTTATTTATATTATATATTAATTTCATACAATAGTAAATTCAGATTTAGTAAATTTTTTCTTATTGAGTAGGAAATCTAAATTTCAAAATCCAAACAAAAAATTACTAAAAATAGCGTTATTATAATGTGGATTGATGGAGAGGATATCAGATATTAAACTGATAAGAACATATACTAAACTTGATCTTAGCTAAGAGGTCGAGAAAAGTATGAATCTTTAAACCTATGGTCCGTAAATTTTATACAAGTTTCCTCTCTTTAAGCTTCTTAATAGTTCAGTTCTGAAACAAAATTGGTAACCACTATGCAATTGATTTAATTACATCGTGTTTTGTTTCAAAATTTATTATAACACTTATTATTAATTTTTTAAATTAATTTATAAATTATATTGTATGTAAATTCTATGTTTTGAATTTATTGAATCTTTATTATTATTTAATTAAAAAGTATAATCATTTTTTTTTATAACTTGATTTATTACGATTTTGTTTCAAATAAATGTATTAATTAATGTCTTTAAAAATAGATTAATCAAAAGGTCTTTCAAATTTGAAAAATATATCTTGGTAAAGGAAAAAATTGGACAAATAAAGTACAGTTTTAACCAGTGATTTATTATGGATTTTTAAAATAATTTATAAATTATTTTACATGTAAATTCTATATTTTGAATCTATTGAGCATTTATTATTATTATTATTATTTAATTAAAAAGAATTATTATAATCTTTTTTTATAACTTGATCTGATACTATTTTGTTTCAAATTAATATATTAATTAATGTCTTTAAAAATAGATTAATCAAAAGGTATTGAAAATTTGAAAAATATATCTTCGGGAAGGGAAAAATTGGACAATAAAGTATAGTTTTAACCCATGATTTATTATTGATTTTTTAAATTAATTTATAAATTATATTGTATGTAAATTCTATGTTTTGAATTTATTGAATTCTTATTATTATTTAATTAAAAGTATTGTTATAATCTTTTTTTATCATATACTGTAACGCTTTTATCATGTAATATTCCTGGATTAGGAAATCTCAAACTTTAAAATTCCAACAAAGAAAATATATTTTTGAAATAAATCGTTCATATAATGATTATTTTTTGTAACTATTTAGATTTTGATTTAATAATATTTGGGAAGATAAAAGAGTATGTTTTTTTCTTTTCCACAATCCCCTTAACATACCATTTTTTTATTTGTAAATTGATTATAATATATTTTTATATAAATTTGTTTAAATTTAAAAACTTCATTAGTGTCTTAAAACAATTTGTCTTTTATATATAAATAAATATATATATATATATATAATAATTAATAATCTATATGACAATTATTAAAATTTAACTTTTAATTATTCCATGGAAGGAAAATTTTAACATTTACCCCCCCCCCAAAAAAAAACTTTAAGTACACTTACGATTTAATAATATTTGGGAAGATAAAAGAGTTTTTTTTTTCTTTTCTAGAACCTCCTTAACATACCATTTCAATTTTTATTTTTTATTTTTTTTGTAAATTTATTATAATATATTATTTTTTATCCTAAAATAAACTAATATTATATTATATTATATTTATATTAGCTATTTGTATTATATATTAATTTCATACAATAGTAAGTTTAATTTTAGTAATTTTTTGACTGATCATTAAATTTAAATTTCAAAATCCTAAAAATAACCTTAATATCATATGGATCAATGTCAAACATATATTAAATTGATAATAGCATATATTAAACTTGATTTTAGCCAAAAAGCCAAGAAAGAAATGAATTCTCTTGGGCCTCCTTTTTTTATACAATCTTCAATTTCTTGTTGTTTCATATACTTCCAATGTGGAAGAAGGGTATGAGTTTTTCAAACATTTATGTGTGATTATTATTATTATAATATTATATTATTATTATGTTGTTGCTTGGACTTTTTCGTTATTATCTTTTTTTTTTGAAATATTTTAATGTTTATCTTGTTAGAGTGAGAAAATAATCATTTTTATGTTATTATTATTATTATATTATTATTATTTTGTTGAGACTCTCTCGTTATTATTTCATTTTCTTTGTTGGAACTCTTTTGTTATTAACTATTTTCCTAAAATATTTTAAAGTTTATAGCTGCTAGAGAGATAAAATAATCGATTTGAATATAGATAAACTTTATCCTAAACATTTAAAAAATGATACTCGTCTGTCTCTCGTTCTTTTAGCTTTTATTACTACTTTCATATATAGATATAAATTTTTCTATTGTCATTAATTCAAATGACAAATCGTTTACGTGACTTAATAAACAATCAACGGTGTTCAAATTGGATAAGTTATCGTAGGCATCGACGCGGCAGATGTGTCCACACAAAAGTTTTGACCATTTATTTATTAGTATTTAGATATAATATGACCTGTAGAATATAGAATATTATAACTTTCATTAAATGGATAACGATGTTAATAATGTGTGTAACTTTCATTGATCAGGAAACAATTAAATGATTTTTTATTATTATTAATTATATAACCCTTTCATTCTGAATTTGAATTTCTTATTTTGACTTGACAAATTTTATTTATAGAGTTTGAGTTAGTTTATCTTGAACATAACAATATCATTTCATTTATAAAATTTTAATTAATTTAAAAAATATAACATTCAATCTTTTGATGGTTAAAAAATAAAAAAGGGTTTCATACACTTATGAAAATCTTCATATGCAAGTAAATGTTAAAGAGACGAACTAATTATTATATTAAAGAATGTCATGTATCAATGTATTAGAGGATTTCAAACCATAAAAAGGTTTCGAATTTTTTAATACTTCTTCTACGTCATATTCTATGATCGGGAGGTTTCGAGTTTTACACATGTCGAGGATAGGTGACACTGTTGATTCTTGAGGCAAATTGTATAGGAAGAGTTAGGAGAGGGCTGAGTGTAAAAAAAAAATATATATTATACATAAAAAATCCTATTACTATATGTTAAAGTTTAGGAATACTTTATCTAAATTGGATTATATATATTATTTTATTGGATGATGAAGAAGAAAATGTAAAATATCCAGAACTTTAAAATGTGTTCAAATTTTTTTTTTCCAAAGTTTATTGGCCAGGCAAATTAAGAAAAAGGTGGGAAATTAATTTAGGGTTAGAAGATATATATTTTTTTTATTTCTTATTATTTTAAAAACTGGAGATTTGATGTCATAATATTTTGCAAAATTTTAAATGGGGGTAGTAAAGCCTCAATGATTAAACAAAGCCAATCGTTTTCTAATGTCAGCTAATTTACTGTCGAGAAATCCCAAAAACAAAAGAGAAGATTCCAAGTCTGCCTCACTTCAACTTCTCTTTTGATCATTGTCAACCCCAAGCCCAGCAACGACTACTTAGGTTCGGGTAATTCTCTCTTTCCCTATGTATCTCCCTTTGGCATCATGCAATATATGAGTAATATATGCCAGCTGTTAATGGATATAATTTGCAGATTTTTGACGAATTAATTAGAAAGTTGTTCTTGATTGTGTCGGAGAGTATTTTGAGCTGGGTTTTTTATTTTGTTTCAAAAGGGATGTTCTTGTTTTGCCGTTTTGTTTTGATTCGGTGATCATGGTTTCAAAGATTGAGTCTTTGCATGAAGTTCTAATCCCACCAAGAAAAGGAGAGGGAAGAATGATAAAGGAATGTCTCCCCGATAACTAATTGGCGTTTTTTGTTGTTTATGGTATGCACAGCTTAAAGTATATGTGGATAGCTTATTGATTGATGAGAAAGAACTGATTTTTCTTTCGAATTTTTGGCTGTGGTATGTTATTCCTCTTTGCTAGTTGTTTATCCGATAGTTTTCATTTATATCTACTCTGTTTTTCTTTTTGATTGAGAAGAATCTCGTGATTAAATGCATTAATCTGTAGTGGTAAGAATTGTACATAGCACTTGTCAATTTCACTTTTTTGCTTCAGCTAAAAAGGAGAAAATCTTCATTGAAACGGTAGGCAATTGGATTCTTTATAAGCATCTATCGAACTTTTAATTAATTACCCTTCCCTGATGCTTGTGGTCTGTATGCTTCTTGTTTTCATCTTTATCTTGTGCTGTTTCTCATAATGGAATTGAATATCTTCTCACAGGCTTAAGATTGATTGGAACTCCACTATGGGTGCTGTTTGTTGTTGCTTCAGTGTTCACGATATATCAGCCCATGGAGATGGGAATCATCAAAGCTGCCGATGTCTTAGTTGCTCTATTCAGACCTTTATGAACAAGGTGCACTAAGAAGCTTCCCGTTTTGTTTTGAAAATTTAACAGGAGATGATGCCTTGTCTAACCTATATATGTCCAGAGATGCTTGATGCTTGTTATCTAGATGCATAATTTATCAAACTGATATATTCGCCGAGATGCTTGATATGTAGATGAATAATTGTTTTACATGTCTGCTTTGCCATTCTCACTCCAATCTTTATGGCATCAAAATTCTCAAGCTGTGCATGATTTTGATTAACTTCCTGATCTTGCGGATACAAGTTTTAAACAAAATGCACGTTATCTTTACTCTGGCTTATTTCATCCTAATTTTTAGTCCCTCATCTTTTGCACTATTTGTTGCAGTGCAGAACTATCTTTGAGACACAATCAAGGCTCACAGCACCTACATCTAATCAAGGGCTGATCTCTTTTGAATATGTTATGGTGCATAACACTTCATCTGCCACTAATGAGCCAAGTGATAGAACTCTGCCAAGCAATGCCTATTCTAGATATTCTCTAGTGCCGCAGGACGTTGAGACAGGAGTACACAAAGTCTCAAGCCATTCACGTGCAGATCCAGAACCACTTAGAATCTCTGGTGGTCAGTTGATGCCTAAAGAATTGAGAATTGAAAAGAAATTAGTTGACTCTTATAAAAAGGAATCAAGAAAATGTTGTCCTGAGTCCTCTATGAGTTTCTTGTCATCAAAAGTTGACAATGCAAGTGGCTATTATGGATACTCATCATTAGAAGATGAGGATGTATGTCCGACATGTCTTGAAGGTAAATTTCAATATCTCACCCTTTATTTTCCTTGAATAGCAATGTTTTAGTTATGCTTTCTTATTTTACTGCCTGATTAAAATGTTTCTATTGCAGAGTATACCCCTGATAATCCCAAGATAGTAACAAAATGCGCTCATCATTATCATCTTAGTTGCATATATGAGTGGATGGAGAGAAGTGAAACCTGTCCTGTTTGTGGAAGGGTAAAATCTCTAATTACTTTTGTCTTCTTCTTTTTGAGTAATATTTGACATTGAAGAATCAAAATGCTTCTGCACTGGGGTTTTTGCTTTATGGGGTGTCCTTGACCTTAGATTTGTACAATCAACTGTAGAACTTCATGAAACTAACCTTATTTTGGAATTATATCAGGGTTGAGATTTGAGACTTACGGGTTAGTTTAACCATATTGATCCCCTATTTGACAGACCTGAAAATACTAAATTTTGTGGTATCACAAAGGGCCTTCCTTGCATCATTCCTATTGTGATACCAGGTTTATTATCCATATATATTAGTGACAGTTGCTTAATTTTATTCTACCTGTCTTCTTGAAGACCAAAGATGAGGTTTCTCATATAAAAATCTGATACCTCATATCCTCTATTACTTTTTTTAGGTCCAATGCAGCTTTTTCATTAATGACCTTTGAAAACTGAAATAACTGATCTTCTCTTCTGCTCACTTCTTGTCAGTCAAATAAATGTTGTCTAATAGTCCATGGGTGTGGTCACCACTAAGGGGCAAGAATTGTTGTTGTAGGCCACCATTTGGGCACTCCGTTCAGGGAGCTGGCATTGTGAGAATCAATTTTTGATTTTGGTTCCCTTCTCACATAATAAGAATTTGTGGGTCAGGCTATAAATTGTCCTACTTTGCATCATGGTTCATTGCTCCTGCCACTTTAATGTCAAAAACTGATAAATGCCATCTCTGAGATTTCTAAATGAAACCAGAAAGGGATGATATCTCGGGTATCTAGATGGCATATAATGCTTTGTTGCGAGGAGAGAGCTTGTGGTTTGTTTCTCTTATTACAATCTTTTTGCTTTTGACCTTTATGTCAAGTTTCTGAACATGTCCAACTGCTCGCTTTTGTGGCCTGCCTTGGCATTTCAATCAAGTTCTTATGCTTTATCTTTGAACTTGACTCTCTTTATTTTCAATCATGTTGTTTATTTCCCTTTCCAGTTAATGTTGTTCAATGAGACGAACTGACAGAAAAGGATAACATTGTGAGAAGAAGCTGGAGAAAGACCTTAAATGAGTGAGTGGAGGAAGAAGAGGAGGAAACGTTAGATAATACTGGATTTCATCAATTGTAAGTTTGTACAGGCAATCTTCAAAGGATCAAATCTGCTGTAATTTATGGCCTTCTTTTTGGAGATTCTTGCCATTTCTTGGTCATATTTTTTGTTCATATTGCAAAAAGTTTCTATGTTAATACTTTCATGGAGAAAATGCATATAGAAGTCATTTGTGGCATTCTTTCTCTTCCTTTGCAGCATCATGCAAAAAGCACCTTGTAGCACCTTTTTCATAGCAATTCAACAGAAAATTAAATATGCTCTGTAGGTATGTAATTATGCATAGATATCATTGTTACTACCTGAACTAAATCCAGAATGAGATTCCTATCATCAGAATAATACAAAATCAAGAAGACAATCCCTTCTAGACTTCTGTTCCTCTTTGGAATCAAGCTGTCAAGGTCACGTCTGTTGCATCTTAAGCGAATACTAATCTACCCTGTTGGAATTATTGATCTATCACACTATTCTTGTTTGTCATATCAGCAAGGACACAAATTTTACACTGATCCTATCAATGGAGTGTATATCCAAACAGCTGTTAGTATCAACTTTCAGTACATTAACTTGTACAACTTACAGGGGGTG
>JAOXNR010000013.1:11150892-11189955 GCA_028571225.1 Parsonsia alboflavescens
AAACTTTGTTTGTAAGACATTTTTCTAATGATATTTTAATCGGGATAAGGTGGGCTCCGGAAAGCGTCTTAATGCGCCCTCCAACCGTTACCGTCACGGAATTCTTGCTACAGTGCTCATGCAGCCAACCAAGCAGAGCAAGAATTCCGTTACGGTAACGGTTGGAGCGTGCATTAAGACTCGATCCGGAACGTGCCTTAGCAAATCCGTGTATATATATATATATATATATATATATATATATAAAGTATATAGAAATGCAATGATGAACAATAAAGCTTACCTTATGGAGTGCCTTCGTTATCTCGAACTATCAACTATCCTTTTTCATCGGAAAATAAAATAAAATTTGATCCAATATCCCTAACATTTGGTTCTAGTTTAGTTTATAATATATGTCTAAAATAATTTAGAAGATTTTATTTTATTATGAAAAAAGATAGTTAAACTTAACAGTTGACCGCCAGAGACTTAACTAGAGCATTCCATAAGGTGAGTTTTGTTGTTCACCATAGCATTACTGATATGCTAAGTAATTATAATGAGTTGGAAAATATTATAACAATTCCTATGTTATATGTTCAAATATCAAATTATATACTTCCTTCGTCACTATTTATAAGTTATTGGCAGTAAATTGATCAAAATTAAGATTATATATATACATATATATATATATATTTATATGTAGGGTAATTTTTTCCAAGCATCACTAAACTTTTTCAAAATCTAATTTTCTATTAATCGTCTTATTTTAATCCTCCAACAAAGAAAATATATAAAAAAGAGCCATTCTATCAATTTTGGGCATTAGGGCTTAGCAGAATGGCCCCATATGCCACTCAGGTGCCATTTTTCAGGGATATTTTGGATCTTAAATTTTTTTTTTTTTTAAATTCCCCTCTTCTTCCTCTTTCTTTCTTGTTCAATGATTTTAATCAAACTAACAACAATGATTAGAGAAAAGAGAGAGAGACAAGGATAATATGAAAAAAAATCAGTAAAAAATAATAAATAAATTAATAACAATGATTTATATTTTGTAATTAGAAAAGTGCATTCAAGTAATTTATAATGGTAATGGAGGAAGTATAATTTATAAATTTTAAAAGAATTTTAAAAAAAGAAGAAAAGAAATTGAGCCAAACCAATTTAACGGGCCTACCAAGATGTATATAAGTTTTAAGCTTGGCCTTTGACATTTAACATGTCTAAAAAAATCCTTAACTTGATCCCATGCATAAACAGGTCAGAATAAATACAGACTAATCATAGATCCTTCATAGATTACTTGATCTATTTCTACTTCTACTATTGACCTTTTAAAAAGTGGGTAGAATTGGGCTGACGGAAGATCCCAATCCTTTTTTTCATATATATATATAGCTTTAAATTAAAATGGCTCCATTGTAGTAAATTGAAGGAATAAAAATGCCCACTAGTAAATTTACATGAAGCACAAGGATAAATTTTTGGTGAAGAATTTAAGGTCGTATGAAATTTCTTTTCCTTAGGACAACGGCTTGCAAAATGATCGGAGTTGCCACAGTTGTAACAAACATCAGATTTGGACAGAGAGTTTGCAGTTTTTCTTCTAAGATATTTCCATTTCATGGACTTGGACCTTTTTTTCTTTCGAAAAGGCTTATTGGACTTGAAGAAAGGCAGAGGATATTTGGAATGAGCTTTTCTGTGTTTTCTTTTGAAAGGGGCTGGACAGTGATAGACTGATATGATTATGAAACTAAGGGGGGAAAACCCACAAAAAATTATTAGAGAAAAGAAAAATCTTTAAAAAGTTTACGGAATCATTTGGTACTATTTTTAATATTTTTTATTTTTTCTCTTCTATATATATATTTTTGTTTTGACCGTTTAATTGACCCAAAGCTTTTGATCTTTCCGTCAGTATGGTTCCTTCCTCACATTAAATGATCTCATTTTCCCATTTTTGTTTCCAAATCCATTTTTTTATTTTTTTCATATTTGTTTTGTTTCACCTTTTCAGTTGACCTGGTTCGATCCCTCATTTTGTTTGGGTTGACTCGGGTTCGGTCCAAGTTGTTTTGCATTTTTTTGGGCCGTCCGGTTTACAGTCTGGCCTCTCCGGCCTTTTTTTTCCCGCCATTTTGTTTATCTGTATCTATCTCTTCTCCCCTTTGACAGGCAGTGATTTTTGACCATGTCGAAAGCAGACGAGGAGAAATCAGATGGGCTGGAGATCGTGTTCATTGGAAAATTATATTCCGGTCCCTGGGAAAAGAAGTACTGGAGCTCCTCTAGGGTTCGATTCCATTTCGCAACTCAAATATGCCCTTTGCTTATTGATTTTCGAGTTTTCATTGTTGAGCTCACTATCTCTTTCATCAGCTGTCGATTGTAATTTGAAATCGATATCATACTTTTCTCTTATCATTTTTGAAAATTTTTTTTATGGAATTTAGTTTTTAGTTTTCATTGGAATGAATACGGAGCAGAATAATAATAAATGATTGGTTTTGTGAGACTTAAAAGCAGCAAGTAGATTTATTTTTTCTTTTTTAACAAATTTTGTTTTTCATTTGACTATGCAATCTTCAACTTTTAGTTTTCGTTGGTTATGCTGAGTTTGACTGAATTTTTTTTTATTTCTTTTTTATTTTAATATGGATAACTGGGGGTTTAGTTAGGAAGTAATTAGGATTCTTGTCATCTTTAATGATTTACTTATGCTAATTACGGTGATTAATTTGTTGGAAGTACGATGTTTACCAGCTGACAAATTAAGAGTAATTGGAATCTGTACAGATAGGTAACATGCCTTTAACAATACGAGATATTATTATGCCTATAATCCGTTATT
This sequence comes from Parsonsia alboflavescens, assembly GCA_028571225.1. Taxonomy (NCBI): domain Eukaryota; kingdom Viridiplantae; phylum Streptophyta; class Magnoliopsida; order Gentianales; family Apocynaceae; genus Parsonsia; species Parsonsia alboflavescens. The sequence goes on from JAOXNR010000013.1 coordinate 11,153,735, forward strand.
TGAAAACAGAACCTTTTGTTCTAGCCAAAAGTGGACACTTTCCTGATTCTTGTTCTAAAGGATATATCTCTTGTATGAACTATGTTTTTTTAAGACGATTGGACCTCAATTCGTTTACCAAAAAGTGAGAAGATTATTTTTAAAGCTATAAGATGTGCATGGGTGATTAGAAGTACACTATGTAGTAATTAGTATTTGACTTACCTAGTTACCTTAACTTCCTTTACAATAAAGAAAGGAGTAAAACTAGGAAAATCAAAACCTTTGGCATAACCTGTACTTAGAAGGCAATAAGAAAGAAAATTTGAGCATTAAGTTTGGAAAAAAGAATAAAATAATAGAAGCTACAGGAGTGAGAGACGGATCATACTTATTCCAAGGTCTAAAATAATGTCAATGGTGCAAAATGACTGTATAAAGGAACCAAACAAATGACCAAATGAATAAAGAAACAAGAGCGAAGATGTTAACTCTTCACATCGTGGCTGAAGGTTTGCTTTGGGTAGAAAGCTAGTCAGCAATGTGCAATGGCATTTATACCTTTCGGAAAATGACCTTGAAACACTTGCTGTGGTCAAGGCCGTTTCTTTACATTTTCTTGAACACTTGGATGCAATAATATGTATACAGTGATGGTATTTACATATCATGTCTTCTGTTCCTTGTATAGGGAAAGGATCGGTATCCTTACCCGGTTGGATTTAAAGCTGTGCGCACACAGAATGGAATTACATATAGAATGGAAATTTTTGAAGGTGTTAAAGGGCCCTTGTTCAAGGTCTGTAACTAGGTTGAGATGCTTCAAAATTTTAAGACTTTAGTGTATTACATTTCTACCTGTGTTACAATGGTAACTCAAAAAGCAAAATCTTTGCAGATCAGTTCCACTGATGGCTTGTCATTTTCTGGGCTAACGCCAGATATTGCATGGGAGAGCTTTCAGAAGAAAGGCTGTTCTCGACCAAAGCTGTGGCGTGGGAAGAGATTCTCGTGCAAGATAGATGGCATGGAGGTTTTGCACTTCTTATTGAGTTCTGTGTCCTGTTCTCATTTGATTTTTTCTTGGGTATTTTTAGGATGTCTTACATCATCAGATTTATAATTATTTTTGTGCTTCAAGAGTCAATTTCAACTCTGAGCTAATTATCTAGTAATTGGCTTTACTGACATATACTCACAATAAACTAGTATATAGGCCGAACAAACTACTTGTTTTCTCTATAATTATCCTCACGGATTCATTATTTGGTGCTTTGTCTTCGTTTGCAGTTTTTTGGATTCAAAAATGCATTTGTTCAGAGATTACTTAGAGAATTAGTGGCTAACGTTGGTGTTGTTGTTGAACAAAAGTTGCTTCCATCTTGCATTCACGACAAGGCCCCTGAGTCAAGCAATCCAATCTCACAAACAGATTTAAGTACGTGTCCTGATCTTTTACCATACTTGGAAAGCCCTGGAATCACAAGAAAGAGAAGTCGGAAGGATAAAACAATTACTGCTACTAAAATGAACTTGGTTGGTCTTGAAAAGGTCCATATCCAAGGTCAGGGAGCTGCTGATGTGTCAAATGTTATGCAAAACTGTCAAGGAACTAGTGCCACATGTTCTACTGTCATTTCTATTTTTTATGAAAATGATTTTGATAACAAAGCAGGAACTTGTCAAAGATCAGAGGGTTTGGGACCTAAGGCTAAGGACGAAAATCTGTTAGTTTCAGCTGAGAATGTTTTCTGTAAGAATTCTTCACATGTATCTGATCATCTAAAAGTTGATGGACCATATGTCATGGACAAACTCGAACTTACTGATTCCAGAAATTATTCAGTCATGGCAGAAGATGGCAACTTACCCAAAGAGAAAAACCCTGTAAGCATGTATACCATTCTTATTGAAGTGACATCATTTCCGTTTCATTCTGAACCTCTGAATTATCTCATCCATAATTTTGTTACCATTAGATGTGGGATTATTATTTGAATCTTAGCTGGAGCATCTTCTGCATTTACCAGTCTTATTGCTCGATGATCGAAGATGAAGATGGGGAAAGACTGCAGCAGAGAAATATGAAATCAATAAATGATTCTCAACTCTTTGCACCTGATACTCTAGACCACCCTCCAGGTATCATTTGATTATGTATTATTTAATCTTCTAGAAGATTATCTCCATACTGAAGTATAATGTACTTGCTTCAGATATGACCATTTCTCAGGTTTTGATGACCCAGTCATACCCAGAAGAAGAGATGAATGCAAGTAGTTCAAATCCAAGTTCTGAAAAGGCTGATTTTGATTCATGTGGATCAGAAGTAACTAACTCAATGATGACACTGCTGCTCCCTCGAGCCCTTCCTCTGCTCAAGACATTCTCAAGAAGAAAAAGGAATAAGTTAAAGCGTCTTGAAAAGTCCACAATTACTCCGATGGATGAAAATGGAATAATTGAAAACAGAGAAACGCTAGCAGTTCTATCCACTGGTAATTTATTAACTGTAAACTTACGTTTATACTTCTTTCCAAACTGCTGTCGCTAATTTATGCTGCTTTTGTTTCACTGTAGATGAGGAATTTCTTTATTCTCCCTTTTTTCCTCTTTGACTTGTCCAAACCATTTTCTCTCAAATGACAGGGGCTGAAGAAACTCCACACTTGAATCAGAATAAGAAAGAAGCTATTAGTTCTGATGCTACTGACCCATGTGTTGTTCATCTTGAATCTGTTGTCCCTGATAGTTTAGATAATAATGGAAGTGAAAATCAGTTTAGCAAGAAGCTCTCTCTAATACCAGATATCATGGATGAGGACAAAAGTTCTGTTGATCTCAAGAAGTTTCAGAGCCAAAGCATTTCAGAGGAATATGCATTTCCACCAGGTTGTCATCTCAAGGAAATTGACAACAAAACAGAGTTGGTCCTAAACCTAGAACCTAATGATGGTGATAATTTGGCATCTAAATCTTCAATAGATTTCAAATTCAACAAAAGGGACTCCTTTGAGAACACTGGACAGAATTCTTTATCAGTTGAACCCCAATCTCTGGTGGAGAATGCGAGAACTTTGCCTGATCATGTTGAAGGTATTGATATGATAATCATCAGTTATTTCCTTAAAATTGAACTGTTTATGGTGACTTTTGCTTCAGCATACATAACTAAGACTAACCCCAAATATTCATCATTTCACACAATAACTTATTCAAGTTCCACCAAAAGAAATTTGAGTCAGCTCACAGGAAAAAGGGTAGATGGCATTGTTGATAATGGGTCAAATGAGTAGAGTATTTGTCTGTCCGAAAAAATGCAAGGTGTCAAGCCAATTATACTCTATAAGTTTCAGCTGCTATGAATACAACTTGCTCTTGTTTCTTGCAAATGAGCCTTTCTTTGTGAAGTCCTGCATGAAGAAGTTCATTTTGTTGTAAACCTGTTTAACTTGGAAGGGAACTTCACAAGAATTATTGGTGGAATTTGACACGGGATCCTTTCTGAAAATTCAAGACATTTGTGCTACAGGTATTCTTGATCCAGCTAATCCATGCCAAGAAAAATCTGAAACTCCTGTCAAAAAACAGCAGGCTCAAGATAAAGACCGTCCAGAGTTGTATATGTCCATGACAGATCTACAAAACCAAACAGTGGGTTATTCTAGGGATGCAGCCCAGAAAAGAATGGAAGTTGAAGAGAGTTCAACAGTGAATGACAATACAAATTTGAGGCATAACAGTGAGATGGACAATGTTCTTAATATTGTTGCTTGCTACATCCACACTACACCAATTTTAGTGGTCCTGTTGAGCACAGTGGGAAATGACATATACCTGTGTCTACTATGTGGTTTCCTTGCACAAGAGGAAAAGGTTCTCTTCCTATATAATGCCCCAATTTCTGGAAGCAATGCAGGATGTCCTTCTTTTGTTGGCCATTCATCAGTTATCTTGCCATTCCTGAAGGATTCATTTGGCAGAAATGTAAGATAAGGAAATGCTTTCATTACATCTGTAGTGTCTCATGTTTCCAATACGCTATTTGGCTTGCTTTTTCTTAGCAGATGGCTCTGGAGAATTCAGGCCTACAATTTACCCCAGATGCACAATTCCTTGTCTTAGTGAATAGAATAAAAGTTCCTTGTTGCAGGTAAACATTCCCCGATATATATATTTTTTTTAAATGAATCTGATGGTACTGAAGCACCGATTTTCACTTGATGTTCGTAGGGAGGGAAATATCCATTGTCCTTGCCCATCATGTACTTCAGACTGCTTTGGAGATAATGGACTGAAAATTGTGCAAGTGAAAGTTGGATATGTCTCATTGGTGACAAAATTGACAACAGCTCAAACTGTCTGTTGCCTTTTAGTTTGTGAGCCTAATCATCTTCTTGCTGCTGACAAAACTGGGAAGCTGTACCTATGGGTCATGAACTCAAGATGGAGGTGAATCCTCATCCAGCCATTTATTTTATGGGTTTGATTGTTCATTTTATTCTCATAGTTTCTCACACTTCAGTGGGAAAATTATCTCTTTTAATGCTTTAAAATGTTCAAGAGCAGCCCACAGGTACTTGGAAAAGCTTATTTATCATATGACATGTAGTACCATCCTCTGCTGGAGGGTACAGTAATAATCATAAGGCTGCTGCAGGTTTTCTGTATATTTGCATTTTGCATCACTAACTTGGTACTGATGATGGACATTTATGGAACTTAGCTAATTAGCTCATTGAGTGAACTGTTTTCTCATCCCTTTATTTCAGTTTCTTAAAGCTTTTGTTGATGATCTGAACAAACCCCGTATCAGTACAGATCATTAGTATTGGGTAAGCTCCAGTGAAGAAGAAGCCAATTTTTTCTTGTCCTGGAAATTTACTTGCAAGCTTTTTAATGGGCATATCAAGATATCTATGTGTTCCTTTGACTGTATATATTGACTACTAAGAGGCTCCATTTTTTGATTGGGTAACTTTAATTCTTTTCTTAAAGTCAAGAGCATCATTTCAGTGTTCAAAACTGCACAGCCAACATCTGACATTTGGGATGCCAAATGAATGTTCTTGATATAACTTTTCTTGTCTGCTTATGAAATTTGACATTCTGGTTTCTAAATTGGCAGCGGTTTCACAGAACAGTGCTATTTACCAATGCCAGATAACATTCCTTCAAATCTAGTAGAGTTAAAAAGAATTCCCAACTCTGCTGTTCTGGTTATTGGACACAATGGATTTGGAGAATTTGGCCTATGGTATGCTGCTTGTTTTCAATTTCAAATTATTTTGATGTGCTCTTTGTACTCACATTATTTCAAGAAATCATATGTTCTTATACTCTAAAAAATTATGGGCCAACCTGTTTTTGGGAAACTAAGATACTTTTCCTATGTGGGAAGGGAATAAAATAAAAAAAGTAGTTTTTTTATGAAGTGGGCTTTCTTTTAAGACTAACTGCGGTGCAAGCAGCAGTGATTTCTATTACAGGCTCCTTTTACATGATATATATACCTATCAGTCATGTACTGTAATGTATTTTGCAAGTATCGGAACAGCACTAATGACATCTATCATTCTGAGTTTCATTTCATGGACTCATTTTGTATTGCCTAAGCCCTTTTTTCATGTCTTGTATTTAGTCACTACTTGCTTCTACTGCTAGTACTTTTGATGCTTAACATTAGAGAAGATTTTACCTGTATATTCTTCTCGGCATTAATCACTTTCAGTCTATTGAAAAGTGATCATCCCAGTTAACTGTAATTTTATATTCAGTTACATAGCTTGCATGCACATATCCACTGGATCATATATATTTGATATTACTTGACCAATCTGTTCTATTTTGTTCAGGGACATTGACAAATGCATTCTAATGTCAAAGTTTTCGGCTCCAAGCACTTCCATTTCGGGATGTGTTCCTATCAGTTCATTTCAGTGGCAAATAAAAGGCAATTTTCATACTTATTCCAACCCGGAGGACGTTATCAATGAAGTGCTCAATGCAACCAAAATGTCGTTTTCAGGAAGCACAATGAACAAACATGTTCCGCCATTAGACGGTGAAGATGTTGCAATCTGGCTCCTTGTTTCAACCATCTCAGGTCCTGATCTTCAGAATGGTTACAAATCAGATGATATGGAAATTGACACCGTTGAATGCTGGAAGCTTGCTCTATTGGTAAAAGACTTTGTGATCATGGGTAGTGCATTGGACCTTGGGTAATTTCTAAATATTGTTTTCTAAACCATCTGAAAGACATCTATTACCTTAATAGTTATGCTACATTCTGAAGTTTTCATATTTGAAATTATAGTACTATAAAGAATGAAACGAAGAAATTTTTTAAAAATTCTCCATGCAGGGCTTCTGCTGTAGGTGCATCTTCTGGTCATGGGATCACTGGCAGATCTGATGGATTAGTGTACATGTGGGAATTATCTACAGGAATCAGAGTTGGTAATCTACACCACTTTAAAGGTAATTCTCATATTAAAAGTAACATTATTTGGTAAAATAGAAAAAGCAAATTTAATTTCTGTTTACAATTTCTTGTTCTCTTGCAAAACTTGGAAAGGGCAGTCACGATATGAAATCATATGTAGGGGCAAGAGTGTCTTGCATTGCTACAGACAGTTCAAATTCAGGCGCTTTAGCCATAGCAAGTGAGGAAGGCAAGTTGCTGGTTTGTATGCATTCTTTGGAGTCTTCTGCCCAATGCCAAAGATAGAACAGAAATAGAAATTTTGCAGCCACACGGCTTTTACAAATGTAAATTTGTGTACTCTTTCAGATGGACAATGAAGAAAGTACATGGCTCTCAGATAAATATCCTTCCACGATTTGTAATTTTGTTGTCATCCTATACATAGTAAAGAGCTGTCAATTGGGTTAGGCACTTGGGGTCGGTTCGTCCCGATCCCATAATTTTGAAGAGTTGAGCTTAAAAAACCTGATCCTAATAATAAGAAGTGTTTTTTGGCCCGACCTTTAAGGATTGAGGGTTGGGTTGGGCTGGCCAGAGTTTTATTATTATTATTATTATTATTATTATTTTAATTTAATTTTTTAAAATATATATATATTTTTTATAAATGCTAACAAAAGTACAAACAAAAATTAAAACAAAATAATAGTTTGGTTGCATTTTTATTTAATCTATTTATTTTCTTCTTCTTGAAGTCCATAGGCCAATTTTATTAATCTAATTCAAGTTGTTCGGAATGATCACTTACAACATTGGAAGAAAGACAAATTAAATTACTCAAACAAAATATATTTGGGGACATAAATGAATGAAGTAGTACTTGTATATTCTATTAGACTTGAATTGAATTAATATGACCACATACTTCATGATTTTACACTTTATTGTTTTATTATTAGTGTGTAGAATACTAGTTAGACAGTTATATATAAATCTGGGTTTGGGACTTACGAACATTTAAATTAAAAACAGAGAAGAGATTAATATTATTTTGTTTAAACAAAAATAAAAACAAAATTTACAAACAAGAATCCCTTCGGATTGCATTTTTATTTATGAATTGGAAACAAAAATTTGTTTGGTTTGTAAGTTTTGTAAAAGAAAGCCTTTGGATTGAGGCTTGAGGCCATATTTCATTTTTTTTAAAAAAACCTCTAACCCCAAGGGCTGTCCCGTCCCAATCCTCGACCTTGTGGGATTAGGGTTGGGATGGAGTTTTGGTGGCCCTTCAAGAAAAGAGCCGACCAGTCCCGACCCTTCAAATGGTCTAACCCTTTGGGGTTAGAATTGGGCCGGTCCCAATTAACAGCTCTTAGACTCAGGCCTCATAAAAATCTCTACCCATTCACACACTGAAAATTAATCAAAAGGTAACCCCTTTTGGTTTGAGAGTTTAAAGAAGAACGAAATGAAAAGAAAGGCAAAATAGTAAATTTTGTCCTCAATCATTGCATTTTAAGCTAATTAAGTCCCCCTTTATTTTTTTTTAATCTCTTTAAGTCCTCAAATTTTCTACGTTTCTATCAATTAAATTCTTTTTGCCTGAAAATGAATTATTTAGGTAAGTGAACGACGAATTTCTTACTTTTTGTCACCCAACAAGGGGCAAAGAAGGAACATTACCATTTAACTATCTTTCCCCTTTATCAAATTCCCAATTCACCCACTTTTTTTGATTTTTTTTTCAAGAAGGTGAATCTCTCAAGTGCAGCTTGGACAGTGTAATGCAAGAAGTTCTTGAACCCATAACCGTACTCCAGATTCAAATTACTCTCATGGTGCTTTATCCAATCTATTTTTTAACCTCATCCATCAGATATAGTGATTGGTTGGATATAGAATTAATATACTCTATGAGGACAGTTAGATTATTATTGGAGAAGTCATTAGGCTCAACCAAGTACTGATACATAAGATGAATGTCATTGATGCAACCCTTGAACTCGACTTTGTTTATTGGGTAGTTGCATCTAGTAAGTACAACTTTCTTTACTATAAAATGTGAAAATATCAATTAAATTATGGCTTCTTACTTTCCTATGTGATCTGCCCATTTGATGTAGTTTGCATTATTTATAGAAATGCTAATTAAACAGTAGCACCGAAAAGAATCCTTCTTGGTGTTAATTTCATGCAATTCACCTGGCACCCACCACCCTAAAAAGTTTGGTGGATTATTGATTCAGTAACAAGGAAAGCTAGTTGAATAATGATGTTTCATTTTTGTCCCTAATAGGTTAACAAAAAATACGTTCATCATTTGCTTGCCCGAATAACTCATTTTCAGGCCAAAAAGACTTAATTAGTAGAAACATAAAAAGTTTAAGGATTTAAAGAGATTAAAAAAAAAAAAAGGGAATTAATTGACATAAAATGCAATGGTTGCAGATGAAATTGGCTAGTTTATCAAAAACATAAGAAAAGTTGAGATGAAGTGATGTTGCTCTTGGGGAGTGGGTTTCTTTCTTTTTTTTGGAGAAGATTGGTACTTTTGGTCCCTTATATTTTTCATTTTTTTTGATTGAAGGATATTTTAGGAATTTTAATTTAAATAATTTTTTTTTCTTACAATAGGATTTGAACCTTGACATTCACATTTAAGATAAATTGCTTTAACCAACTCAACCATCAATAAATTTTGATTTATTTTCACATCTAATAGTTTATATTGTTTCTAATAAAAATTCCTCTCAAATATTAAATATAATCTCACACTAAATTATTCACATATCAATTTATAATATTCGTATTTCAAAATCAACTTTTATATATGTAGATTCTAAATTATATTTGACACATCTATAATTTTTAAAGATTTTTATGTACATGAACTTTATATAATAATTATTTTATTTAATTAAACTAAAATTTCCAATTATAATTGTATAGAAGATTGATATATTTAATCCTCCATCTATTATTTTATTTTTGTGTTATAATAATTTTCAATTATTTTACCCTTTTTTTTATCCGTAATATATATATTTTTTTATTTCTAACCTTAACTCTATTAAAATTGATGAGTTTAGCACCTAAAATTCAAGATTTGGTGGTCAAGTTCCTCAAGGGTTTTTTTTTATTTTAATCTTTTATAATTCCCAAAATATTTTTGAGTTGTGATTATGATAGTTTTTATCTTTTCCGGCATAAATCCGGCTACCATCTGACGATATTGGGGTTTTGTTTTAAAAAAATATTAAGTACTAAGGCAATTTGATCATTTCATGTTTCATAACCCACACCCAACCCCCTCCCCGAAAACCCATTTAAGATCACAACTCTTGAAGGTATTCCATCCTCCTGTTTACTATCAAAGTCCGTTCTGACTCCCAGAACTTGTAAATTTCACAATCAGAACTCTTGAAAAACTGCCATACATACCCAAAACATACTGCATATTCTAAGCACAACGATTAACCTGCCAGAAACTGTACATTGAGAAAATAGTGGAGTCTTGATACTCCAGATTCAAAGAATTAGTTATGCATTGGCATCTATATAATTAACCAAGCCCACAACATTACCCAGAAAATTTATGAATTAAATGGGCTTCAATAGGAAAAATTTATTCTTGGAAGACAACGTATTAAAAAAGTACTGAAACAAAAATTCAGCAGTCTATGAAACTTGAAGCATAAATTAATAGGCATAAATAGGAAAGGGTATCGCACCTTCCAAATGAAATTTAACTGACCAATTATACTGCATCCGGAAAGCTTAAGAATTCAACTCTCCGAGTCTCTGTCTCACAGCTGAAGCAAGCTCCGACTCACCCATATTAGCTAAGGCCTCAAAAAAATACTGCTGATTTGATGAAATACGAGTAATACCATTAAGAATTTCGAGGTCAAGGGTATCCAGCATCATTGTAGTGGTCGAAGAGATGGCTAGGGGCATTGACGTGAGTGTCGGCGTGAACCCATCGCTTCATTTCGGAGTTGTTAGAAAGAGAACCGTTTTTAGAGTGCTGAAGCCATAGGAAGTTGTCCCCGAGACAGGAATTATTGAAGACTTATGTCAATGATTTTACCACCGCCTAAGACATCGCCCTCGTCGGAACATATCATCACCGTCATTACAGAGGCCATAGGCCACCGGAACATATCATCTTCAGAGGTAGAGAGAGTTGCCGGTATTGCGTTTGGGAGGGATTGGGTAAGGCTAAGGGATAATGAAATATGAAATGATCAAAATATCCTTCATCCATAATATTTTAAAATAAAACTTTAAATATTGTGGAATTTATGCAGATCATAATTCAAAATATTTTGGTAACCATAAAAGGTTAAAAAAATATCTTTGGAGACCACCAAATCATAAAATTTTAAAAACTAAACTAACCAATTTTTCATAAAAGGCTCCATTAAGAGAAATACTTCACAAAATACGTATACTTTGTGTAAAATTTTACAATTGAGGCACATTCAATAATCAATACAATAAAGGTACATGCATGTTTAGATCATAAGATTAAAGACATATTTGTGGCCTTCAGTGTTCTGATATTTTCGTTAAAATTAGAAAGAGATTTCAGTTTAAAATCCAGAAAGTATCTCAGCTGTGTTGGATAAGATTAACAAATAACCCTATCATATGGTAACAAGACATCAGGGACAGCTAAATGTCTACTCTGCTGAATTATAGAATAATCCCTCAAGAAAATAAGATGAATATCCAAGATAACTGCCAATTCAACGAGCTAAAACCAGACAAAAAATAATAATAATAATTCTTTTTGAATAGTTGCTAAAATGGAAATCACTTAGCAGTGCCATTGTTAGCAGCAGATGATGGGTTAAGCTCATCCCAAGCTTCAATCCATGTGACCATGGCGTCTGCCAGCTTGGTGAAGTAGGGATCCAGATTTGACAGCTTGGCCTTGACCTGTTTCGAGAGTTCAAGGTAGCATTGCTGAACAGTAGTACATTCCTTGGGGAGGATTACTGACTGGAAAAATGGAATAATCTCCTCCTGCCAGAAGATACCCTTGTACTCTTTCTTCAGATTCACAAATGGGTTGCTCGCCTTACTGTGCCAAATGTAGGGCAAACCAGTCTTGACACCCAGACCCAGATGATCACAGATGACCTATAAGCCGAGAACAGAATGTCAGTTTAAAACCTGAAATCTTCGAACAACTCTGAATTACATAGATCGGAGCCCTGCTTTGGCCGTGGCCATGACCAACACCCCGATGCATAATAAAGAAAGTTTCAATTTCTATATCATTTTTACGTATTAAGATCATTAGTGACAACTTATTTCACATTGGAGTAAGTACTTTTGCTTTGGCATTGTGAGGATAGGAGGAAAGAACACGGAGCCAGAATGTACCTTGACACACCATCCAGCCCACATGTCATCGTAGCGGCCAATTGGTTGGCCATCACCCATGAGTCCAAAGTACATTCCTGGTCCAATGAGATCACGGTTGAATCCCAAGTTCATACCACACATGGGGAAGAGGGTACCCTTGGGAATAGTCAGAACAGCATCAACATACCTGAAAAGAAAAGTGGCTATTATAAGTAAATTGATGCAAAAGAACACAGACCCTTCACAACTGTAAAATTTTTTACAGAGGTGATCTACATGCCTTTCATTCCTCTCGCGTGGCTTCACAAGCTGGGTTGGAGCATCATAATCAGGGATATTAAGCCAAAGCCCATGAGAAACAGCGGTTGGGACACCCTCACGAAGACTGAAAGGGTAGCCACGAACAAAGTCTGCACCTTCTGTGTATGGATCATAAAGGGTATTGAAGAAGAATGGAGTTGATGGACTCAACAGATTCTTGATGTGCTGCTCGAGTGCATTAATATCTTTGCCAGACGGATTTTTGGCAACCTGCTCGTGGTTAGAAAACAAAACATCAGAAACCTACAAACTTACAAGAATGTGAAAGCCTAACGAACAAACAAGCAAATATATTCCAAAACCTCAATTTATAAATGATTACATGGTCCTAATGACACTGAGTGCTAAAGATCTGGTTAGATGGATCATTGATAGATTATTGTTTTCTGAAACAAACAGACTAAAGCAAATTATGAGGATCGACATCATTACGAGAACTATCATGAGGGAAAAAAATTCAGTGACAAATAACATTTGAAGCCCATTTTCAAGAGGAAAATTGACTGTATATCAAATTTAACAAATAAACTTATGATGGGCTCCCTCTCACCAAATATTTGAAAGCATCACACAGATATTAAAGGCCATCAGACTTTCTTTTAGGAAGAAGAAGATTGCACCAAGAAATAAGTAATGCTTCCAATGGATCTAGGAAGAGAGAACGCGAAAAGGTAAATCTATTACACCAACCAGAAACAGATAGAAAAAAGCATCATTTCCTGATAGATGTGGAATGTCATACAAAAAACGGCTAGACATAAGTACAAAGTTTAAATGCCAGACAGATCACATTGATCAAACACAAATCTTCAAAAATAACCAACAAAATACAGAGAACATAAAGCAGTTCGTCCAAACATGACTAGACTAGAGGGCCGAAATTCCAAATTTCTAGCACAATTCCACAGATCATGAACTAGAGTTCATCTCAAAACATTCAGTTCCTCCCATCAAAAGCATGCTTCTCCACAGATTAAAAATTACAGAAATACCCAGAATATGAAAAGTAAACGCATCGAGATCTAATCTTTAAACCAAAGAAAGCAAAACGGCACTCTTCAAATTTCAATCCCAACCACTCCCCCCCAACCCCCAAAAAGAAAAAAGAAAAAAAAAAACTAGTATCGATTAAGAAAAATGAGTGGTAATTAAGCAAGACTTACGAAGCAATCATCATCAATGGTATAGATATACTTCTTCTTTGACACCATGAATCCAAAGCACCGACAAGCAGAATCCTTAAAGGAGATGCAAGAGGCCTTAGGGCCCAGAATTCTGTTGATGTCGTTCCGGTTGTAGAGTTCATAGTCAAAACCCTCTGGAACCTTAATGGTCTTGGAAGGATCACCATCTTGAACTATGATGAGATGGTATTTCTCAAAGAAAGGCCTCCACATCTCCAAGAAATCAAGATTTCTGATTGTGGGTATGACTATATCCAACTCATCTGCCAGTAGAGGTGTTGGTGTCACAGACCCTCCAGCCATCTTCTTGAATTGACGATGGGCAGACGCAGAGAAGAAACTAAAGGACAGGTAAAAGATTTCAGGGTTAGAAATATGCAACGATCTTTGGGGGGTCTTGCTGTTTTTATAGAAGGAAAATTTGGTGCTCAGACAGCGGACTTTCCCCGTAGAAACAGTGTTCCTTTTTGTATAGTTGCCATTATACCATTCTTTTCTCCAGTCGGAGCATATGATGTTTCTAAGTCCGTTTCACCAAATCATTAGGGCCAAAAGTACGGTTTTGTCCAAAAAATATCGCTCGAGTATTGTCATTTTCTTATAGACTCTACCATTTTGAAAAATTCCAATACAAACTGAGGTCCACAGGTCCATGGTAAGATATAGAATTTGTAATCCATGATGAGTCAGCAGTGTTTTAAAAAGTGGGATCGATATCAAATCAAAATAGTCAATGATTTATGGTTAATATAATTAAATTGTAATTAAATCGATAACATTATAATAAAAAATAATCCTGTTTATAGATAAATTATTTAATTAATAAATAAGATATAAAAATTTTATAATATAATAATATTTTAATCAAATTTATAATTATGATATTAATAGTTTTTTTTATAACTATTAATTTAAAATAATATTTTACAAATATTTAAATATGGCAATTTATTGTTGGTAAAGTGGACCATTAAGTTTATAACATTCAAAGTTTAAATCAACTATCTTTTTTTTTTATTTTAAAAATTAAGTAAAATCCTTAATTAAAAAATTATTTTTTATAAATTATATCCTAAAAAAGAGATAAACTAAACTTTAGGATATTTGATCAAATTTATTATTTTTTAAAATAAAAAAAAATAATTAACTTTAACAGTTAAATACTTAATAGTAGATTGTATAACATTTTCATGATTTAGATATTAGAGTGATATATGTCCCTTTTTTTTTTTTTGCTGGAAAATTAAAATATTAGTGATATGGTTTCTATGTATCATGACTCAAATATATAGATTAATTTAAGAGTCAATTATTGGGACAAAGAAGCAAAATGAACTCCAAGTGTCCAATTCGATAAGGGAGATGAAATTTTAAATTTTTTTTTTTTTAAAGATTAACATAGAAAGAAATCATGGCATGTGTACACACTCTTGGAATACAAAGAACATGCAAAACTACGTGCAGTGAGTGCCCTTTGGCTGTCAACTAAACCCTTGAAAAACAACTCTTTTTTGGTTCCGTGTCCATAAATGGGGCTTAGAAGTCAACTTATTGTGTCATGCTTGCATCCAAAAGTATTTATTTATATTTCACCAATGTTTTCAAATTTGTAATTAGTATTAACTCAGTAATTATTTATAAGTGATCATTTAGGTTCTTTTTTTTTCCATTAAATATAAATAAGTAATTATTGTTAGTTTATTAGATATTTTATTGATTTTGTTATCTTATTATCGCTGTGTCTTTTTTTTTTTTTCCCTAGTCACTTATAATTATGTTTGATTATAATCATATATTATGAGCATTTTAGGGATATAAAAAATTTACTTAAATTTTGACAAAAAAAATAATGATTGGTGACTTATAATGAGTGATGAAGGGAGTATATTTCAATCACACATGTACAGATGAAATTTCTTTATATTTATTTAGTTTTTAAATTTAGCGGTATCCAAATCAGTTCGCACTTACATTGACTGTTCCGCTAGAACCCACTGATAATTATTATATTTATTTAATAATTTCTATATCGTATGTGTGCTTACGTACAATTTTTGATCTAAAAAACTAAATTTCCTCTAATATACTATTCTTTTTTCTTAAGAACTAAATATAAATATTGGTATTTTCATATAAATTTGAAATAAATCTTCTATTTTTCTATAAAATTTTTATAAAATCATTATAAAAAGTAAAAGCTCAGTTAGACAGGATTCCACCCTTATTCTCCATCAATCCTTTCAAAGAGATGATTAAAAATCTTATGAAATTTCAAAATTCGAAATATATTTAATCAAATTTCAAAGAACTAAAGGCGTCAATTATCCTTTCAAAATCTTAAACACATGATTCATAATCTTCCCAATTCCCAAACCTTAAACCCTCCAAGATTCTTGATTCTCTTCATCCCAATCTGTCTCCCCATCTTAAGAAACCATGCATGATGGACACTGCGCATATCAGTTCATAATTAAATTAGCTGCAACGTAACTCATCACGTGCCTTGCTTATAATCTGAGGGTAAATTTCTCCCTCGAGCCGAGTCCCGTAAAGGAAATCACTTCTCACTTTCAGTCGGAATGCGACGGTATACTACGACCCACGACAAGGTTCAGCAATAGTTCGTTTGAATTCTCCTAAAATAAAATATAAGAAAACAAAAAATCGTTTACAAAAATAAGGTGTAATTATTCAAATTTTATATAATTTCTTCTCATATCACATTTTATTTCACTTTGAATTGTATTTCATACGTTGAATAATTTTTTCTTTTTTTTTGTATATATACTTAATTTTTTATATATTATAATAGACATATCAATTTTATATAAAATAAAAAATTTTTTCATTATTTTTTTTTATAATGGGCACCTTGAGACGTAATTACATTCAACATTTTCTAGTTTTGCCGCATTGATGCACTTTCACCCGCTCCTCTCGCACGTGACCTAGCTAGGTGATGGAGTCGATATTTGGCTTCTGGGTATTCGGCGTCGTCTTGAATTGCTCTCTTCTGTGAGTGTTTGAGTCCTTAGAGGGGAGGGGTGCTTCATTTTGTCCACAATTTTCAGTGTTGAAATTTAGTAGAATTTTATATCCATTTTTATTCTTTTATAGATTTACTCTTTTTTGAAATTTGAAAGTCTCATCTTTTAGTTCTAGAGTTAGAGACTGAAAACTGTATATTGGAAATTTTCCCATATTTCTGCTCATCCCTCCACAGCATGCAATTAAATTCTATTAAGAGAATGGGTATCGGAGTCACAATTTTTTTTTTTTTACAGACACGCTTGAAGAGACTGGACAGGAGCAAGACGATGCAATCTTTGAACCCCGGTTCAAGGTCGATCTTGCCGGAACAGCTTTTAGAGAGTGGAGAGGAGAGGTGTGCTCGTGAAGCCAGAGAGTGGAGTGGAGAAGTGAAGTTGGGTTTTGAAAATATCTTGTGAGTCATAGCAGAAACAACTTTGTCTGAACTAACTGCTTACTAATCGGGGCATACGGTACCAAGTGCAGTGGAGCACTTTGTAACAACTCTCTCTCTATATATCTAATATATATATATAAAATTATATTCTCTAAATAATTATATATGTGCTCAAACATCCATTTAGTTACATGACCTCTTCTCCAAAGAGGCTCATATAACATTGAGCATCAGTAATTGAACACCCTTGCATGCAATCCATTTGGTGCTTCAACTCTTGGGAATTCCCTGATCTTCTGCTCTCCTATTTCTTCCCACCTACCCAATTAAATACATATAACATTTTCTCCATCAGATCAAACTAAGTATTACTGTGTGTCACAATTAGAATTACACGAAAGTAAAGAAATTGGAATTTGAAGTTTTAAGGGTTGGATAGAAATCAATCACCTGTAAGAAGTAACAAAGTAGTGAAGGAAAACAGAGATGGTAACCATTCCCAGTTCCTTCCCTGGACAAAGTCGAGTTCCTCCTCCAAATAAGAAGCAATAACTATGATTCTCCAACCAGGGCCCTTCCTGTAAATTATAATTAATAATGCATCAAACAAGCAAAATTACATATATATATATATATATATATATTTATATTGTTAATTATTGCTCCATATGATCAAATTAACTGTCTAATTACCATCCATCTCCTGGGATTAAACCTCAATGACTCCGGGTAAAGAGTTTCATTGTAATTGATTTCTCTTGTATAGGCGTAAATTCTCCAGCCTTTAGGAACAATAAAGCCTGATGAACAATGCAAAAAGATCCTAGTATTAGATATTAATCAGTAGCTTTAATCATCACTACGTACCATTTAACTTGATATCATTAGTTGTCTTCCTTAGAACACCATTGACAACAGTAGCTAGCCTCATTGTTTCAAGGATCACCTACAAAACATGACAGACAGATCATCTTTTATATTGATATTATTTGAAACCAAATGATTGTTGAATTTGGAAAATGATCAAACTTACAGCGCGAGTAAACTTCATCCTTTTATAGTCCTCCCAGTCTATCGGCTGCTCCTTAGTTTTGTCTTGACGAATCATGAAATGTTCGTTCTGGAAAAAAGAAAAAAAAAAAAAACATTGAAGAAGAAGCAGAGTATTTTAAGAAACTATATTTAAAAGGGATTTTATTTTCTTGAATTGATGAGAAGAGAGAAATGGTTGCTCCTTAATTATCACCCTTAGTTTTTGTAGAGCATCGGGATGATCATGAAGATATTTGATGGCCATCATTGTGGTTGTAGAGATAGTTTCATATCCAGAATTCAAAATCATGATGATCTGATCATCTCTCTCTTCATCATTCAGCTCATAGCTATGGTCCACATTAGCTAGTAGGCTGTTAAGCATGTCATCATGTGTCTTTAAAGAAGAAGAAGATGATTCTCTCTTCTTTACTATTTCTCTTATTATTTTAATCACATTCTTCCTACCCTGAAAATGATCAAAATGGACAATGGTTAAATTCTCTTTACACTATGAAATAAAGAACAAATTCTGAAATATTGGAAGATTGGAGAGTATATATTACCTTGAGTCCTCTATGGTAATTAGTGCCTGGAAGGTTAATGGGGAGAGACAAGGTCCCCATTACCAACTTATCGAATTCCGCTCTGAAATCTTGATGAATTGAGTCTGATTCTTCTTCCATAATCTGCTTTAAGGCTATATAGAATGCCATCTGATCAGTCAAGAAATCACAGGTCAGTTTGACAGTGATTATAATTAAAAAGTTATGTCTTTAATGGGTATAATATTTAACTTACATCTTTACTTTTCTCCTGAATATCAACAGTTTTGCCATCCCAGTTTTGGAGGAAAACTCTCATATCCCTATCCATCTTTGGCAGTAGCTTTTCTTTCAGTGCAGAGGAGCCTATCAGAAGCATCAGTAACCCTCTAATTTGCTTGTGAGTGCTGCTACTCACAGCAGCAATGTTATGCTTTCCTAATAGGTCCAATGTTGATTTCGGGTACCCTGGAACAAGCCCTTTTGATTCACTCATTAGAATGTATCTGTTGAGCTCTGGATCCATGGAAACAATGGTTGGACAACCCAATATATGTGTCTTGAAGAAACTCCCAAACCTGGAGAAAATTAACAAGGGTCAAACAGTTGAGAATTATATGGCTTGGTCCAAATTTTGTCCAAGTAATTAGAAATTGTTTCAATAGAAATTAGGAAGAAAGATTAAACAAGAACTATTTCCAAAGATATCTATTGGCTAGGAGGTATTCCCAGAAGGTGGGGGATAACTAGAAAATTAAAAATTAAAAAAAAAAACCCAAAATTCATTTGTCATTAATATGTTTAAAGGGAATAAAAACAAAGTGGAACAAACCTTTCTCGTTGTCTTGTCATGAACTCTGGTCCTTGTTCAAGAAACTTAGGAGTCTCCCCAAAAATTGGCCACCCCATGTTGCCCGGAGGCAACCCGGTTTCCCTATGCTTTATTTGGTTCCAATTCAACAGAAGAATGGAGATGTGGATACCTACGATAACCAGACACGCAAACAAGTTCACGACCATGGATGATGTTTCATCAGAAAAATCTGAACTCAATTGATCAAGCAACTGCGAGGCGGCTTCCATTAATGGTGTTTATTTTATGAGACACTAAACTCAATTTGATAGAGAATTATTGAGAGGACGTCGAGAAGAAAGCTGAATGTTAATTCATTTTATAGTTCAATAGAGAGAGACTGTGCATATGGAAAAAGAAAACAAATCAAGATTGGTTAAATTGCTTACCAGGTTACATACGTGATCATATATTTAAGGAAATATTGTTATACAGAATATATGATAACGATTTTGTTATGGACCATGTTAAAGTAGACATTGTGGATCAGAATTATTGAGAAAGATAAATCTTTACAAGGAATTAAAGGATTTTATTACACGAACCAATAAGGTAAAAGGAAAATTGTAATTTTCTTTTAGTATTTTGTGGATTGGATCAAGACCATTCGATCAAAATAAGGGTGTACGTAAACGAGTAGATCTATTTTTGGAGCGGGACAAGATAAGCTCGAGTTGGCTATACTTGAGTTTGAATTACTCAAAGCTTAACTTGAGCTACAATCAAGCCCTAGTTGAGCTCAAACTAGTTCCAAAATATAATATTTATATAATATATTTTATATAATTTTAATTAAATTATGTCTATATTTTAATAATAATACAATAAATAGATTTTAAAAACAATATCTTTATTTTTTTACAAAAAGTGTTACAAATTAAATTTAAAAGAAAAAAACTACTCTCTCTATATAAGTCATTTTAATTATATTTTTTTTATCACTAATCATAAGTCAAAATAAAGATGGATAACTTATATTTAGTGACGGAAAGAATTTATATTTCAAGTTGAATCGAGTAAAGCTCAATTTTGGATCAAGCCTTATCAAATTCGGAAAGAACTTGATTTTTTGTCAAATTCGACTCGATCAAACCTTAAAATTTTGGATCTTTTCATTTTGAATTCGTTTTTCCTTTATTTAAAGATTCTTTTATAAATGCGAATACACAATTTGATGAATTTATAAATACTTTTTTAGAAATTATATATATACACGTGTAAACCATTATATTACAATTATTAATTTTCATTTAGCGGAAATAGTTTAAAGAAATAGAATGGAAATTTAATTCTAAAAATATTAAATTGAATCAGTTAACCTTTCTAGAAAAAAGAAAAAAAAAACCCCATTTATCACATGGCTCTTTAGACAGGTTTACATATAATCCTTATTATAATAATAACTTGATATAAACGAATTAAGTTTATTTCATTTATGAGTAGATCATTATTTAATATCCGAATTTTTATCTTTAAACGTTAAATATAAAAACAGTACTGTAATGGCAATAAATATACATGAATAACATTATATAATAAATATACTTACTTGAGACTGTTTACCTTTCACATCTAAGGGCTCAACCTTTCATTTTGGGTATAACCACCAATTTAATAATTATTAAAGTTGAAATATATATATATATATATATATATTACTTTTTTCCGTTTGAAATTAAATATCATAATTTTGTATGAATTTTTAAAAAATAATTAACTTAATTTATTTTGTAAAAAGCAAACTAGAGTAGATGGCCCAGAAATTATATTTTTCTTTCAATGTTTCGTGCATTGGACCAAGACCAATCGAAGGGGCACGAACACAAGTTGACTATTTTTGGAGCTGGACGAGATGAGCTCGAGTTGGTTGTACTTGAGTTTGAATTACTCAAAGCCTAAATTGAGCTACAACTGAGTTTTAGTTGAGTCTTGAGTTGAGCATAACCCAATTCCAAATATAATATTTATATAATATATTTTGAAATTGGTCCTTGGTGATAAGCCATAAGATCGGCACCCAAATGAATGATCTTTGAAATATCATTAGTACTCAACCCTACCAGCATACAAAACATGCATGGAGAATGTGAAGATTTTTTATTTTTTGTGCTATTTGTTGTTTAATCATGAGTTTGGCTTGTAAAAGGACCTCGTTTTTATATGGATACCTATGTGTTTTTTAAGTTGTACATATATAGAGGTCTAATCCATATATATCCGGAATTGAATATCTTATTTTAACTTGTCCAAATTTTAATTTTTAAAAAATTAGTTGATCTAATTCATTTTACACTTAAGAATATCAATCTTTTAAAGACAATTTTAACTAATTTAGAAAATGAAACATTCATTTTCGGATAACTGAAAATGAAAATGTATAAATGCAATCTTGGATGGTTGGTCGGAGTATAATTTTTGGCTCACTACTTACCTAGTGCAAACCAATAAATAAATATTAACTATCATGAGGACGGAGGGAAAAGAACGAAGATGAGCTATTAACCCTTAGGGAAGGCCTGTCTCTTCCCCATCCTTTTTTGAAGGACTGGATTAATTAGATGTAATCTATAATTTTTTGAAGGTTCTTTTGACTCATTCTCAATAATTGATCTAGAACCATTTTTATGTTCAGGCAAAAATTTAATTATATTGAACTTCAGAGTAAATTTTTAAATTTTATGGGTCAAAATTGAAATATATGATCATTTTTAAAAGTGTAGTGGGGGCAATGGCTCCACAACCTTGTGCTCACATCCACCTGTGCTCATCCTCTAAAAGTAACGGCTTGAAGGGTATGAGGAAGGCGAGTCAGAATGAGTCAACCTTAGGGCCAAAAATAAACTTTAAAGAAGCATTAATATGAATTGTAAATTCAATTATTGAAGGAGATTAAAAGTTTATATAATTTGGTATAATATTATTTTTACTTCCAATATACTTTATCTTGAAAGGTTCCAATTTTTTTTTTTTTTTTTTTTTTTGAGGGAAGAAGAACCATCCACTCAGGTCTATGTAGTTTATATAATTTGGTATAATATTATTTTTATTTCGTATATATCCAAAATATAAATCTATAATCTAATTATGTAAATAAATTTATAATTATATTAATAATCTATTTATCTAATTAAATATTTGGAAAAGAAATTCAAAAAAAAAAAAAAATGATAATAAGGAACGATTTATCCCACCCCCTGACAATCGTAAGGTTAAGACAATTCTAAATTAAAGGGGGGAAAAATTGACTTATCCAATTCTTTAAATTGTGTGGCATTTGTAGTCGGGTTCGGGTCAACTCATATTGAGAATTCTAAATGAAGAGGCTCAAATCCACATAATAGAATCCCTCTAAGTAAGGACAAAGGAGTTCAAGACGATATATGAAATGTGTACTTTTCTCCACTGCCTTGTATTTGAGAGCGGGCAACCCTGGAGTATCGAGGATGATCACCTGAATAGAGGACAACTTATTTGGATTGAAAATTATGATTAGACTTATAAATTCTATTTTAAAAGACCATTTAATTAAAAAAAAAAAAAATGATAAAGTTATGTGGATCTTATGTCTTCTCTTTAAATATAAGTAATACTCAGGCATTACTAGAAGATGACTTCAATAATAAATATACATGATTATTTTTATTGATATATTTTATTAAAAGGATATAGTAAATCTTAGGGGTGTTTGATCTTTATTTAGTAATATACAATATTTTTATTTTTATTTGGTTTAGTAGTGTAGAAGATGAGATAAAAAATATCAACGAATGTAATTTAAGTCCAATATTATTATTTTATATATAGATAAGTATTTTGAAAGTATATTCCAAGATGTACTACCTTTTAAACTTTTACCATTTCAAACTCGAAACACAGGACTTGATCATATTTGATCGATGTCAGTACTTGTAGACCCTCATATGCAATCCATCTGGTGCTTCAACTCTTGGGAATGCCCTCAGCTTCTGACCTCCTTTTAGTTCCCACCTACAATTAAAAAGTAATTAATTAGAAAAGCAAGAAACTCTGTTGAATTAATTAAGGAGGTCTGTGATTGTGTTATACAATTAATTAAATTATTTACCTGTAAGTAGTAACAAAGTAGTGAAGGAACACAAAGATGGTATGAATTCCCAGTTCCTTTCCCGGACAATACCGAGTCCCTCCTCCAAAAAAGAATAAATATTTATGACCCCCCATTCCACTCTCCTGTATACATTATAAAATTAACTAAATTAAGATTAATCCAAGTATTCTGGCTCTAATCACTATCATTATTATTAATTAGCAAGAAATCAATCAATTAATTATTGAGTATAAATATCTAATTACCATCCATCTCCAAGGATTAAACCTCAGTGGCTCCGGATAAAGACTCGAATCATAGTTGATTTCTCTTGTGTAGACATAAATTCTCCATCCTTTAGGGATGAGGAAGCCTAAAGAAAAAACAAAATAAGTAGAGTTTAATTCACAAGAACGGTTGAGAAGTGATTAGACTAGAAATTTAACATGGTACCGGAGCGGAAGATCCTATGTTTGGCTTAGAACAAGTGGAAATATATTTAACAAACATCGGTACCATTTAGCTCAACATCTTTAGTTGTCTTCCTTAGAACACCGTTGACAATGGTGGCCAGCCTCATTGTTTCATAGATGACCTGTAACGGTACATAGATTTGTTCTTTACATCAGATCAAAACAAGGGTACGTACTCTCAAAATTTGGAAAAGAAAGGAATTAACTCACAGCATGAGTAAACTTCATCTTTCTACAGTCATCCCAATCAACGGCCTGATTCGCCGATTTCTCTTGACGAATCTTGAAATGTTCATTCTAAAGAAAAAAAAGAATAAAACAACATCACTTATAAGATTTACAACAAAAAATATAGATGAGAATTAAGAGAGGAATTGAATGTTAATTTGTTCACCCTTAGTTCTTGTAAAGCCTCAGGATGATCATGAAGATATTTGATGATCATCATAGTTGTTTTGGAGACAGTCTCATATCCATCTTCTAAAATCATGATTATCTGATCATCCCTCTCTTCATCATTCAGCTCATATTTTTCATCAGCATTTTCTAGTAGGGTGTTAAGCATGTCATCATGAGTTCTTGAAGAAGAAGAAGCCCTTCTATTCTCTACCAGATTTGTTATGATCGTAATCACATTCTTCCTTGCCTGCAATCCCCTATGGTAACTAGTGCCTGGAAAGTTGATGGGGAGAGACAAAATCCCTTGAGCCAACTTATCGAATTCGGCTTTAAAAGATTTCCAAATTGAATCTGCTTCTTCTTCAGCAATAAGCTTCATGTTCGTAAAGAATGGCATCTGAAACAAACGCAAAATCATAAGATTAGTTCCAGAAGAGAACAATCATCTCTAATTGTCAAGTATTTTTTAGCTTAGCCGTAAGCGATAGTATTTCGTGCCCATAGATTTCAAGTTTGAAACATGACGAGATAAGTGAAAATCACAGATGATCCTCAGGCGCATGGAGAATAGGGTGATTAGGGGAGGGGTGGGTAAAGAAAAAAAAAACTCTAGTTATATAATAATTGTACTTACATCAATGCTTTTCTGTTGAATATCAACAGTTTTGCCATCCCAATTTAATAGGAAATCTCTCACAGCAATGTCTAACTTTGGCAGAATGCGTTCTCTGAGTTCAGAAGGGCTTATCATGTTCATCAGTGAACCTCTGATTCTTTTGTGAGTGCTTCCACTTACGGCACCAATGTTATGCTCTCCTAATATGTCCAGTGCTGATTGTGGATAGCCTGGAACAAGCCCTTTTGTTGATTCATTCATCAGAATGTATCTGTTGAGCTCTGGATCCATTGAAACTATGGTTGGACAACCCAAAATATGGGTTTTGAAAACACTTCCATACCTTTATCAAAATGTTTTGAAATTCATTTGAATCAGAAACTAAAGAAAGAAGAAAAATGAGCAATAAGAAAAAAGAACGATACTTACAATTATACCGATCAAAATAAATAAACAGTTGTTGATTCAATGAAATTTGAAATTTCATATGGGACAAAATAACAATTGCTCATGGCTATTTTTAAACAATAGAAAGAAAATTTTTATATAAATCTAGTTCATGTCTCCACATGTAAATCTTATGGTCTATATCAAATTAAAGGGACTATTATTTTTTTTTTTTACCACAGAATATCAATACTTTATGAGGGAAAATATGTGATATGGCTCAATGTGAACCACAAGCCCACAAGGTTCAATGTATCCGATCCATAATAGAATTTTCATTTGAAAAAAAGGTCCACATAGCCATCATTATAGAAGATTTGAACGATCAGCCTTCGCTAAGACATGCATGGAATGGAACATCAATCTGTTGCTGATTTTCAACCGTGCACAGATAAAAAAACTAAATAGAAAACAAAAGATTTTAATCATAACTAAAGCAAGAACTTAAAAGATTGAGAGATTTGAGAACCCAAAATTCATAACTTAAAAGACAAAAAGGAAAAAAGAAAAAGAATTGGTACAAAAATATAAAGAAGAGAACCTTTTTCTTTGTGATTTCATGAATTCTGGGCCTTTCCCAAGAAACTTATGAGTCTCACCAAAAACTGGCCACCCCAGGGTGCCAGGAGGCAACCTTGTTCCCGGATACTTCATGGCATTCCATTTCAACAAAGAAAAGCAAATGGAGGAAACTCCAAAAATCAGGCAAACGAGCAACAGCAAGAGGTCCATTGATGGGATCGATGTTCTCTATATGACTGAATAGAATTGAAAGAATATTGGAGAAGTACTTGTAAATTGTAATTCATAAGATTTATTACTTCGTTTTTCGAAACAGAATATTTCGTCTTAATTTACCGGATTGAGATGGATTTTAAGAAAAATAAGTTTGATTAGGTAATTTTTAAATTTGGATATTATATATTTTAGTATTCAACCTTTCACCTTTTTGAAGATTTGGTCCTTAACATTTATTTTTTTAACCTTTTTCATCCCTAAATAATTTTTTATCGAATATTTTGATTCTTTTGACCGAATTTTTCCAGAAAAAATCACGGGATTTTGAAGTCAACAATGATCTAACCAAAATTGAAAGGGTATCATTGTCATTACACTTCATCACAGTGATGATGCTTTACATGTTCATTAAAATGTGCTTGAAAATCCAGTGATTTTTTTTTGCAAAAAATCTAGTCAAAAGGACTAAAATATTCAATCTAAATTATTTTGGGATGAAAAAGGCCAAAAAAAAATTGTTCTGGATCAAAGTTTCCAAAAGATAAAAAGTGGAGTTCTAAAATATACAATAATCCTTTTTAAATAATATCAATTTGTAATAAATTTTTAATTTATTGAGAAAATAATAACATATTTAATCTAGATCTCTCAAAATAAGGTTAGAAAATATATTGTAACACCGGGTAAGGTTATACTCAATGTAACTTTGCAAATTAATAAAAATGGAGCCTTTTCTTTGAAAGATTCTTGGAGTTTTATTCTTATATAGTTTGTTTGTTTTAAAGTTTATTTTATATATGACTTATGTGATTTAATTACCTCAAGCATGATTTAATTAAGGTTGGTTCAGATTTTTGGAGAATTTTGGTTAGAAATCCGTCTATAAGAATTTTAGACAGTTTAATCCCTAATTTTAGGATATCAATTTGAGTGACCAATTCTTATCTAATTAGGTCAAAATTTATATCAATAGAAAGCTCTTTTTTAAGTAGAATAAGGTGGTTTAATTATTTTTTGAAGAATTGTTGAATAAATAGTCGGAATGATCTCTACAAATTTACTGGCCGAAAATGATCTTAATGCCCTTCTCAACCTTCTAAATTACTTGATTTAAGGCCGAACTATTAGTATAGCTACTGAACTTTTCATTTTTTTTTTCAATTTGACCATCGAACTTACCAACTCATCAATTTAGTCACAAAACTTTGGAAATTTGAACACTTAAACCACTACGTGATGGTCTGACCTAGTGTGGGTGACGATGGAAATCACCTTCCGACCAAAATGACACTTGGATTTGCCATGTCACCGATTTTATACATATCATGATGACATGTAATATTTTTCATGTCATCCATTAAAACAATTTTTCCTTTGTTTTTTTTTTCTGATAAATTTATTATTTCTTATATTATAAGTATGAGTTTATTATTTAAAGTTAAATTTTTGGACCTTTTGTATATTTATATGTAGGTATACATCCCAAAATACTATTTATACGAAAACTTTAAATTTTGGGGAGAAATTTCCATGAAATCCAATTTCTTACTTTATGAACTATGAAAGTATCTTATATCTGTAAAGATCTAGTGAAGAACACTCTCGAGGATGTTGTAAATCCGTCAAAGGCATGAATTTATATCCCAAGCTCCTCTAGCTTTTGAAATAATCTCGATTTAGAAAAATGGCCATTTAGATCATTATGAAACTTTTGTTTTAAAAGGAAGGATTTTAAGGCTATAAATCTAACTCCAAGAAAATTGTATTTATGAATGTCTCCATTTTCAATATTTGAACCTTACAAACGTTATGTGGGCTCCATAGCCCTATTTCAAACAAGTCAAACTCACTTTTGGAAAAGAACTCAATCAAACAAAAGGATTTATTCCATACCTTTTAAATTCAATGATTAATGCTCCGTGAGAGCCTTTGGAATGGAATAAGGTCATGTTCAAGATGACTTCGATATGAAAACTAGGATATGAAGTCCAATAAGTCAAAATTAGGACAACTAATAGATATGGTAATCTACTTAGTCATCCGACCTCTCACCTATTCTAGTGACATAGTTCTAGAATTTCGAATATGTTTACTGGTCAGAAAGTTAATTTGAGAAACCTACAAGAGATGGGAAAGCACATGGCTGAAGTATCCATGGGTATGGACCCGATTAACTATAAATAGAAGTTCCTTCTTATGACATTTGGAAGGTTCAAATGCTAGAGTAGTTCTCCGCATGATCATGATCGTACCCAGGGGATAATTGCACCAAATTCAATTAAAGTGTATAAGGATGGTCAGTCATGATCATGCAAAAAGTGAAATAAGGATGGTGTCTGAATATGTTTAAATGCTTAAATTGGTTAGATTTCATCTTAATAGATAAAAATCACTTGTTTTCTTCTAGATTTAAATGATTTGAAGCTTTGAACTCTTGTTATACTCTATGAATATGTAATTGATATTTGTATTATTCTTTGGCATGACAAGGATTACTCACTGAGCTTTTAGCTCACATAATTGTGTCTTGTTCTTTATTTTTTACACACTATGAGAAGGAACCAGGATCGGTAGACCACTTGTATGTCTACGATCACAACGAAAATTCAGATATACTTTTGCAAATAAAATGCAATAGAATGAAGCTTTTAGTGGATTCTTTTGATTATGAATATACTATATTTTCAAATGGACCGTATATAATGGATGTCTACTTCATGTTTACATTTGGAAATATTTTTAATGACATATTTTTTATCTCGACATACTTGCCATTTTCTCCTATCATATAGCAAGCTATGATTTTGTATTTTCAAAATTCCAAAATTTTCTTTATCTTTATATATACAAGATCCAACCTTAACCACTTTCAACTTCAACTGTGTTAGATAAGTCTGGTATCCAAAAAACTACTTGACACGCCTATCGAAGTAAAATAGGGCTAGGATTGAGAGGGTACTCGTTACATATATGGTATTTAAAGTTCATTTATGATATTATTTCCAAACTTCAGAGGATCTCAGGAAAATGCCCTAAGAAAATGACAGGAGGTCGTTGGCGTGGGGCCCAAATGTTTGATTGGCACCAACAGATCCTTTTGATCTCTAGTTCAGTCGACACTGTGTGTGTGACGCTGATTATTCATCAGATTTCAGTCTTGGATTTGCTTCGGTACGACAACATACGGTAACGCCACGTCCGCCTCCTTTGTGCGTGGGCCCCTTTTCTCGAGCCTCTTCTGGCGGATTTTTCTTTTTCTTTTCTTTTCAAATGTTTTTTTTTCCCCTCATATAAAATATGGATTAATTAAAATAGGGTAATAATTTATATTTTTATCTCTCTTCATTTCTCTCTCCTAAATTTTTTTATTTAATTACTAAAAGTAAAATAAGAAAAATGTGCTCTTTGTCCAAAATACCCATATCATTTTACAAACTCATTATAACAAATCATTACTAATAGTTAATGGACAAACATATAATTTTTTAGAGTGCTTGCTTGATTTCAAACCATGGCAAAATGCTTCAATATAAACCGTTTCATTGCAATTAGATACCATTGGGCTTTAATATTAAACCTATTCTAGTACTTATTCAAAGTCTCTTCCTTCCTATGACAAATATTCAAGAGATGAGATTGAGTATTCATTTGAAGAGAATTCCCATCAAATTAATTGATGAATGACTCCTTTAATTTAGCATAAGAATCAATGCAGTTGTTTGGCAAACTGGAATACCAATTCAAAGCTTGTCTGATCAAAGTAACTTGAAAAGCCCTTAGGATCACAAAAATTCAAAGGAGCATTATATTTGGTTAAATGCCTTGTTAGATATTTTAGTGTGAATTTCAATTTAGAATCAGTTATAATCTTGAGACATATCAAACTTCAATATGAGTGACTTACTTTCTACTTCTACTTGAATTTTATAATTTAATATTATAAGTAACTAGTGTTTTGAGATAGTTATTCATGAAATGAGATATGTCTTTTAAGATATACATCTTTTGGCAATAAAAACTGTTAATAATAATTTTTTGTTAATATTTAGCTATCAAAATGAGTCATGCACTTTAATTGAAAAGTCCCCTTTAGTTTTATAAATATGGATTTCCTTCAGCCATTTTGATTTACAAAAAAGTAAGAAAACTCTCAAAACCCTACTTCTATTTCTTCAACATTCATCCTCGCCAAAAGCATTTTTCTTCATTCTATATTAAAATAAAAATTATCCTCTATTGTTCCATATAATACTCACAATATTTGGTCCGTTGGGCTTGCTGTTGATATGCTTCTTCAGTAGGCTTGATCGTTTTACCCTTAGAGGGAGACATCCACGAAGACTCTAAGTGCCATGAGAGAGATGAAATCTATCTTATGGGGATAGTACAAAGTAGTAGATTCGATCAAATTCAGACTTTGTATTCCATAAGTTAGGTTACATTTAGCGATCACAAGTAAGTGATGTTCCCTAACTTATTTCTCTATACTTAAATTTGCATGTTATAATTATTTTATGTTTGTGTGAATCTAACTTTTGTTCTCTATAGTAATTATAATTTAGTTGATGTAATTTTATTTTATTTTTTTGTATAAAACGGTCCCAAGACAATGGTTGGGCACGGACCCCTCAGGAGTGGATGCTTTCTTTTTATCTTGTTGGACTTTTACTGATGGGGATGTGGTTTGTGCTGTACATGATTTTTGGTCTGGTGTTCGGCTTCCTCAGGCATACACAGCCACACAAATTATTTTGATACCCAAGAAGGATAGATGGAATTTTTTTTTAATTTTAGGCCAATTTAGCTTATGTAACTTTTCTTACAAAATTATTGGGAAAGTTATGTCAAGCAGATTAGCCAAATTGTTCCCTAAATCAATATCACAAATCAAAGGGGTTTGTGGCAGGTACAATTATTACAGGGGAGGGACATTCTATTGACTTCGGAGTTAGCTCCATCTTTGAATGATTCTTGCAGAGGAGGGAACTCAATTCTAAAGTGGATATGTTGAAAGATATTAGATAATTATATTGGTTATTATTTCGGTATTTGTATTTTTATTACGCTGTCTAAAAATTTAGTTTTTTAATTGGTTAATACCTATTGAGTGGTTAAGTTGGATTAAGTCTCTTAAAGATAAATATTTCTCGGTCAATTGGTTAATACCTATTGAGTGGTTAAGTTGGATTAAGTCTCTTAAAAATAAATATTTCTTAAACGATAATTCTGTATTGTATTTATCTATTTTGGATATTCTCATATTTAATATTATGATTATCTTATAGAAGAATATCTTGTATATCTTTCTACATTACTATCTTTGAGTGATAGAATTTGATGATGATCAAACCATGTGCTCAAAGCCTCGCTGAAATTCATTATAAATATTCAGAAGAATATTTATGGTAGACGACTTGAGAGGAGTACATCTACTTCACTATTGCAGAGAGTCACAGGTGTGTCACGGGAGTGTCACAACAGTTCTTGTGGAACAGTTCCAAAAGGAGTTCGGCTTCGGGAGAAGTTTTGTCATCTTCAGAGGGATTCTAAAAGATGCTGCAATATAAACAAGAAGGATTCTTGTTGTGAGTTGGTAAGATAAAACTTAGAATAGGATAGTGGTAAACTAGAGGGATTCTGTTGTTCGATGCTACACTCTTGTAATGTTCTTATCTTAATGAATTTTGCAGCTTGGCTTTACTTTGAGGACGTAACCTACGATTGGATTTTTTTTTCAATGGGGTGAACCTCGTTAAATCTTGGTGTTCATTTATTTACACTAAATTTCTATACTCAGCTTTTTAATTACAACTTAATTGATTAATTGCTAGACAAAGATTCTTTCAATTGGTATCGGAGTCATACATTAACGAATTAGTGAAAGATCTTGGATTTAGAATCTTTTTGTGCAGCAATGAGTGGACTGCAAGAAGGAGAATCTGTGAGTAGGCCACCTCTTCTTAACGGATCAAATTATTCATATTGGAAGGCTCGAATGAGTGCACTTATTAAAGCTCAAGATGAAAAGGCCTGGAAATCAATTCGAAAAGGATGGAATCCCCCCAAAGATGAGAAAGATCAATTGAAGGATGAAGATGCCTGGACAGAAGAAGAGGATAGAGAAGCTAATTTTAATTCAAAAGCTCTTAATGCTATATTTAACGCAGTTGATATTAATCAGTTTCGTTTGATTGCTTAATGTATTTCAGCTAAGGAGGCCTGGATAACGTTACAAACTACACATGAAGGAACATGCATCGCTCCAAACTACAAATGATAAGTTCTCAATTTGAGAAAATTACAGATGGAGGAAACTGAATCAATTGCTGATTTTCATGTAAAATTGAGTGATTTAGCTAATGAGTCTTTCACGCTTGGAAAGCAAATGACCAATGAAACATTGGTATGCAAAACTCTGAGATCACTTCCGGAACAGTTTGCTCATAAAATAACTGCAATTGAAGAAGTAAGGGATATTGATACGATCAAATATGATGAATTGATTGGCTCGCTGCAGACCTTTGAGATGAACTTAAAGCTAAATCGGAAGAACATAAGTATTGCTTTTCAAGTTGCTGATCCCATTGATTCAGAAATTGATTGTTCAGAAGATGTTCAACAAGCAATGTCTCTTATCACACGAAATTTCAACAAAATGTACAAACGAATCAAGGGAAAACCAAATTCCAATCAATTAAAAAACAATGCTGGAAACAAGAAAATCCTTGGTAAGTCTTCTTCTAAGAATACTGATTCTAATATCAAAACTAACAAAGGAATACAATGCAGAGAATGTGAAGGCTATGGCCATATTCAGGTTGAATGCATAACCTACTTCAAAAAACATAAGAAGTCGTTTGTTACTACCTAGAGTGATGAGGAACAAACTGATGAAGATGTGGAAAGAACTAAACAAACCGTCAATTTTGTTGCTCTACATGGTGAGGTTGTTTTGTCAAAATATGACAATTCAGGTGTGACAAATATTGAACTCGATGAAGAGACAGAGGTAAGAAAATGTTTTCCTGAATTAACTAACATAGATAATGACAGTGAACTTACTCCTGAAGAAATGTTAGAAACCTATGAAGAATTGTTAAAACGATGTATTAAACTGAACAAACTAAACAGAGAACTAGAACTTAAAGTAAAGATATCTATGTCTGAGAAAAAACAATTGAATACTAAAATCAATGTTTTGATTGCAAATTGTGAAGCAAAGGAATAGAAATTTCAGGAATTATCAAAGGAGCATAACAATGCAATGAAAAATTTGAGGATGATGAACAGTGGCACAAAAAAACTGGACCAAATATTAGCTGAACAACGACAAACACTTGATCGTCGTGGTTTAGGCTATGGTGACTATACTCGCAGAACAGAAAACTCAAAGGTGAAAAAGTCACACTCACAAGGTATTGTCAAAGGAATTCTAGATCTTGGTTGTGTTACAGGTGCTGTGTGTGAATCTTGCCAACTCAGAAAGCAGAAACATCAAACATACAAAGTTGTCAATTTTATTACTACTTTTCGTCCACTTGAGCTATTGCACATGGATCTCATGGATCCTATGCAAATTGAAAGTGTTGGATGTAATAAGTATGTATTTGTGTGTATAGATGATTTTTCAAGATTTACCTGGATTGAATTTCTTAGGGAAAAATCAAACTCCTTTGAATCATTCGAAAGATTATCTATGAGATTAATGACAAAAAAGCTGAGGTGTTTGATAAAATTATTCGTATTGGAAATGATCACGGAAAGGAATTTGAAAATACTCTTTTTATTAATTTCTATGATGATCATGGTATTTTACATGAGTTCTCCAAACCAAAAACATCACAAGAGAATGGTGTTGTGGAAAGGAAAAATAGGACTCTACAAGAAATGACAAGAGTAATGTTAGGTGTTAAAGGAATACCATTAAAATTTTGGGCTGAAGCAATAAATACTGCTTGTTATATCATTAATCATGTTTATTTCAGGACAAGAACAAAATTGGTGTCCTATGAAATATGGAAAGGAAAGAAATCAAATGTTCATTACTTTCATGTCTTTGAAAATAAATATTTTATTTTGAATGATAGAGACAAGCTAGGTAAGTTTGATCAAAAGAGTGATGTTGGTGTTTTTCTTGGATATGCAACAAAATAGTCAAGCTTATAGAGTAATTAATCAACGTATTGGGAAAATCATGGAGTCTACCAATGTTGTGTTTGATGAATCTACAATAGCTTATCAAGGGAAGAAGATGAAGAAACAGGAAAATCTGGTACTCAAATGACAGGACAACAAGAACAAGCAACAAATGAAGGACAAGATTTCCCCAGTAACTCAAAGAAATGCAGTATTCCACTTAAGATAGCTTAGTCCATAGAAATTCATCAGGAATAATACATTATGAAACTCAAGAGACACTAATAGATACAGGTAAGAGAGGTTCAAGACAAATTCCTTCCAGAATTCAAAAAACGCATCCGTTGGAAGAGGTAATTAGAGATTTGGAGGAAGGACTTGAGATAAGGCTAAAGTTAACTATAGAGAGATGATTAGCTCTGTCTGCTATTTGTCTACTATAGAACCTAAAAATGTGAATGAACCTTTGAAAGACGACTGTTGGATAAATGTCATGCATGAGGAACTAGAAAAATTCAATAGATTGGATGTTTGGTCACTAATACCTAGGCCTGAAAACATAAATGTTATTGGTACTAAATGGATCTTTAAGAATAAAACAGATGAGTCTGGAAGTGTTGTTAGAAACAAAGTTAGGTTAGTTGCTCAGGGATATTCATACGTAAAAGGTATAGATTTTGATGAAGCATTTGCACCTGTGGCTAGATTGGAATCACTTGTCTGTGTCAATTTAAATTATATCAAATGGATGTCAAAAGTGCATTCCTTAATGGTATTCTGAGTGAAGAGGTCTATGTTGAACAACCTAAAGGCTTTGTTGATTGTAATTTTCCAGATCATTTGTTTCAACTGAAAAAGGCATTATATGATTTAAAACAAGCTTCTCAAATTTGGTATGAAAGGTTAACAAAATATTTTTTGGAATAGGGTTACAAACGAGGGAGAGTTGATAAAATCTTATTTGTAAAACAGTTTTCTAATGATATTTTAATTGCTCAAATCTATGTTAATGATATTGTGTTTGGTTCTACTTTTGTCCAACACATAGATGCCTTTGTGAAACAAATGACACAAGAATTTAAAATGAGTATGGTTGGTGAATTGACATGTTTTCTGGGGTTGCAAGTTAAACAATTTGCAGATAGAATATACATCTCACAAAGCAAATATGCAAGAACGTTGGTTAAGAAATTTGGTCTCAAAAAGGCTAAAAATGTTAGAACACCAATCTGTACTCATCTGAAACTATCTAAAGACAATTCAGGAACAGCTGTGGATTCAAGTTTATATTGAAGCTTGATTGGGAGTTTATTATATCTTACAGCAAGTAGATCAGACCTATGTCTTAATATTGGCATCTGTGCTAGATATCAAGCAAATCCCAAAGAATCACACCTGATGGCAGTCAAAAGAATAATTCGATATGTTAATACCACATTAAATGATGACATCTGGTATATAAGTGACACTACAACTTTTTTGACAGGTTTCAAAGATGCAAACTGGGTAGAAAACTTGGATGATCGTAAGAGCACTTCTGGAGGATGTTTCTACCTTGGAAACAATCTAGTTTCTTGATACAGTAGGAAGCAGAACTCAATCTCATTATCAACAGTTGAAGCTGAATACATTGCTGTTGGAAGTTGTTGTACACAACTATTATGGATGCATTAAATGTTAAAAGATTACGGTATTACACGAGATATGTTTACTGTGTTTTGTGACAATGAGAGTGCCATTGATATATCTAAGAATCCTGTTCAGCACACTCGTACTAAACACATTAACATAAGACATCACTTCATTAGAGAATTGGTAGAAACTAAGATTGTCGTCATTATGCATGTATCAATGGAAAAACAACTGGTTGACATTTTTATTAAATTTTTAGATGCAAAAACATTTGAATCATTAAGGAAAGCTTTGGGAGTCTGTTTTATTGATGTATGAATAACACAAGTATGACAGTTGTCTTATAGCATAATGGTTTAGGACAATGTTTTTAGAATCGGACCGGTCGTTGAACCGGAAAAGTTACTAGTTCAAGGTTTAGTTCAAGGTTTAATGGTTTAATCGTAATTGAATCGGTTAATTTAATAATTAAAAAATATTTATTTTATATATTAAAATATATCAAAATAATATAATTTATTCTCAAATTAACAATATATATGCATAAAATAAATGAAAAGAACATGA
>JAOXNR010000013.1:11190055-11211763 GCA_028571225.1 Parsonsia alboflavescens
AAGGGGAGCAAAAAATTCCGTTACAATAACGGTTGGAGCGCACATTAATGCGCTCTCCGGAGCGCACCTTAGCAAATTCGAATATATATATATATATATATAAAAGAATATCCATTTTGATTCTATTCTCATAATAAAATAAAATAAAAAAGGAAATTAAATTCCGAATTGGAGACTAATTGAAATTGAAATTATAAATAAAAGGCAAATGATAAAAGGGTATTTTAGATTTATGAATTTGTTGTTCCTTAATTGACCTAAAATTCATGTTTCAGAAAGTTAAATTGAAGAATTGTGATACAAATTGAGGAAAATCGTAATTTTGGAGTTTCTTGGAGCTCACAGTCGCACAGTGAAGAAGAACGCAGAAAAGAAGAAAACATCGGATTGAACAATGAATCAGGCAGTGCAGAAGAACACGCTGTACGTTGGAGGGTTAGCGGAGGAAGTAAACGAATCAATACTTCACGCTGCCTTTATCCCTTTTGGTGACATTAAAGATGTCAAGACTCCATTGGATCAAGCCACTCAGAAGCACCGTTCTTTTGGCTTTGTTACTTTTCTGGAGAGGGATGATACTTCCGCCGCCATGGATAACATGGACGGTGCCGAACTCTATGGCCGTGTACTCACCGTTAATTATGCCCTCCCTGAAAAGATTAAGGGTGGTGAACAGGGTTGGGCTGCTCAGCCCAGTAAGTACTTCTATTTGCTGCTTGATTTTGATTTTTTAAAATTTATTATTTAAATTTTGCTGAAAATTTTGTTAATTGGGATTCTCTGGGGTACTTGGTTTTAGGGTTCTTGGGGTTTTTCTGAAATGTATAGAGAAAATCTGAAGATGGTTAGAACATAAGCCAAATGGAATTTTTTTAACTCATTGTTTGTTTGCCAAATTCTTTTGATTTAGAACAAACTTTGCGGAGCTAGTTAGAATGTTTAGAAGTACCTTACCCCTGTGCTTCATTCCAAAGAATGTGAGCTTCATCTTGGTCTGCAACAGCTAAAACAAAATTCATCTTCCTTTTTGGTTTTTCTTCCGTACTCAATTTTCGGTTCAACATGTTGTACCATATATCGCTAATGTCATGGTTGAAATGAAACTTAGGCAGAAGTTTGTGAATATAGTCCTTGAATCTGAGCAGGGTTTATAAACTGTACTCCAATTTCTCAACTAAGAAAGTATTCAACCAAAGATATGCTGCATAATACCCAACAGGCAACAGGATAGCTATGGAAAGGAACAAAAAGGAAATTCTGACAAGTGAAAGACAACAATCTTAGGTACTTTGTAGAGAGAGAACTCATGAGCTTCAAATGCTTCCTCCGATAAGATTCAAATGGAAGAGTTATTACTTGCTAGTGTGGCAACCAAGATATTAACCTCCTTAAGGTAATGCGATTCAATCTGATAAAATCAGTGTAATATTTGTTAAACCATAAAAAATCTTGAAGTCTATCAATGAACAGAGCTATATGATGTAGTAGTAAAATGAATCAGCTTTCTCATAATTATTTTTTGGAGACATGGTAAGTGATCTAGGACAGAATATACTTGAAAGAGCGGGCTGAGGAGTTATGGTTCTATAGTAGAATATCTTTTCCAATTCTCCGGGACATTCTCTAAATTTACTTTATTGTCCAATGCATGTTTTTGTGCAATTAAAATAATGTTTATGACCTCAAAGACGGAATATAGTATTTGTAGCAATTGTTTTACCATTTACAGTTCTTCAACTTTCCTACACAAGTAGCAAAAGACACTTGCAGATAATCTTTTGGAGATCTTTTCTTGGCTTCTCAAAAATGTAAGCTTCTATGAGTTTTCAATTCTGGTCAGTACAATATGTTTCTGATATTTTATCAGGCATAATTTATGTTTGTTAATTTATATACTCACTCCCAAAATATAAGTTATGGTGGAGCTGAACATGATTGCGTACTTCTTTCCATTTCTTAGCAAAAGTTTGATTTTTTATTGTTATGTGACAGATAATGTGTTATGCTTTTTATTTCAGTTTGGGCGGATGCTGATACATGGTTCGAGAGACAGCAGCAGGAACTGGAAATGCAGAGGCTTCAAGAAGAGCATCGTGCTGCAATGCTGGCAGCTGAGGAATTGCATAGGAAAAAGATGGCTGAGGAGCGTGAGGGAGAAAAGGAAGATGAAACTGGAAACGTTGATGATCCCATGCGAAAGGCTGAAGCAGAGGCTTTAAAACAGAGCAGCTAGTTCTTTCTTGGTGATCAGAAGTATTTCATGCATTATGAGAACAAACATGTCGGACAGAAAAGAAAAAGAGAGCAGCAAGTTACTGATAAATATTATCACCCTGGAAACGCACTTGCTCAAGTTTTGTTTGAATTTTGAAGAATTGACTGATGATTCTGTACAATCTCAGAGTGCTTGTAGGGTGACCGTAGCATAGTTTGTATGGTACTAACTACCTTGATATATGATGTCGCTGCTGAACATATAAGATCAAGTATTTTACTTGTGCTCTGATGATTCTTTGGATGTTGAATTGCCCATTGCTTTTATGTTATGATATGGCAGCGTTATGACGCATAACATTCACAAACGTTTTCCTCCTTTCAGATTAATCAGGGAGATCTATTCTTTGAGAATGAATCTCCCTGATGAATTCTTCCTTTGTCTAGAGGAACAAGCATGTAGCATGTGGATTGTGGACAAGCTAGCAGATGTGTTTTTCTGTGTTTTTTCGGTCTGAATCCTGCTAATGTGCATTAGGCATTATGGCCTGCCTTTTGTTTGTAAAATCAAATGAAGAATTCCAGATGTTGGCTTGGAGGGTTTGGGATCTTATAAAGCCAGCAATGGCACTTGGACAAGAGGATCGACCATTAAATGGATGAACTGAAACCATCCTGAGCCTGTGGACATAAATTATCAAAGATCAAAACTGAATTTTTTGCCTTTAAATCATAAGAAACGAAAAACAGTCTTGCAAGAACTGGCAAACAATCTGCATTTG
This sequence comes from Parsonsia alboflavescens, assembly GCA_028571225.1. Lineage (NCBI taxonomy): Eukaryota > Viridiplantae > Streptophyta > Magnoliopsida > Gentianales > Apocynaceae > Parsonsia > Parsonsia alboflavescens. Next base: position 11,193,052 of record JAOXNR010000013.1, read on the forward strand.
CAATCACACCAACTTCCCCTTGGTTGGATGGACCAACTTCGCAAGCAGTTAACTGCCTGGCTCAACCTTGTCGATTTCTGTGTGAACTGCATCATCCTTGTTGCCCCGGCAACAACCAGAACACGTTGGAGGCAGAATTGATTACTGACAAAGTAAAATTAGTCCCCTCTCAGATGAAGGCTCGGGCGAGTCAGTGATAAAAAGTAACCCATTCTTCCTTCTCATCAAGCATAGAGTGACTAGGGGATAAAGAGGGCCATAAGGGACCATAGCCCAAGAGGACGAGATCAAACTAGGCGCAGACTGATACTCTGAAACACTGACTACATCAGTCCTCACAAGTTGCCTTATAAAAAACTCATAATGCTCAGCAACCTTTATTGCTGACAGTGACACTGCATCATTGATAGAATGTACAAGGAGAACAACAGGCACCTGAAAAATAGGGCATATTTAAAAGCCATACTTGAATGATGAAAGTGCAAGTTTATTACCAGACTCTGGGAATTACACAATATCAATCTATACAGCATATGTACTGCAAACAAGAACAATTTTGCAGCAATAAGAAAACACTCAACAATGAAATCCGAAGCCAGTATCCATTGAGGCAATTTTGTTTCCTTGAAAGGAGAATCAAATTCCTAAAACACAAACATGTTCTCAAAATGCCGCATGAATGCATGAACTATTGCAGTGACCATTGGAACAGATGTCCCTCTTCATAGCTTCTACTTCTATTATCCTATCAGGGAAGATCTTAAATTGAAGATATCAGGAACAAGGCATTAACAACTTTACATGAATATAAATCCTTTCTTGCCTTAAAACGGGGTTTGAAAGAAGAAAATGTATTGGTAAAGGGGAAGGAGACAACTTTAGAGCACTAGCTTTGCACTAAAATCCTTGCAGGAGTTTTTACACATCTTTTACACCCTCCAGGTCCTAAGCATGATGAGATTGATATGCTCCCGAGGATGATAACATCTTTATATCAATGTTATCTTCAGGCCATACATTGAAATCCTATTTACTTTTGAAAATAGAGTTCATCAAGATTAATTCATCTCTGCAAATTATCTTTTTGCAGATTTCACTGAAAATGACAATTGAATAAAACAATGCTTCACAGGATGCACCTTGATTATTATTTTAATAATTTTTCTTTTTGATTTTTAACATAATAATGATCAACCTAGCAAATCTCCTAATTTTAATAGAACTGTTGTGTTCCTCTATCATACGGGGACTAAGCAATTGATCTTCTTCTCTCTAGCATTGCATCACACAGCTTCACAGCATCTAGATTATCTTTGACATTGTGAACTCTTGCAATATTTGCACCACCTAAAATTGCACTGGTCACAGAAGCAACAGTTGCTGGATCCCTTTCAGCTGCAGCAGAGCAACCACATATTTGGCCCAAGAATCTCTTCCTAGATGGTCCAACAAGAAGAGGAGCATGCGATACAGCAAAGCTCCTTCTTGCTAATTCAGCTCGAATTGTTTGTAAGCCCATAAGAATTTCAAGATTTTGCTCAGTTGTCTTTGAGAATCCAAGTCCTGGATCAATTATGATTCTCCAAGCAGGAATACCTGATGACTCAGCGTTCCTAACACGAGAGTATAGCTCCGATGCTACTTCTTTGCAGACATCGGTATACTGCAAATTTTTGCTATTCTGCATTGTAGAGGGGTCACCTCTCATGTGCATCACAATATAGGGAACTCTGAGGGCTGCAACAGTGTTATACATAGTAGGGTCTAGCTGTCCACCTGATACATCATTTACCAGATGAGCTCCGTTGCTTACTGCCTCAATTGCAACTTTTGAATAAAACGTATCAACAGATAAAATCTTTCCCTCTACCTCAGGCATTTGTTTAACTACTTCTAGTACGGGAAGCAATCTTTCTAGTTCTTCCTCAGGGGAAATTCGAGGAGCCATTGGACGTGTTGATTGTGCACCAAAATCAATTATATCTGCCCCTTCTGAGAGCATCAATCTAACCTGAGATACTGCAGCCTCAACAGACAGGTACTTACCACCATCACAAAAACTATCTGGAGTCAAGTTAAGGATACCCATAACAGATGTCCTATCTGACCAGTCCCACAAGCGATCTCCAATTGGCAACACCCTTTTCATCCCATGCTTTCCAACAAGAGATTCCCCACCAAGATTTTTCCATGACTCTAGTAATCCACCAGAATGTTTTGCAAATGAATGCCAGCATGCAACTGTGTCATTATCTATTTCTGAACCCAATAAATCCATTAGTGGTGCCATTACAAATGGCCTTTCCCATATTCTTTCATGAGGAATAGAAAGAACCTCAGAATTAATCTTAAGCTTCCCATAGAACAATATATCCAAGTCGATTGGCCTTGGACCATACCTAATTCCACCAGTGCGACCCATTTCCTTCTCAATCTTCTTAAGCACTCCCAACAATTTATGAGGACCAAGTTTTGTGATTCCTCTTACTGCAGAGTTTAGAAAACGAGGTTGATCAGTCACGTAAGCAGGCTCAGTCTCATACAAACAAGCATGTCTGGCGATCTGTATGCCCGAACTTCTCATCAAATGTAAAGCTTCGTCAAAATTGTCAAGTCTATTACCCACATTGCTTCCCAAAGCAATTACCACTTCTTGCTCTGGAGAGTGAACTTCAATTGGGGCATCAGGAGATGAATGGAAGAAAGAGAGCAATGAAACTGCAACAAGGATTTTGATCATCAGTAAAGCATCTTTAATTGAAATGTGATTATTCTCTTCAGCAAAAAATGCTAGTACAAACTACAAAGTGAAAGGCTTCTAACTCTCTGGCCAAACATCCTAGTTAGCAATATAATTTCAGAAAATTTCAAATACTTTTAGCAACAAACATTTGCATTCTGGGAAACCCAGAAAAAAACTTTTAATCTTAAAAAAAATCCGGTTATAAACCATTTTTCAGAAAATCTAATCAAATATTGATTCCAGTAACTGAAATAGTATTAAGCTGACCAACAAAAGGATATCGGATAAGCTCAGTAAAAGGAAAAAGAGAGTACCTTTCCCCGGGTTCCTGCCCCCTGCATTATAGCCAATCTCTCTGGGGGTTAATATCTTCAGAAACTTCATCCCAGCAATGGCACCGCTGGATTGAAAAACAATTTAATTATCAGATTACAGCCATAAAAACTTTGGACGGCTTCACACTGAAAAATGAAAAATGGAACTGGGTGGAGGTTTCAGTAATAAGATTCCAATTTTGGTTTTTTTTTTTTTTATAATAATTTTTCTTAAAAGGCAGTTTTAAGGTTTCCAAAAGCTTCAAAATTCACCTGCATCGATCAAAACATGATATTCTAAGAATAATTTAAATGATATATCAACTCCTACCATTCTTACTCCTTAATCTTATTATACATAAAAATATAGTAGTGTCACAGATTCAAAAGATCAAATATCTTGTCTTTCCTCTTATTCTCTTCGTCATATATTGTTGTCGCAATATAAACGATTTTATAGATGGTCCTTTCAAGGCATTTACCAAAGAAATCATCAAACAGATGGACAACGGGGAACTGATTGACAGTGTAGAAAATGGGTAGGTGATGAAGGACAGTACTACTTCAGTACCTACTCAAAAGATCAACTTCTATGTTTGTTCTCTGCTCTCCTGTCCTGTCCAGCTGCTGTTGCTCCGGCTTTGATTGCCGACACGAGTATAGGCCAGGCAGCGCCTGTTGCCTGCGGTGACAATTACAGCTGCTTTTCTCTTTTTTCTATTTTCCTGTCCGTCGCAGGGCTTGCGGGTGATATAATATTGTCTTTATCGGAAGAGGGAGAGAAGAACAAGGAAGAAGACAGAGGAGAGCCTGAGAGGCAGCAATGATAGGTCAAATTAAAGTCAATCCCTGGGTCTTTTCTTGAATATTTTCTTAAATCGAAAACCCTTTGTCGAAATTGAGGTGAAAATAAAAGGGTAATTATTTCAGGATGCCCTTAAACTTTTCAAAATTTGTTTTTAGCCGTTCAACTATAAATTATCTGGTTTTAGCCCTTCAACAATGAAAACATATAAAAACTGATCCTTCTTTTCATTTTGGACTGTAAGCCCTGACGGAAGGAGCTCATGCATCATTCACATGCCAAATTCCATTGGTATTTTGGTTCTTTAAATTTTTTTTTTCATTTTCTTTCTCTTCTTCCCCATCGACACCTTTACTTCTTTGATCATTTCAATTAGATCCCACCTGCTTGGATTAGATCCACCCCCCTCCCCATCCAGTTCGTGTTGCTCCAGATCAAACCCGCTAATCAAATCTAACAATTTCCTCAATTTCTCAATGTATTCCTCGAGAACTTCATCCCTAGGTTTTTTTCTTAGTTTCACTTAAGTTGATATGATCCCTATTAACAAACCCAACAAAGGGTCCAATAACAAATACAACTGCACAAGTTGGAAATGCAATGATTAAAGAAGCCTTGATTCTAAATAGTGCCAATGCACAAACAAAACCTAATAGATACACAAATGCATACTTCTTGTCATCAATACCAAGTGAAGTATGGCCATTCAATAATAAATTTCTCAGTCACTATAATAAGAATTTGCTGGATAACGAAAATTTTGATTCAGAAAGAACCACTCAATATATACTGGAGCTATGGAGCAGAAATCTATGTCAGTATTGGGTTTAATTTTAGATTAAGTTGCTTCATAAAATTAAGCATACACATAATATACTACTAATCCATTAAATATCTATAAGTTGGTTTACATATGTTTTTCTAATTAGTTCATATCAGTAGTACCTCTCTTTAATATTGTTTCTATCGATCTACTCTACCAGGACTGACCAGTGTAACCGAAAAAACTTGGGGTTGAATACAAGCTAACAGTCCAGTACTTCTGGATAAATTTCTAATTGTAAACTCTGCATGCTTCTCGAGATCAGATAAAGTGGAGTACGTGATATGAATTCTTATTGATTGAAGCCACATCGAGATGGAAAACTCTAGCTAATCTCATATATGTTGCTTTAATCTCCTCACCTGTCGCTCCTATTGGTATTCCTAAAACCTCATAAAACGAAGTTGCCAACTTAGGTGGATGCTCACCATGGTTGCAGTCGATTCTCTCTCCATCGTGGTAGAGGCAAACGCACTAGATCTAAAGGGGGAGGAGTGAATCTGATGGAGAAGAAGAGGAAGAAAGAAAAAAAATTTGAAGGACCAAAATACTTTAAAAAATTGACACATGAGTTGCACATGGGGTCCTTCCATTAGGGATTAACCTCCAAATGGACGGAAGGACTCTTTTTTATAAGGTTTCATTGTTAGAGGGAAAAATTTAGACAATTCATAGTTGAAGGGTCAAAATCAGATTCTTGAAAAGTTCAAGGGCATCTGAAAGTAATTACCAGAAATAAAATTATTAAAAAAGATAATGATATAAATAAATATAGGTAAATAAATATATGTTTATTCTGAAAAAATGCTACTAAAGCCCTCATCTTGTTTTCTCTTGAGATGTAGCAATGGCCCTTAAACCCCCGAACTATTGAGCACCTCCTGGGTCTGCAGAACTGAATGGCTTCTTTATCTTTCACTCACTTTTCTTCAGTGCCCAGGTTCTCTTTCCTCTTATCTTCTTGTTTCTGAATGTTCTGTTTACTGTACACTTTCTGTCTGCATTTTCTATCATATGGTTAACATCAGAATTGAGATATAGTTATGAGGAATGATAAATAGGAATCGCAATTCTCATTCATATTTTCTCTGTAAAACCCTTCGGCCTTTGCATTTACTCAGAGTGTTTTCGTATATGGGTGGTGTGGTTAAATTGTGAAAAACTCCTTTTTCCTGAAAAATGCTGTATTCTGTTTCTTTTTCTTTAGGTAATTTTCTGAAAATCAGGATAATATCTAGATTTTAGTTCCCAAAAAAAGGAATTTTGTAGTTAGATATTTGATGTGGTGTTTAACGGGTCTCTGGGAAAGTTCTTGGTTGTTATATTATTTATAAGACATAGTTTTAATAAGTATCCAGTGAGGTATATTTGAAGTGAATATGGACTTGGAAGAAAATTGAAATTTCAATATGATAGAAGTTTTAGAGGAATAAAGTGTCTTGAAAAATTTTTGTTCTGGTTCTAAAATTTGGACTGAGATTAACTCTTATGAAAATAGCAGAATCTTGTAAATGCAATATTAATTTTCCTTATAATATGCAGGTGGCATGCAAGCTGGACTTTTATCCCTAATATGAAGTTACTTCAAATTCACTATGTTGGATTGAAAAACACATGCATTCTTACTGCTGTCTCTAGACGAAAAAGTACAGAAGCTTCAACTCAAGAGGTGTCAGATGAAGAAGTGGTAATAGAGAAAAAGACTCGTCGAACATCAAAACGGGGTGCAACTAGGAAAAGGAAACAAGGAACAGATCAAAGTCTAGAAAATGTTTCTGATTCTGTTGAGGATGGCAATGTTATGAATGAGGAAACAGTTGCAACTTCTGAATCAAGTGAGGCACCCAAGAAAACACCAACACAATCAATGAAGAAAGGTGGAAATGTTACCATTTCAAGAGTTCAGTTAAGATATAAGTTTCTGCTTATTCACATTTGATGTTGGACAATCCAATTTCCTTCTTAATATACTTATGTCTTTTGCAGCCACATCTACTCCTAATAGCCTGGAGGAAGCAGCAGGCAAGAAGGTGACAAGACGCAAAAGAACTAAAAAGCAGGTTGATAGTGTAGAGGATGAAGGTAGTGCTACAGAATTTAGTGATGAGGATCGGGAAAAGTATTTTGGAAATACGGATGATGACAGAGAATTAGAATTGGAACTTCAAATGGATGGGGGAGAGGATATTAGCTTCACATATGGCTGGCCGCCTCTAGTTTGTTGCTTTGGTGCAGCACAGCATTTATTTGTTCCCTCAGGGAGACATGCCAATAGACTTATAGATCATGAAATGCATGAAAGAAAAAAAGATGTCATATGGGAACCTGAGAAATTTGTTAGGGCTCCAGGGGGGTGTTCAAGTAATGTTGCTGTGGCTCTTGCACGCCTGGGCGGCAAAGTTGCATTCATGGGGAAGCTTGGGGATGATGACTTTGGTCAGTCTATGCTTTATTATTTAAACATAAACAAAGTTCAGACACGATCAGTTCGACTTGACAATAAAAGAGTTACAGCAGTATCACAGATGAAAATAACTAAGAGGGGTGGCTTGAGGATGACTAATGTCAAATCATGTGCTGAGGATTCCTTATCAAAGTCTGAAATTAATATTGATGTCCTAAGGGAGGTAGGCAGTAATATATTTGTGCAACACTAGCATATTTTAACTTTACAGTGAACTAGTAATTCAAACTTCCTAATTTGTTGCATTCCTGATTGCCAACCTGTGCATATTCCTACCATTTTCAATGAACAATCTCATGTATTTTGCCTGTTACTCTTCTCATGGTGGTTGGTTTGATATCTGTGATGCAGGCAAAAATGTTTTACTTCAACAGCTTCTCTCTTCTTGACCCAAAAATGAGATCAACTACCTGGCAAGCTATCCAATTTTCAAAAAAGTTCGGAGGGGTTGTTTTTTACGATGTCAACTTACCATTACCACTCTGGCAGTCTTCTGAAGAAACAAAGACATTCATACAACAAGCATTGGATTTTGCTGATATTATTGAGGTCTCCAAGCAAGAACTTGAATTCCTTTGTGGGATCAAGGCTTCTGAGGAATTTGACACTAACGATAATGATAGGTCTAAGTTTACTCATTATGCACCAGAACTGATTGCTCCTCTTTGGCATGACAATCTTAAGGTTTTGTTTATGACAAATGGGACTTCTAAGATTCACTACTACACCATGGAACAAAATGGTTCTGTTCTAGGCATGGAGGATGCACCTCTTACTCCTTATACTTCTGACATGTCGTCGTCTGGTGATGGAGTTGTTGCAGGTAAACCATGCCTCATGTTTGTACAAGGCACTCCCATAGGTTCACATTTTTGTATCTGTTGCTATGCTTATTTTCATGCTCCTGAACTGTCACGTTGGCATTTTAATCTGGATGATTCTGTTTGTGTTGAAGCTATGATTATGAAAAAAAAAAATCGATGTATTATCTCCATACCCCTTTAGGCAGAGTTATGATATGCACATTAAGACTGCCATTTGGAGCATTGAAGATTTTGCTTGCATGTTTTCCTGAGTACGTTTTGCTGGATCATTTTGTGGCCGAAGTTGAGTTCATTCTGTCTCATTTCATCTGCCTTTTGTAACCTGTATTCAAAGGAACGTATATTACATAACCATTTGATCATCGTCCACAAAATGATTCTCTTTTTATTTATTTGTTTTATTTTATTTGGGTGGGTGGAGGGTTTGGAGCATGGGATATGATAGTAAAGCAGGTTAACATTTCTACATTAAGTTTTGGTAAAATTTGTACTCATATGTGTAAACTATTATCTTTCAGAAATACACTGCACATGTCATTGGCATTATGAAGAAGATTTATTCTATCTCAAGTCCCTACCTGATCATTGGCATTGAGAAGACATTGATATTGTTACTCTTTCCTACAATCCTATGTTTTTTGTGCTAATGGTTACATCTCACTGTGGTTTCAGGTATCATAAGAATGTTGACTGTTCAGCCCCATCTTATAACTGATAAAAAGTATCTAGAATGCACCATCAAGTATGCTATTAGCTGTGGCATTATAGACCAATGGCTACTGGCACGATCAATTGGCTTCCCTCCCAAAGAAGGTATGGAAGAAGATGTTATTCCTGATTCAAATGGCTTAAAGTCAATAACAGAAAGGGAGTACAGAACGCTAGTGCCCATAAGTTGATTGTTCAATCTCTGTAGTACTTTCCTTTGATATATTTGCAGCATTTTGGACTTTCCCCTTCCCGTAAAGTAAATGATGCCTTTCCTTCCCTGCCAATCTTTTTGTCAACCTTACAATGATGAAAGCAGCTTGTAGCACCCCGGTTTTTGAGACTGTACCTTTCATATATGAAAAAAGGTAGTTAACTTTCTCAAGATTCTCAAGATATACCGTCAGCTTCACTTGTTGCCTCTGAAATTTTTTCTTGTCAAGTTCTCTGAGCTACTTCTGGAGTTATCCGCAGAAGAGTTGTAGCCTCTGAAATTTTTTCTTGTGAAGTTCTCTGAGCTACTTCTGGAGTTATCCGCAGAAGATTTACTATAATGGCTGCTGCACTCTTCCTGATTCTCCCTTGTCTGATAAAGCTCTGTTAATTTTAATTTGTGGATCTTGAAAATGCTACTTCGACTGAGATATACAGTGGGCAATAAAAAAATTTCACATGGATTCTGTGAATGATTGCTTAGAGAGCAACTCTAGCCACGAAATGTGGGTGATCTTCTCAAATTGGAATTGTGTTTCAGTGAAAGACGATCGTGGGAGACATTATTTCACAATATTCCAATCTTTGGAGTTGGAATAATATTACACAATGACCCCCACTTTGACCAGGTGGAATTTTGAAGACACCCGTTTGAGTCGGGCTTATATTTTATAGGCATTTGTATTTTATATCCATATCATAAAATACTGACTTTCTTGACATCACATGACAATCCAGTTGTTGATTGTGATGCTTGAGCAAAACCTTGCATGAATAGCCCTTTCATAACTTCAGTGAATTATAGATGCAAGAAGGAAGATGTTGTGCAAGGAACCAGTTTATTGTTGCTTTTTTCTAACAAAAGGTAATCACACTTCCACAAACCCCTTGGTTCCATAAAGAGGACGGCCAAAAATGGACACTTTTCTCTTTCTTTTCTGTTTTCTGTTCAGGGAGTTGGGAGGGGCTAGCTAGTGAAGAACTAACATAAAAACAACATGATTTGAACTAAAGGTAAAAAGAACCTAGTGGGTGAATCAACTAAGTTCCATTTCCTTCACTAAATACAAAAGGATTCACCTCAGGAATAAGAGTCAGTCCCTACTCAATTTCTGTGCCATCAAGTTTTGAGGCAGCAGCCTTGTCCAGAAACCACACCAACTTCCCCTTGGTTGGCTGGACCAACTTTGCAGGCAGTTTGTTGTCTGGCGCAACCTCATCAATTACGGTGTGCACTGCATCAGCTTTGCTGCTGCCGGTAACAACCACAGCAACGTTGGAGGCAGAATTGATTACTGGCAAAGTGAAAGTAATCCTCTCCGGTGGGGGTGTCGGAGAGTCGGTGATAAAAGTAACCCATTCTTCGTTCTGTTCAAGTGCCGAGTGATTGGGAAATAGAGAGGCAACATGGCCATCTGGGCCCATACCCAAAAGGATGAGATCAAACTTGGGGCAGTCACTGATATCAGAAACACTAACTATGCGGGTCCTCACGAGTTGTCTTATAACAAACTCATAATCCTCAGCAGCCTTTTCGGCTGACACTGTATCATTGATTGAATGTACATGGCTAGGCACAACAGGCACCTGAAAGATAAGGCATATTAAAGGTCAATACGGGAAGGATGAACAAGATTATTACAGCCTTGAGAAAACACACAACAAACAAATCAGAAGACAAAGACCATTCAGGAGAATTTGTTTCCCTGTTAAGAGATGAAAATGGGTAGTAGGCAAGAGCATAGAAAGTGTTGACAAGTTTAACAAGTTTTGGGAGGCCTCTTCGATTTAAGTTTGCTGTATACACAAAGGGAAAGGAAACAACATTAGGGAACTAGCCTACCACCAAAATCCTTGCATGAATACTTACACTTTTTTACCACCCAGAAGTCCTAAAGCATGTCAAGATCGATATGCCCCTAAGCATAATAACATCTTTATACCAATGCTATACTTTTTAGTCCTATTTACTTTGGCAATATAGTTCTTGGAGATTATTCACTTCTTGCAGAGGTTGAACATCCTAAATCTAACATAGACAGTGAAAAACAGTATTCTGAAACATTTGTGCTTGAAATGGTTAAAAGGTTGAAACCCAACCAACAAAAAAACTTAAAATGCCAATAACTGAGTATTCCAATGGAAAGATTGTTCAAAATCACTAAATTTCTTTCACAAATACTACAAGTAAAGGTTACGGGAACTAGGATCTAGTACATCTGAAAGTAACTAGATAACTATATACATCTCAGTACCAATTTCTAATCCGTGCTTAAATGATTTAGTGATTTTGTGGACAAGTCTATTTCAGGATACTAGGGAACATAAAAGAAGGCTGGACAGTTCAAGTCAGTTACTAATAACAACAAAATAGATGGAATTCATGATTGTACAGAAACTAAAATGACCCAAAACATTCATAAACTACATATTATTTCTCAAGAGAGGGGAAGAGGTAGAGAAAGAAAAATTATTCTATAACTTGAGGACAAGAGTTAATTATATTCAGGCACATATAGTTACAGGTATACGTAACCATTCTAATACAATTGAAAAACAATTAAGAATAAAAGAATTTCACAATCTCACATGAAATTAGGGACAACTTTAACTGACACTTTAAAGTTTATGACTTTCCCTACACCCAGAATAAATAGGTCTCCTTTAACATCAAAGGTTTTGCTTCGTCACCAACTAATCTTGCTTCACTCACGTTACCTTCATTTATAATTCATTCAATGATTAGCTACCTACTCCATTCCTTCCAATGTTGTTCCATATATGTAGTAGCTGAAAGAGGAACCCAAATATTGCAATCACAGGTGGATATACCAAATTGCTGAGGGTGAAGAATTGTGTTAATTTGAAAAGAAGAAACAGAATCTTTTCCCATTCCAGCACTGACATAATGAAGCATTCCTTGAATATAAAGTATGCTAAACCAGCCTTCCTTGAGTATAAAGTATGCTAACCCAGACTTCCTTGAGTATAAAGTATGCTAACCCAGCCTCGAACCACACATTTTCATTTCCAACCCGTGACTCACTCTAGGAGCAGTATTCATCTTTTGTAAATTTACAGTTTTAAGGGTTATAGCAGCAACCACCATTCTGATGACATTAGACAAAAACGATATATACATATTAAGCCTCCAATGACACATCCCAGGGATAAAGAAGATAGTATTCTAAAAAGCTATCTTTGTAGAGTGGAAAGCAGTTGTCCCAACCAGGAGACATGATGGCAAATCCAAACCTTCAAAATGGTCCTGAAACATGATTGGTCATTCCCACCTTTACCCCACAGAGGAAGGTTAGGCACTCCGCACAGAGAAACAAAGAATTTGATTTAGTTTTTACCCCTAACAAAATCAAGTTTCTCCTTATAGCTGTAGCCAAGACACATCAACAAGCTGGCTCCAATAGATGGTTTAAAACTTATCTCTCCCCTAAGTCCAGTGCTTGTTATATGATGTACTCATCTTTAACTGCCTTAATCAACTAAATAACTTCATTTTAATATGGGAAAAATTTTCATTTCCACTAATTCTAGATCCCCCTATTCTTCCTGCTTCTCTGTGCATAAAATCAGTGTTATACACATTAAGTTCTTTACAAGTTCCTATCTTCAGGCATAAGTTACAGTGTACTCAAGTAAGAATATCTAACAGAGAAGTCTTAAGATTAGATCATATCAACCTCCAAGAAAAAAAGAACGAAACAGATAAGTGCATACAAAATTCAAATCAGGTGTGCTTTAAAAATCATTTAAAGAGTACTGATGAACTCAGAGACACAAAAGGAAACTGAGAAATTTATATCAACTTCATGAACAAAAATAATTCCAGCTATTGTGCAACTACATGATTCTGGCTTTTAAAAGGTTATTTCAAAGGACAGTAGTTAATTATTGGTGCCACTGAGACAAAACAACCCAAAATTGCGCAAACGATGGTTCAGTTGCCAGCTGCATGTCAATAAATAGACCAGCTACCAACAATCATCCAATACTACTTCTCGCACATGGAAACTCTGAGACAAAATATCCCCTAATTGTGTGGAACTGTGGTTTGGCGGCTGGCTGCACGATAACAAAAGAACCACATACCGACAATTTTCATTTAGTTTATCCACTTGGAGACCAATAATCGCAAATTGTGAATAAGAAGGGCAACACTCCATTACATGACACATTGTGAATAAGAAGGGCAAAACTCCATTACATGAGATGCAATCACCAAAAGATATATGGAGATGAAACAGAATTTGTGCTCAACGATGTATTAAGACATTTCCCAAAAGTTGATTCCTTGCTTTAATTGCAAAATTATCAATACATTAGTTGGAATATTACAGACCAAATTATTTGAACACCAAGAACTTAAATTACCTTCGACAGAAGTACTTCTTTTGCCAATTTATAATTGCTGTCCACATGATTCTTTGCCACGACACGCTCAGCCGCCCAAAATATATACCACTTGGCCCAATCAACAGTTTTATGGTAAGGAGCCTCACAGAGTTTACTGCAAAAAAAAAAATCAATTTCCATATAAAGAAAGTGGAAAAGAACAAAATTGCAGGAAAGGAATATAAAATTTTTTACCCAATCAAGTCAATGAGAGAGCCACCAGACAAAGCAATTGCAAATGCTCCCCGCTCTTTCACTGAAGCCTCAGATAATTCTGCAATATAGTCTGCCAAATCGGTGCTCAATTCACGAGTATCTTTGTAAATTCGCAAATCTCCTCCGTCCCCTTTAACCACAGAAGGAGCCATGCTTCTGAAAACAGGTTTAAGAAACACAGTTCTACTTGCAAAAACAAAAATTGAAAATGATAAGGAAAAAATTCTGAACCAAGACATGCACCATCATGTGTCCTCATAAAGCAACATCAAATAAACATCAGGTTGAAATATCTATTCCAAAAGAATTTAGGAGTTCTTACTACAACTGAAAATGACAATTGAAATCAAACAATCCTTCCCAAGATGCACATTTCATTATTATTTTTTGTTCTTCTTTCCCTTTTTGCTGTAATAATGATTGACATAGAAAATTTCAAAATTCGATATTCTTATACAAGAACTCAAGAACCTGATCAATTACAATGCATGCGGGGTTCAAATTGCGCAGATAAAAATAAAAAAAATCAAAAAGAAAAGAAAAGGAGAATCTGGTGAATGACATGATGGCGATCAACCATGGATCAAGCTCCAAAAATCAAAATCCCACACATGCAAATTAACAAAGTGCAAAATAAAGCATTTAAAGAAAAAACCCAAATCTAATAACCTTCTCAATTCACATTCCACAGCTTAAATCAGACAGAAGAAGGCAAGAATTAAAGGAAGATCCAATAAAATTCAACCGTTTCCACATATGATTGTTGTCATATATCATTCTTGTTCTACTGAAACTAAAACCAATAAAAGTTAAAAAGGGGAGCAAAAAAAAAATTAAGGACAGAGAAAGAGGCTTACAAAGGGAGAGAAATGGATGACAGTGAAGGAAGAAACTGACCAAAGGTTGAAGGAGATGGAATCAAGAAAGAAATGTGACATTTATATATAATAATAATAATAATAATATATGATGTAATAATGAAGAGACGAATTTTTACCTTCTGGGATTCTACGGGCATCATCAAATGTTGACAAAACGAGTACACTCACACACTAGGAAGACAATCTTGACAGTAAAAGTAGAAATAACCACAGAAGCTGAGGAGTTAGTTGGAGAGAAAGATTAAAAGGCATCAAGCAGAATTGAAACTTCCATAGATTCTTCCCTTCCCTATATTCTCTGCATTCAAATTTCAGTTCAAACCCTTAAGATGCCGAGGTCTTTTTCTTTCTTTTTTCCCCCTCGTACTCATCCACCGTAATTACATTTTTACTTATATTTTTTTTTTCCAACATTCAAAAATGCTATCTAAAGTATATTATGATAAAAACCAACACGCTAAGTTATTAATAATGGTTATATAAAGTAAGATGTAATAAAATTAAAAAAAATATGTAAATTAATTTAAAGATATTTATAATTTATAATACAAATATTTATACACTTCAAATAAAGATGTTTAAATATTTATTTTAATTAAAAAGTAAGAAAATTAAGAATAAGAAAACAATAAATTTTAAAAATTACCATTCAAATTAATATTTTAAAAAATTCAAAGAATAAAGAATACTTATGCTTTATTTTTAGAACTCCTTCGGTCTCTAATTCTAGGTTTTTTGTAATCATTTTATCAATATTAAAATAAATTTTTTCTTTTAAATATTAGGATTAAAAAAGAAACATTAGGAATGAAAAAAAGAAACTTGTGATATAGAGAGAGATTAGGGGTAATAATAGGAATTAAAAAATGAATATAACATCTATTAAACTACTAATCAAAACTTATAATAAGGGACAAAAAAGTAAAATCAAACATCTTATGATTAGAGACCGATAAAGAAATCCAAAAAAGAAGAGTATAATCCAAAAAAATATTTCCCTTTTTTAAAAAAATTGTATTTATATTTTTCCTCCCTCTAAAATTAAATGTCCTTATTTCTATTTTTTAATTTTGTAAATAAAAAAATTGTAAAGAAATTGATATTGATATATTAAAAATGAATTAAATAATATTTTTTATAAAAAAAAATGTATTTAAAAGTTATTTTATAACTTATATTATATGTCAAATTCCATATCATATTTAAAACTTCTACTCAGAATATTCAATAATTAATAAAAATACCTATATATTTTTTTTGGATGATCTTTTGCAGGTCAATGAGAAGATACTTTTATTTGATCTAAAGTATTTATTTAATATGAAATATGATTGTCACTGTGTACTTACGAATTATAATTTAAGAGAGGGAAAAAATAAATAAAAAAAAGGAGAAAGAAAAAGAAAAGAAACTGACATAAAATGAATGGGCTGTGAAATGAAACTAATGGTAGTCCTGTCAGTGTGAAGTACTCTTCCAACATTTCTATGGCTGCCGTTAATTTAAACTCAATAGTGTTTTTTTTTAACAATCCTATTGAACTTGACACTTGTCATTCATTGGAGTGGCCAGGGATAGTATGAACTATGAACCAATGTGGAGAGACAGTTTTTACTTTTAATAATAATTACTTTATATGTGTGTATTTAAATATATCTATTTCTATCATACAACTAGCCAGTGGATGACGTGGTACAACAGGCCAAATCCTTCTTCTCCACGTGGCAGCAGTGGGATCAAGTTATCAATTTGTTTTAATACTCTAATTTAGTGATTTTGAGTTAAGTAACCTTTCTTTATTTTATTCATTGCACATAAATTTATTATTTATTTTTTCATTGAATAAAACAAAAAATTTTTAATTTAATAATTTACAAAAGGTAACATTAATTAAATATGAATAACTTATTTTAATTTAATAATTATGAAAAATTATGTTCAATGAATATGAATAGATTTTTTTTTCTTTCTTTCTAAATTTTTTTCATAATCGATCCAGGATGTTTTATAAAATTTAAGAACTAAAAATTGGTAAGCCCTCATTGATTTGAAAAGTCAAGTTTATATATAAATATATATGTGTATATATTTTTTATATTTACGTAAAATAACAATCATAAAAGTATTATTAATATTTTATATATATTTGGTGCAATCTTTTCAATTATTTTATCAACTCTTTTAAAGATTTTTTTTAAAGCGGTGTTTGGATCAATTTGTACATACATCGACAATCCGCTAATTCATGAAGATATTGATGAGATTTAAATTCGAAATTTGTAGTCTGCATGCTCATCATTCTAACATTGAAGTGTCCTCGAAAGAACTTTTTCTCATCAACTTATTTCTTCTTAATTTAGTTAAGGTTAAGAAAAGATCTCCTATCATATAATTATGTGTCACTCTTTATTATATTAATAAAATTATAACATGTGTCCTTAAAAAATCAAATTTCTCTAATATTTAGTTTATCCTTTTACGATTTAATATTAAAATATATTAAAAAATAATAATAAAAGAAGATAATAATTAAAAATTAACATGTTTATTAACATTTTATTAATATAATAAGGAGTGACCTACTAACTAACGTGTAACGTGTAATGAGGAACCGGACCCATTTAATCTCTATGGGAGTAACAAAAATTCAATATTAAAAGTAAATTAAAAATTGAAATAAAAAAACAATCCAAGTTGGACATGCACGATTGGGTTGCTTAAAATGAATGACTTGCACGACTTAAAGTGAATATTTAAATAATAAGTGAGAGTATTGTTTTACTTTATGTTATTTATTTCATTACACTATTTATTAAAAAATTTCACGAAAAAGTCTTCTCATTATTCCTTCTAACTTTTTATGTATTCTTGGTTTGTCTCCCTAAAACCACCTGATGGCCCATTGTAGTATGTTTCTCCATTAAATTTTCCTGTGATCAATTTTACTTTTTTACCCCTCTACGGATCCTGAATCTTAAATTATTTATAATTTTTTTATAATTATTAAATTAAAACAGTAAAAGTTTTTATCTGTGTTCAATGAATAAAATAAATAAAAGTTCCATAAATTAAAAGTATGGATAACTTATGATTAATCATGGAAATTCAGAGAAAAAGAATTTTTTTCTTAATTTAGAAAAATATTCTTTATTCTTTTTTATAATACTTGAGCAAAACTTTGATTAATTGAAAATTTAAATTCTTTATATATATATATGTGTATGTGTGTGTGTGTGTATCCTGAAAAACGTTTGCACAGTGCTAGTCCTTAATGTGATGTATTATACAGTTATCTTATTTTATATTCTAAATATATTCCAATGTACCATAAATATGTTTAAATTGAATATTCACAAAAAAAAAAAAAGGAGAGAAAAAGAGTACAGTTGTTAAATTATTTTCATTATTAGAATAAGCACTCATGGGTTATAGTAAAATAAGATTTATTTAAATTGGAAAGTTTATTCATTTAAATTTTAAATGAAAAGTATACTTTTCTACAGAAAATTAAGAAATGTAATATAATGAATTTATTTTTAATTAAGTTGATAAAATGTATTATTTCATGTTTATAATTTAAGGTCAAATGTAATATACATTCATTAGATAATTAACAACATTTCTAAAACGAAAAATAAGAATACTTCCATCAATGTGGAGCATTCCTTTAAATAAACTAGCTTTCCTCATTTTCTTAAATTGAGAATATTTTCATAATTAAACCTAAATAACTCTACTCATCGTTACTAGAGAAACATGATCCAAATGAACATATTGAAGTTCTCTCATGATAAGTCTATGATTGAGAGGTGATGAATTCGAGTCATGACAATGATAAAATGTTGTAAGATCGAGATTTATCCTCTAGCAATCTTGCTAGATTAGTTAGGTCAAATTAATTCATATATCAGTTAAAATAAAAAAAATAAATTCTCTTATTTCTCTTTTGCTAAGGGTATGTTGTTAAAGATTCATCACTGTTCTCTAAGCTTGTCTTATGAATGTCTTAACCCCGAGTAGTTTGAGTAGCGAATTCTGAAATTTCAATCCATAGCCATTCCCATATATTCATAGACAAACACACACGCACATATATATATATATATATATATATATAGAGGGTAAAAAAAAGACAGTTAATCATTAATTTTGATCGTTAGAGATTTAACAATGTATCCACTCTATAGCATTTTTATGTATATATATATAATTTTATGTAACTGGTTGGATTTTACCCTAATAGCAAACATGTTGATATCAGCTGACTAAGGTTGCAGGTTCAAATCCTCTTATCAACAAGGACAATGCTCT
>JAOXNR010000013.1:11211863-11236149 GCA_028571225.1 Parsonsia alboflavescens
ACTAATAGCAAACATGTTGATATCAGCTGACTAAGGTTGCAGGTTCAAATCCTATTATCAACAAGGACAATGCTCTCTTCTCCCCGAAAATATATATATATATATATATATATATATATATATATATATATATATAACTTTATGTTATATTTTCAATAGTGTTTGTGACCATAGATATCATGTCAAGAGCCATCATTTTCTTTCATTTATTTCACCTCCACCAACATAAAATAAAATGATGAACACATTAAGAGGGGTCAGGAATCTCTAGCTATCAATATCAAGCTTATTATACTTATTAGTGCGTCTTAACAAAACCGTGAAATATATATATCTCACGAAAACCTTAGTAAAACCGTACTCTTAAATACTTATTATTTAATTGAAATATATATATCTCACGAAAACCTTATCAAATGGTTGTTCGTGAATATTGTCCCTCAATATGAAGGACACTGATCTTATCTCAAAATTTAATACACAAGTTCGAATTCAGTACCTTTCTAACCTCTATCAATTAATCTATATAAGAAATGTGACATCGGTAGAACCCGCACAACACTCTTTATCTTTCCAATCATGCAAGCTCTTCACCATTGACGAAAAATAGCCACAATATTTAAAAAGTTATGAGATTCCTCTCTTTTGGAACTTAATCAGTTTCTGGAATAAGTTATGAGAAGGGACAGCTACAGCTTTGTTTGTCTTGTATAAGTTTTTCTTCTCTAAATATCCAATAATATTCCTGAGCATTTTAGCTTTGTACTATTCCTTCTTTGGCTTCCATCAATCTGGCTTTAATCAAACACCATTGCAAGAGTTGTTTTTGTCCGTGTCCAATATTATCATATATACTTCCTCCGTTACTAAATATAAGTCATTTTAACTAACTTTTCTTATCACTAATTATAAATAGTTATTGTCGTTAGTTAATTAGTTTTTTTTAAGATATTTTTTATATATATTACCTTTATCACTTTCCTTTTTATATGTTATTGTTAGTTTGATTAAATAGAGACATTTTAAGGAAAAAAAAATTACAACCTTAATTTTTTTAAAATGACGGCTAGTGTCTTATATTTATGACAGAGGGAGTATTTAAGTTTCCCATTCAATTTCCATTGGCCAATCAAATCAATGGAATCTTTAACTTTCTTGTTCTACAGAGAGTTCTCCTCTTCGTAAGTTGAATTTCCTGATGGTTATATAATTCGAAACCAACCACCATTACCTTTGAGAGTTCAAATTGGACATGTATACACAGATCCAGACCATAGAAAGAGACCCTTAAGGCTGGCAACAGTAGAAATAAGACTTTCGTGCACAAGGGCCTGTGATATGCATTTGACAATTAATGAATGGAATGTCTGTATCATAAGAAGAATTGAAAAACAATCAGTTTTGAAGGTAAAGGATTAGGGAACCGAATTTATCTCTCGTACTCTGTTTCTTTCTTGGTTCTATAGCTCTCTATTGGATTTTTCATGTGTGCAAAGACATTTTCTCTTTTCTCCGATCCTGAATTTTTTGTTCTTATTCTTATTTTTGGACCATTACAGAGTATTTTCAGAGAGCAACTGATACAAATATTAATTCTTTTATGGGTTATAATCACAAGAGTCTTCATCTTTATTAAGCAAGAGCTTCCTGTTTCCCCCTCCTTAGATTTGGATTCAAACAATTCCGTACAGGGAGTAACTGGATTCTCATAGTTAAGAAAATTATCATTACTTTTAGATATCCTTAAAACAAAGTATAAATCTTCAAAATAAAAATGCTAATATTCAAGAAAATTATTTAGGTATACATACTTTTACATGTCCACAAGGACAGAAAAAAGAAATTACCCCTTGGCCTATCTGTCAAAAGGATTCTTTGTCCAGTTGGAGAATGTAAAGCTAAGAAGCCCCAGATTAATGCAACATCCAATTCAAGGAGGAGAAATTTGGGGCAAAAAGGCTGGCCAGGCTCACCAGAGAATACCAAGATCCGCTTAAGACTAAGAAGAATCACTCTAGGGCAGTGCTGGCTCGAGGGATGTCAAGTACCGGTTGATCTCGTGAAGTTTCATAACTGTTGAACATGAATTCCCTTGGCAGAAAGCCCTTTCAAATTCAATGTCCAGGGAGATTCAGGTCAAAACCAATGAGAAACCAATTGCACTCTCCAAAAAATGTGATTTTGTTCCAAGAAAATGCTGTAGAAGCTTCTTGAAACATATCAAAAGGATGTAAATCCTTTAGGCAACGTATGGTGATCTCTGGGCCTAACCAAATGAAGTCGATCAGTAATCAAGGTACAACGTTACTCTCTTGATATTATCATATGGTTGTTGTAATCTCCAATCTTTCTGTTTACGGCTTAGTGGTCTGCCTTTAGCAGAAGGATCCCTATTTTCTTTCACATCTGCCAACTTCCAAATGCAGCATCCTGATTCTGTTTCACCTGAATCTAATAGAAAAACTCCATCCTTCAATGGGCTTCTTGTGTCTAAACTTTCTACATAGGTCACTCTCATAATCATATCCTTGAACCTGTCCAAGTCGTCTGGGACTTTGAGAAGCCGCTCAGCACCAGGGGATGAGACCTTGTAGGAAGAAGACAAGAGGGAGTCAATTTCAGTTAAATTATGATGCTCAAAGTAACTTACTCAGAATATGTTGGCCAAGAGTTACCAAACATGGATACAAGGACAAAAAGGACAAATTAAATTCCATACTAGAGTTACCTCAAGGGCCAAATCATCCGGGATATCTCCTTTTGCACCGACTTCATCTAGCTTTGCCTTGTACTCTTTACTGAAAGATTCAATTTCCTCAATGCTGGGACATCCGTATCTAATGACATGGTAATCAGTTAAAAACACCTTTCTGAATATTGCAACTGCAAGTGTCCAGCAGATACACACATCCTACTTTCTAACAGTTCTAGCAAAATACATAAAGAATCCTTCCATCAATCATAGATAGACTTTACGCAAGTAAACAGAAAACAATAATTAATCCCATCATACTACTGTCACAAAACAAGCCCTTATATGTCACTTAAAATAAGCTGGGACCTTCTGGTTTGACACATGCAGGCTATTTGTAATATATCAATTTCATTGCCCCAAAAGTTCCTTTAGTACTAAAGAAATTATTCAGAAGAAAGAAATACTTAAGGAGTAAATTTCTAGTCCACGTACCCAGGACCAGACAGACTACAGATATTCAACACTTGCTTATTCACTTACACTGTACCATTTGAAGATTTACACAAATGGTAAGAAGAATGTAGATTTTACAGGAATGCATCCTTTTGGTAGTAAAATATTAGTACACCCATTGTCATTTTAATGAAAACTAGGTGCATGGCTGTTGCATATTCACAAGAGAATGGCTAAGAACAATTGAGAATTTATATCATTGTCCAACATAAAGAAATAAACCCTCCAAACAAATTTATATTATTGTACAGTTTGGAGTATATTCAATCGAAGAAAACTTACTCATTTGACAGCTTGTCCAGTCTGACATAAATGTAGCCTCTAGGAGAGGTTTTAAAGGCATAGAGCTTCATGTCATCACCAAATTGCAAGATCACCTCATGGGCAATCGAAAGTGCCCTTTCGCCCCATGGGCAATTTTGAAGAACCACTCCACCTCCATCACCACCATCGCCTATCTAAAATTTGAATAAAATCATCAACTAAAGAATCTATACATATATATATATATATATATATATACGGTTTTGCTAAAGCGCGCTATATATATATATACATATATAAATAACATATCAAAGAGTAAACAAACTCTGTTCTAATCACATACCTCAGGCTCAGCTTCATCTTCCTCTTCCCAAGAATCAATTGGTTCAATATCATCTATTGCATTGCCTACAAATCAAACAGGATGATAAAACACTTTAACAAACATTATACATTAAAAAGAAAAAAAGAAAGAGACTAAGAGAGAGAAAAGAACAAAACCAAAATCCAAAAGAATCAAAAGAGAGTAAAGCAAGTAGATTTAAGCATAAAAGTACAAGATTTGAGCTTGATTCCGTGCAACCTTCACATGTTTGTACATTGCACGACCACACCATTCAAGACGTAAACATAACTTTTAACAGCATATTATTAACAACCATCAAATTGAATAATAAATTGAGCCATCCTACTATCGTCATAACAATTTTCAAACATTAGAACAAGCTCCACTCCTACTCCACCAAAGCAGTACCAACCGCAATTCTTCTGACAGATTGAGTGCTTTAAAAAGTAAGAAAAGAACTATGCTTCTCTCCTTAATAAACCTTTTGATTTAAGATTCAAACCAGCAATATAAAAACAGAAAATAATCAGTAATGTAAACAGCTTTAAACTTTTCTCAACAGACCAGGAATCAAAATAAACTCCACAAACCAAAGAGTTGTTCTTTTAGAAGCTTGAGAACAACTAATTACGCTTTCACACAGAGAAAATATTAAAAAGAGCATCCCCACATCCAAATAAGAAAATATATGAGAAAAGAAAATGGTTAAAAAGGAAGAAGCTTGAAAATATGGCAAAGCTTACAGCTTGGAGGGGTTTCATCGGCAATACTGATTCCGAAGGAACTACTACTGAGCCATCGCTGAGGCATAATAAAGGATAAAATTGAGGTGGGCACTGAAGGGACTCCATCTCTTAGGCGATTGCACGGGATTCCAAAGTATAAAAATCTTGTTTTCCTCGGAACAAGATGATGATAAGAAACGCTATAAGCATTGTTTGAAAAACGTGATGAGAAGAAAAGGGGTCTTCCACCCCTTTGTAACAGGAAGAAAGAGGAAGCTTTAGCCGCGATTTTCCTTCTCATATCTTCCCTCTTTCTTTGGAGGGATTCTGAGATTCTGCGCCTCTGCCGCCTACTTTCTATCAAAGTGTCCGTCAGGTTGTTCAGCCTGCTACTCCAAGGACGCCGCAATAAAGAAAGCTGTGTTTGGATTTCGGAGAAGAAAACCGCATAAAATATATACAATAAATAGTAAAATTTATTTCTATAAAGTAAATATTAAATTAGAGAATGTTTAAAAACAAATTAATAATACATATTAATTACTCCCTTGATCCAGAATTAAATATCTACATTTTTATTTTGAGTTGTTCATAAATAAATGTTTCATTTTTTAAATTAGTTAAATTTGATTATAAATTAATATGATTAAATTTAAAATGAATTAAGTCAATTAATTTTTAAAAATTTGTTCAAGAAATATTCAATTTCGAATGGAGTATGATTTATGTGAAAGTTCGAATTATATCTGAACAAAATGTTTAATCAAAATGCATGCAAATCTCTCTTGAATAAGAAAATAGAATTAGTTTAATTTTAACTTTCTAACTGCTTTGATTGAAAAACTTTCAAATATTTCACAAAAACTACGTTATTTTTCATTAATTTCTTTTAATACGATATCAGAAAATGGAAATACATTTGTCTGCTAGTAGAATGCAGCATTTAGTCCCCTAAACTAAATACCAGCACCCTTTTTTATATTTATTACAAATATTCTTTAATAGCTCTTTCCAAATTATTATTATTATTATTATTATTGTGACAAGAAAATATAAGGAGAAAATCCAAGTATGAAGATTAAGAAGAAGAAGCTTTTTATGATTTATTATTCCCTCAAAAGCCAAAATTTGATTTACAATTACAACATGTAGGAGCTCAAAGGCTTATGTACAAAGAAAGGATACCCCAAATAAACAAAATCACAGAAAAAAGGATTTTCACAACAAATTTACAGCGGAAATTGGAAGGAAAAAAAAAAAAAAAAACCTCAGTAAATTCAATTGTATTGAAAATTCAATCTGCTACAATCTCAAAATTGTTCGCAGTGTATCAGAAAGATTCTGAATGGTCTGCTGCTCTTGTGCTGCTTGCATTTCCTGAAGCGGCATCTCTTCATAGCACCTGGAACAAAAAAAGAGAAATGGATGTTAAGTCTTGCTACCTAAGTAGTAAGTATCGGCACTTGAAAGTATCAAGCGCTTGAGACTAGAAGGTCCAGTAAAGTAGAGAACTACTCTTGATCCTTGGGATGGGCGCATACAGGGAGGGGTGGGTGTAAAAAGATTTTTTTAAGAAAAAATGAAACAAAGGGGTTGGCCGTAAACTTTCACACCATGACCACAAACAGCAGCAGCCCAGGAAATGGTGAAACCACACAAGAATATTAATGTACAAGGAAAAACAATATTTCGAATTTGACATAAACAATGACATGGGCAAGCATGTCAGAGTAGTCTTACATTTTGTGGTATGCTAAGGCCTGAGCAAGATTCATAAGGGTAGGACTCGAAGACAATCTCTGGTACACGCTGGGGGGTAACGGTACCTGCAAAACATCAAATAAACACTGAACAGAAGAGTTAGATAAGGATAGAGTTTGGAGATGGTGATTAAACAAGGTAGCAAAATGGTAAGACACAGGATTTGGATGAGGACCTCGTTTTGTCGACTTCTGCCCTTTTTTGACTGAGCATCAGTACTGAAGAGTTCTTGAATAGCCTCTACAGCTACACTACCACCATTGTCCCACTGCCTACCACCTCCAAGCACATTGTCAGATAAAAGAGCAATAGGTGATATATCTGTTGCCCTTAGAAATGGAATTGGCACTGTATTACCAGCTGAATATATAGACCGAAGCTACAGAGAAAATCAGTTCCAAATCAGTGATGATCGCATTCTTTACTGACAAGGATAAGTGCAACAGACATAAAGGTAAAAATGAATAGGAAAAACCCAATAAAAGGACTGACGAGGAAAAAGATGAATGAATAAAAGAATAAGGCAAGACAGAATAAAACAGAAAATGCAGCACAAATCAAAGGCAGTTGAGCTTCAATCTGAGAGACTGTTTGATTGCTCATTACTTCATAAGGAATTTTACTGACACTTTCAGTTGAATAACAAATATTTTAAGCATAACCAAGATGTCCAAGCGTTGTTTGAAACATGGATTGCATGGTTCAATCCTTGTACACATGCTTCCAAGACCATGTATCTGAATAAATGGTGGTTCATTCTAGTAAGTTAAGGATCATGCAACAAACGCATTCACCTAAGGTTTGAAGATCAGACCCAAATTACCTTATCCAATGCCTTCCGAGAGACAGTTTCGTTTGTTAAAGAACCTCCAGTCATGCCAGCACCAACAGTTTGGCCACTGCTATCAGACTCAAGCTTCAACTCAGGATAGCTAAAACCTGAAGGAGAAGATACTTGCATAGGCTGTGCAAAAGCCATAAATCCTCCAACCGGCAAATCAGGTTTGCCTGTGTCACCCCTGGCCAATTTATAGAATGGGTGAGTGTGGATCCAATAGGACTATGGAATTGGAGAAGTGTACTCATGAATTCATGTTAGATAAGCAAAAACACATTTACCAAATGCATGAAAATACTGCAGCATCCCCATCTCTTCAGTATTGAGTTTATAGATATTCACATGTTTGAATTTATGCTACCTATGTGAAGAGTAACTGACAGATACATGGGTATACCAAGCTAAAATCTTAATCTATCAGAACTCCGATCACTAGAGATGAGAATGAGATTCAAATAAAATGACATTTCTAAGTGCAATTCGAAGGAGAAACCATATCAAAGAAAATACCAAAAAGACATCATTAGCTGCCTATCATTTCTTACCCTAGAACAGAAAAAGTTAAGTCTTTTCAAATGTTAAAGTAAAACCAATATAAATCATGATATACTACAGCTTTGGAGCATGCAGGTAATAGATTCATATAACAATTAAAAGAATCAAAATGAAAAAACATATGTACCAGTTGTCTCCTTCTACATGTTATCAAGCAAAAAATCTACATCTTATGAGAAACTTTTGAGACCAAGTACCTAGATTCGATTTGCTTGTCTCCAATCCTTTTGATGGAAAGACTTCCAAGAGGCTCTGTGGCAGGTGAGGAATCTTTGGCAGTAGCCAGTGATTCATGCATAAGTGTCTTAACCATCTCTGCATCATCCCGAACAACTACAGTACTGAAATCACCTGAAACAAAAAAATAACAAAAATAAATGAGGGCACTTACAAATCTTGTCAAGGCAACTACCTAAGAGCATCCCATACATCAAACAAGCTACAGATACAAAAAATCTTAGGAGTCGAATATCCCAACATACTGCTTTTCACATTTCACCCACTTTCCAATCACACTATTGAGTTTATTGACTTATCAAACATGATATTGCTCAATGCATCATTGATCACGAACAAAAGTCAATGCCACTGAAATCAACTAATTTTGTAACATGTAGGGTTATAATATTGAAACATAGGATGACTAGGATAAGTTATGAAGCCTGCAATTGCTACCTTGGACAGTTGATCCAATTCCATGAGATGCAGCTTGTTGCACCAAGACCGCTTCTGTGGGTGCAGCATCAACATCGTGAGGCTTAGATGGGACAGTATCTCCATATTCTTCAAGTAAGGATGTTTCTGGAACAATATTTTGTGCTTGCAAGGATGCCCTAATCTGCTTTGCCTTCTCAAGCTTTGGCAACATTGCAGATGCTCCACCTTTGCATCTTTCAATGAATTTGTGCTTTAGGACACCACACACCAGACAGGTTAATTGTCCTTATTTGAATCGAAATCATCAAAGGAGGAAGCATAAAAAACATTAAAAACTTGTCCAATTTTTTTTTAATACTTTTCTCCTTTATATTTTCCAGTAAATATGTGTAACTAATCATCAAAATCTTAAGAAATAATCTGATTAACCTTGAACAAAACCTACTAAGGTTACAGACAGAGTCCATAGGGGCATCGAGAATAAGAATTTTAATCTGACCACAGAATCCAACATGAACAACAGTTCAAAAGAGTAGAAGGCATTTTGGCCATGAAATGAGAGATCCTTGTCAACAGTAGTTGCATACAGCTCAGTTGACCTAAATACTCATAAAGCTTCAACAAGCATCAGATGTGCACGCCTTTGTCATAAGTGGATGAAAATGGAATAAAGGAGTCTTGCTTTATTTTTCAACAACTGGACCAGGAAACAGAGATGAAGAAAATAGTTGGATTGCAACAAAATGGTAAAAGACAAAATATAGAAGCCTCATTGACAGTTCAGTTGACCTAAGTCTTTATATGCAACGGCTCCAAGTTTTGGTGACAGCTGATTGAATTGCATACCATTACTTAGGCCTGGTGTTTTTTGTCTTGAGATTTTATTGAACTAATGAATGAAGGGAAGTGGTAACTGAAGACTTGAGTGATACAAACCCACCTTTATGTGTCTAATCACGAAGGAAGAATAGATCAAGAGAGAAAAAGATGGCTGAAGAGTTGGAACAATTCAATTATCTACTTGGCCAAACTGCAGACCCATTTTCTCAACTTACTGAAATAATGGAGCCACTTAACCTAGTGGAAGCTGAATATATGCAATATTTTTCAGAAAGTAGTTAATGGATTTTAGTATAAGTAGATCAGGATATTTTATGATTAGGACATCTGATTTTTGTTATTAAAAGCTTGTGAATTTGGAGGGTAGTCCCTCTTGAATTAGACTTTAGTTCCTTCCTTTTTCCTCTACTTATCCTGCTCTTATCATTGTGATTAAACAGTGTAGTTCTTTAGAAGCACCTCCAGGTAGGATTTCTTCATAGACAGCAGCAAAATTACATTGAGAAAAGCAGAGGGGAAAAACTCATCAAAGTTCGGCTTCGAAGGGCTAAAAGTAAACTTCAAGAAAACAATAAGGTAATTACTATATTTTGGGCAAAATATTAGCTTCTGCACAAGATCAAGTGCTTATCCATTTTTCCCCTCATCAAACTTAATATATGAAACAATATGGACAAAGAGGGAATACCTTCAGCATCTCAGAAGCAGTTGGACGAAGCCGTGGGTCCTTTGTAAGGCATTTTGCTATAAAGTCGTGGAAAATGAGAGACCTGACAGAACAAAACATTCAAGGTAAATTATTAATGGAATGATTGTTCCAAGTCAATCCCAAACAAAATCAGGAAGATGCTACTAGCTATATAGGACTGTAGCAACAGTTTTTTCGTAAGGTAAGTGAAGAATGAGTTGGTGCACAAAGGATAAGGGTTCAAAGAACCAACAAAAAATTTGACGAAACCTGTGGGTTTAAAATTGCAACTTCAGCCAAGCAACAACATGGTCAAGAATGTATATCTAGTAATACTTACAGCAATTACAAGGACTAACCAGAAAGGATCCAAATGGATGCAATTTGTGGAAAATGGTGCTACTATTAAAGTCATTCAAACTCATTATATATTAGAACATTGTCTAAGTTTTAACTGATAATATCAAAGACAAAATTGAATGATTAACTTAATATAGATCAGAACCAAATGTTTTAACTATAGAGATAGAAGCCAAACCATTTCTCTTTATCTTCAAGCATTGGTGCTGGTTCTATTGATATCATAAATAATACCTATAACAAGTAGCAAATAGGTTAAACCTCTGAACAAGTCAACTCAGAAGCATAAGCTTACATAAGACAATGAACATATCCAAGCATCAAAATATTGGTTCATTAAGGGATATATGAATGACTTGCCCTCTACAATACACATAAAGTAAAATGCTTTGCATTTCTAAAGAAGACAATAGATATCCTTGTAACTTAATGAATGTGTTGAAGAAAGAGAAGATATAATTAAATATGAAGTCATTCTTCCATAGGAAGGGGGGGACCCTATAATAATTTAGGTAATTTTTCCAAGCAAAAATTGACTTCCTTTTGGAAGAATAGGTGACTAATAGGGTTTAAGATAAGAAATTAAAAGGATGACCACAATAATAATTTAAGAGGAAAAAAAAAAAGTCAAAAGGATTGACTCCAAGAGGTAGATAAGCTTTAAGCAAGAATGAGATGGAATGTTAATATGATTAGTCAATGGACTGATGTCTAGTTCAACCAATACCATCATAACATGAATCTTAAGAATGCCAAGGTGAAGCCAATTTATAGCATTTTCCAGGGACTAAAATACATATATACAGCAATTATATAACAACTATAAAAATTATGAACTTAAATGGAGAAAATGTCTAAATTCAACAACTTACCCTCATTGGATGAACTGTTGCTCTTGGTGGAAGACCCTGAAACAAAAAGAGGCAAAGTCAGGGCTCTCTCATATATGCACAATTAAATGTCATAATAACAGAGAAAAATCAAATCCTGCAATATTTCCTCCATTCAAAGAATAAGAAAAGTGGAGTAAAGTACACTAGTAAGACTCCTATAAATGGACTCACACTTATATGAATAAAAAACGACATTTAAAACAGAGAGAAAGAAGTACCTCCGCCATTTCAATTGCAGACACTCCAAGAGCCCACACATCAACCTGGAAGACCAACATTTACTGAAAAACCTTAAGTGAAGGGATTGATTTCTCCATTCACGTTATAACATTTCTCTCGCCTCATAAATGCCAAAGTATAATCATAAACACCTAATTAATACACAGATCATATACATACTAAACAAATGATACCTTTCCATCATAACGACTTTCTTGAATAACTTCAGGAGCCATCCAATGCGGTGTACCAATGAACTGAGAAAAGAAAAACATTATGGTAAAAGATCCCAAAAAACCAAAAAGAAATTATGGAAAATGACTAAGAACCAAATGACTTTGCTGATGTTTGTGTGGATGGTTGAATTTATTCCCATAACCGATGAGGTTGCCATGCATACCGTATTACGTTTGGACATAGTCCTGGTTAGCTGTGCAGCGACACCAAAATCACCTGCTCATGGTATCAAGAATATTCTCAAATGATTAAATGAGCCAACAGAAAACATCTCTTTGACCTATGCCTTCACTTTTCCAAGCTAATGATAGCCACTTCATATTGTCAGAAAATGTGATGGAAGTGTAACAGTTGAAACTTGAAAGCATCACACAGAAAAACTTGATAAAATACCAATTGGCCCAAATTGATATCAACCGTTCTTTTTTCTTAAGATTGGAGAGCCCAAAGAGGTGTGGGTCTTAAAAAATGACCCACAGTATTGCTGAAGATTGCAGCAATGTTTTCTTCCTATTTTCTGTCAAGGTCCTAATGAATTTAGGAAACTGACATAATTGATTCTTTGTTATACTTTAATCTCCGATCCTTTCAGGAAATTATCTTAGCTCAGTCCTAGTTATATTCTAAGTAAATGTCTACCCATTTATAAAGGCTTCCAACTATGGTAATTCATAAGACAACAGAAACTATTTGTGAATTATTCCTCTTTCATAGAGTTTTTTCTCAAGTTCCTTTGTGGACTAAGATATCTTTTCGTTGAGAAGGATTGATCATGCTTTGGGTAATTTCACCTGAAGTATTGTAGTGTTTTGCTGACAAGGTTCATTTCACCAAGCTATAGTTCATTTGTTTTAGGGTTTGGAGTTTGTGGCTGATTGAATCAACTTATGAATTGGGAAAGTTAGGATCTGTCAAGATTGATTTAGTTTTTGAAAGTTGCATCAGAACTGCTTGCACCAAATAAGATTAGAGAGAAATATGTAACTTATGATTTACTAAGAGACCAGAATCAACTCACCCAACTTGACCTCTCCTTGTTCACTTAATAGAATATTACCACCTTTGATATCTCTATGTACCTTGAAGATAGAGTGCAAGTATGATAGACCCTACATCAACAGCAACCAACATTAAAGGACAAACATACAAATAAAACTAATTAATAAGTCAGCAAAAAACTTTGAAGAAGAAAAGAATAATCAGAAAGCGGTGCTTGTTAGGATGCCCACATGAGATTGTCTTTTAACCTATAAGATAATTTATAGGGTAAGTAAAGAGAATTCCATTTCTATTCCTCTATCTTTTCTGATTTCTACTTTTAGCCTTGAGACTTTTCTCCCTCAGAGAAAAACTGATATGTAATGGAACACATTGATCACATGAATGTGATCAAGCCAAACCTCACAGAATAACATCTGTCACCTTAATCCCTAGCATTGTTTTTGTTACAAAACCTCTTTATTTTGTGAATGCAAAATGACAAGAAGCAAACACACAAAACACAGCTGCTAAAATGAAACATATGTAGGAAATATGCATTTTATCATATAAGGTTGTCACTAGAAAAATGAGAGTTTTTTTTATTATTATTATTTTTGAATTTAAGAAGTGTATGTCCGAAAAGAAAATTATGCACCAAACATAAAGTTTGCAACCCTTACCTACAGAACTTATCATACCACACCATTAGTCTGGTGCAACTATGATAACAATATAGAGAAGATGAAATATCACAATTTAACTGAAAACAACTTATATGTTTAGCATTAAAATTGACTTGGGTCCTTAAACAAAAGAAATCACCACAACACAGCAACCAGAAAAGAAATAAAGGACCATATACAAATATTCTCAACCAATAGTCCAGATAATAAACATAAGGTAGAGAAAAGTCTTCCTGGATTTTCTTTCTTGTTGAAACTGTATACCAGATTACTAAATGAAAGAAACAAGACCTTGGAAAAGGGAAACCTAAGCATTGATTTCATGCCTAATTGCCTACAGACTAACTTCCTAAACAAAATTAATTAGCAGTCAAAACATGGTCTTGATTTCATATAGAGAGATCGTAAATAAAATGTAAAGTACCTTCAATGCCTCTCTACAAATAAAAGCTATCTGATATTCTTCCAAAGGTTCCTCAGTAACGTTCATCAAGTCAGCAACGCTCCCACCCCCACAGTACTCCATTACAATCTGTCAACAAGTAATATCTCCATAAGCCTTCAAGATAAAGAAAATCCTTTTATCTAGATTCTCCATGTCCTGAAGAATAAAAAGGAAGATGCACCATTGTCTATTGTCTCAATGAAGAATTCAAGTCAAAAATGGATGTAACTTATTTTTCAGAAAGACCATAGCATGAAAGATGAGTTCTTGTAATACCCAGAGATACTCTTCTCCTTGATAGCTCCCAAGGTATCGGACAACATTAGGATGATTACACTGTTGCAACATCTCAATTTCACCACGTATCTCTTCATAACCCTCCTCCTGAATAGACATACCACAATATCTTAAATGTTAATGGTCCATCAAGGAGAACACAATCCAAAAGCAAACACATCAATATCATAAAATCTTGTACCCCTTCTGATAAGGATATCACTTTGATGGCAACCAATTCAGAAGTTCTTCTATCCCGAGCCTTGTAAACAGATCCATATGATCCTTTACCTGAATTTAAAACCATATAAATTTCTATCGTCTTAAATCTTAATCTCACTCAGTATGTAATATCCAGTAAGACCCACATAACAGAAAAGTGAAAAACAATTGAATCTGCAAGATAAATAGATTGCAAAAGCCACCAAAAAGCACAATTATCATGTTTATCCATCTTGGAAAAACTTGCACTCAAAATTCTACTAAATTATCAAACCATTCTGCCTATGGCAAGATGAAAATCAAGAGACAAAACAAAAAATATATATTTGCTTCGTCCATCTCCAAACCTAAATTATGTTCAGAAGAGCATTGCATTGCCAAAATTCCCTTTATTTGAGACTGAAGTTCCTCAGAAAAAGCAATTAGAATAAACCAAAAATGTACACTAAAAAACTTTACCAAGCTCATGTAGTAATTCATACTTCACTGAAGGATCCTCCTTCGTCACACTATCCGGTATAGAACTGATCGACACTTTCCCACTGCTCTGAGCCCTCAACCGCCCCTCACCGATACCACCACCGGTATCCTCCATTCTAGAGCCACTTCCCTTCCTCTGCTTCCCAAACCCACCAATTTCCCCCGAAGCCTGCATGCTCGCCACTGCCCGACTCATGGTCCCAGTTCTACTCCCTCCACTTTTCCTTCTCGTCTTCCTGACTACCGTCCCAGATCCCATCTCCTCCTCTTCATCCTCGTCTTCCTCCCTCTCTCTCACCACAAAAGTCGAAAAATTCCCCTCTTCCTCGTCTTCCTCCTCACTCTCCCTCTCAAATCTCCTCCTATACGACCTCCCATTGTCAACCTCATTCCTTCTCACTGATCCCTTCTTCTCGTTCGGATCCCAAAACGGCCTACCTCCGCTACGTGGCTTAGAATTTCGAGACGTTTTAACAATTACAGTACCAGAAATTGATGCGCCATCGCCTTCTTCATCATCATCGGAGTTAATAGTGGGTTCTCCGCCAAAGTCTTTAGGAAGGCGTTTAAGCAAAGGAGGAAGTGATTCATCATCATTTTCATCACCATGGAGATCATCTTTGTAAACCATGGTGGCGTATATGTCCGTGTTCTTTTCTTGTTCACGCCTCTCTCTACCGTCGTTTCTTGGTGAGTTTTCATTATCGTGGACGACTAAAGTTGAGTAAAGGTCGGATTGCTTCGGTTGCGGTGGCTTTCTAGTCCGCCGGGAGGTGGGAGAATACTCCATTTTCCCTTCTGACTCCCCTGTCTCCCCAATGCGTCAAGGTAAGGCTGCCATGGCTCCAGCTCTGTTGAAATTGGAGAAACTTGGGTCGCAAACACTGGCGAGTGGCAACCGGCAATGTGTCCGAGGTGCATTGGGCTAAATTTAGCCCAATTCAGGATTTGGGCTAGGCTCACTTCTGTTTAAGTAGCCTCAGAAAAGCCCACTACCCAAACATAAGGTGTTACATTTGTTCTTCCTTTTCTCTTGCATAGGCTTCTGAGGTGGAGATGGAAAGTGGAAGCGGCAGCACAGACGTTGGCCGCCGTTGGAGAGCGGAGGAAGCTGTTGCCGGCAACGCTGAAGCTCTGCAAGCTCTCAGAGAACTCATTATCTATCCTATTCTCTACTCTCGGGAGGCTCAGAAGCTCGGTCTGAAAGTAATTCATTAATCTTTAAGCACTCTGTTTTTCACTTCTTCCCATTTCTATTGATTGCAAGCGAAAGTAGCCTGAACTGTTTCCACTTTCTTTAGTGGCCTCATGGTTTGCTGCTATACGGTCCTCCTGGCACAGGAAAGGTACTAACTTTGTGCACAATTTCTATTATATCCTTATAAAGTTATGTAATTATTCAGCTCTAGAAAACATTATCTGACGTCCAGAGAGAGATGTAGTTGATAGTGACATAGTTTTCTTTTCCAAGACCTCTTTGTGTAGACGGGTGTAATAGGGGATATTTTAAGTTTTCCAGTTGCATTTTTTCTAAAGTATCAAATTTAGGCTTGGTTATGGCCTCTTGATTACGAATCATTCTTCCATTTAACTGTTTACGCAGTGTTTTAGCTGTTAATGTGAGATACTTCTGTCTGTGCATATGGGGATTTTTTTCCCTTTTTTCTCTTGCATGTTAATTGTTTTAGGTGGCCTTGAGAGCATGCTCTTGATATGGAATGAGATCTTACGGTAAGGATTTGTTTTTCGTTTTCATTAATGACCTTCTGAAGTGGTTGACTTGACTTTTAGACAAGCTTGGTTCGTGCAGTGGTTCAAGAATGTGGTGCACATTTAACTGAACTAAGGTACTATAATTTAATTGTCTGTGAGGTCAATTGACATTTTTTCCTATCTTTTTCTGGTAATGGACAAAATTTATTGGAGTTCTAATCTATCATTTTCTTTAATCTATTACTTTATATGGATGATATACTTTTGTTACTTCACTAGAGCTGTGTGGTTTACTTTGTGTCATGGTTGTGGTAGACATGAAATGAGATAGTTCATCGTGATCTGTCATTCTGTGATAGAGGCATACATCATGGATTAATTGAAACCTTATTTAATTAAATTATTTACTATATTGAATTGAGTTGATTTTTGCAGTCCTACAATTGTTCATTCTGAATCAGGTGTCTTCACTAAGTTGTTAGATTCCCTGCTTTCTTTCTATGAGATTTGTTTGGTAATTTTGCAGCCCACACTCTGTCCATAGTGGACATGCTGGAGAGAGCGAGAAAATTTTGAGGGAGGCTTTTACTGAAGCAACATCTCGTGCAAAATTAGGAAAGCCCTCAGTTGTTTTCATAGATGAAATTGATGTGCTTTGCCCTCGTCGAGACTCCCGGTAAATGACTATTCAAATTTTTGTCTTGTTAATATTTTCCTGTTCTAGCCATGTTCAAATGTTGCACACCAATTTTTTGTTGTTTCTGACTACCCGACTGTGGATATACATTTAGTGAAACTCTTGTATTATGGTGTAGGATTGAATGATGAATTATTAATCTTTTCTTAATTTGTATGTGTTGATTTGTACACTAGTTATGTGTATGGCTGGAAGAGAAACTTCATGGCTCAATTTAATTATTTTTACGAAGAAGACTGATTTTCTAATATCTATGACATGAAAAAGTTACTAAGCATGAATGTCAAAGAATACACCTTAAAGGTGTTTTTATGTGAATCAAGTTTGTAGGTAGAAATAGTGAGATATTTGGAAGATGCAATGCACTTTCTTCTATAAAAAAATCCTTTCCTCTCACATGTTTGAGGCTTAGATATTTGTTTAAGGTGAGGTTGTTCTTGTGTACTTAAGGAATCTAAGAATAAGCTTGCAAAATGATACAGTATCTCCACAATCAAATAGGTCATGGTAAGAAGGGTGATCTGTCCCTGAATCCTTTGGATTGCCAGCCCTAGAAAGGGAACTTCTAAATCCCAGCTGGGTTTATCAAAAGACTCAACTTATTTGGTTTATTTCGTCATGTGCCTATATGCATTGGCCCGCTTGTATGAAATTCTTTGATGCAAGTCCTTACCTTTTTTACATGTCCAGATATTATAAGTAACCTGTTGGTACCATTGTTTTTGAGATTGGGTTCTATTCTCTTAGTTCTCTTGGCACAATGCAAAATTCTACCCTTATCTTTTGGTGGGCTTGGTTCATCTAAACAAAAGCTTCATGTTTATTTACAGGAGACTCTGTGCTAATGTAGTTGCCATAGGATAATTCTTTGAGAAGCAAAATCTATTCTTTTCCTTTCTCATGTTGGCTTACTATTACATGCAAGCTTCCTTAAAATCTTCATGGTTTGTCAATGAGCACAATGACAGAATGCTTAAATTGCAGAAGGGAGCAAGACATTCGTGTAGCCTCTCAGCTCTTTATGCTTATGGACTCCATTAGATCTTCTTCAACATCTATGCATGTGGTTGTGTTGGCATCAACAAACAGGTAATAGCCAACAAAGGTGCTAAACTAAAAGAAATTTAAGATTTTTCCGTCATTGCAATAACTTTTAATGAAAGCATATTTCATATCACGAAATTTACTGCTATAAAATGATAATGAACAAAGCACGTATTCTATTTTAAAACCATTTTCCAACCCTTAGTTTCTTAAAAATTTTTGTTTCTTATACTTAAATTTGATGCTTAGATTAATTCTGGTAAGCCGAAAGAGTTCATATTTTTCTTTATTGATTGTCAAATTGAGTATTTTCCTGCTCATAAATCGAGGGAAAAATCATTGCTTTTCAGAGTAGATGCAATTGATCCTGCTCTTAGAAGGTCAGGTCGTTTTGATGCAGAAATTGAAGTTACAACACCTAGTGAAGAGGAGCGCTATCGAATTCTCAAGGTGTGTGAGAGATTTTTCATAGTGTAAGTAAACTTAAGCCTCCTTCAAGTTTGGGGTTAGCATCACAATATCCCCTTAAGTTTTTCCTTGATCTCAACCCACTGATTGGTGTTGAGGAGCAAACACTATTTAAATTACTAAACATGAAAAGGTCTTGCAAAAAAAAAATTATACATATCCGTAAGAACAATGTGTCTGATTCTTTTCTTAATTTCTTTTTTTTTTCTCACTAAACTTCTCTCTTTTCTGAAAACATAATTTCTTATTACTTTTGGTTAAAAACTATTTTAATTTTCTTTTCTTTTCATTCTAAGTGACATGTTATGTAAATTTATTCCATAGAAATGTGGCAATTTTGTGATATCTTGTCTACAGTTTTATCAAAGTTATTTGGAAAAAATGGTTTCTACATGATGTAGAGGAGTTAGGTGCTGTGAAATTAACATGGGTGAAGTTGGATTTCAGAAGTAGTTTTTATTAAAGAAATTTTGTCTTATTACATGGTTGTTGCTTTGCCCTTGAGTGTTAGTCAAAGTGTTCAAAGGATAAAATTCGTAAAATAACTTGGTGGAAAGTGATATTGCTTTGGGAATTTCAGTATGCTATTTATGGAGTGGCTAATGGCAGTTTGTGTGCTACTCACTTTGAGAGCATTGAACATTGCACAACTGACATTTTGGCTCTACCCTTTTTAATCTTAATTCAGCTCTACTCAAAAAAGCTTCCACTGGATCCAAATGTCAACTTGCAATCATTAGCTGCATCTTGCAATGGTTATGTAGGAGCAGATTTAGAAGCTTTGTGCCGAGAAGCTGTCCTATCTGCTCGTGGAAATTCTTCAGATACCGATGCAGCAAGCATCATGTGGAGCGTAACAGTGGATGACTGGAAGCATGCAAAGTCAATTGTTGGACCCAGTATAACAAGAGGCGTTACAGTTGAAGTTCCCAAAGTTACTTGGGAAGACATAGGAGGACTAAATGATATAAAGGTCTGTGGGCTGTTGGACTGCTAATTAAAGTAAGGCATTATCTGAGGTATATTGACAATGTAATAGTTGAAACAGAAGAAACTCCGGCAAGCTGTTGAATGGCCCTTGAAGCATTCAGATGCCTTTTCAAGGCTTGGAGTTTCACCAATTCGTGGAATTCTTTTGCATGGTCCTCCAGGTTGCTCAAAAACAAATCTGGCTAAAGCTGCTGGACGTGCTGCCCAAGCATCTTTCTTTTCTCTGAGGTGTGCTCATTTATCTTTACATTAGGATATTTAGGGTGCAGAATGGCCAGCACATATTCTTTAGAAAAATACCAAGACAATAAACCACGAAAACCTGCAAATTCTCTTACATGTCAAGTGTATGATGTTCAGGTGGCTCTTTTATGTTGAGTGTGTAGCCTTTCAGTTCATAGGTGCTTGATTGCAATCATCAAGTCCAGTGCAAAACATATATGTTCTGCAGTTTTTTGGTGCAAGCTAAAGTAAATGGTTTTGACCAGTAGAGCCTATGGTGTTAAAAATTATGATTAAGCTTGCACAGTCTTATTATTTTAGCTATGATTTAATTGTGTTACTTTTGAAATTTACAATTATACATCAGTGGTGCAGAACTGTTCTCAAAGTATGTTGGTGAAGGTGAAGCTTTGTTGCGGAATACATTTCGAAGAGCTCGTCTTGCAGCTCCCAGCATAATATTTTTTGATGAGGCTGATGTTGTTGCAGCTAAAAGGTAAATACTGCATTTTGTTTCAGGATCTCCAGAGGTTCACCGTTTTCATGTCTCTGGCTTGCTAATTTTCTTGCTAATACAGAAATCCTAATTTTAAATTTTATAGATCTTTCCTTCTGCTTATCTATCTGAATATTCCTTTCTGTCTCAGTTATTTGTTTGCATGTGCATGCATATTAACTGCTCAAAGGATTAGATTGTATAGTGTGCATGAGGCTCTTACTAGTATATAAGATTGTTCGAAGAATATTATCAGCATGGAAATATTTGTCCACACCACATATTTTGTGTAATTATGCCTTTGTCTGAACGGGGGGCCAAAAACATAAAGAGTTTTTGGGAAATCCAAAACAGGAAACGACACAGAAGAAATTGAGTTGAAATTTAGACCAAAAATGTAAAGAGTTTTTGGGAAATCCAAACTATGAAACGACACAGAAGAAAATGAGTTGAAATTTAGGATAAGCAAGTTTTTAGTGGTCATTCTTTTTTCCTGCCAGTTATTTCTGAACTCATCCTAATAATTAAGTTTCCAGAACTAGATTGGTGCTTCTATCCATGTGCCCTTGCATCCCTAACTCTACACTTAATTTCGATGATATCCAATTCCGTGCTACTCATTCCAGGAGAAAACAGCATTCTAGAAGTTACATATTCCTTTAGTTTAATTCAACATGAAAATTCTTGCATTGGAATTTTGTTGATGAGAATAATTCAAAGTTTCATTAATTGTCTTTATTTTGGTACTGATCAATCTTAGATCTGTTGATTTTGTATGCTTTTAGTTTATTTTAGCATGACAAGTTTTGTATCTGAATTTTATTGCTGAGAATAATTCAGAACTTTCATTATTTGTGTTTGTGGTTGTATTGATCAGTGTGAATTCTGTTGGGTAATCTTGTGTCATATTCCAAAAAAGGATTGAGCTGTCTTGTTCATGACTGTCTTGACTAAGTGGGAACTTTATCTTTGGGAGCAAAGTTGCTTTGTGTAGAACTTTATACATTAATGCTCGCCCACCTCCAACAATACCTGCAAAAATAAATAAATAAACAAATAAGATATAAAAAAAATTAGTGCATCTGCGAATCATTTTCTGAGTACAGCTGCATTTTTTCTTTTATGCCAGAGGAGGGAATCCAGGTGGGAGTTCCATTGTTAGTGAGAGACTTTTATCCACTCTGCTGACAGAAATGGATGGTTTGGAGCAAGCAGATGTAAGCACTAGAACACTCAACTAATTGCTAGGTCATTCTGAGAATTGATGCTAAATTTTGAAATAAATGTGATGTTTGGCTGTGACATCTGCTTATTTCTTTCATAGGGGATTCTTGTATTGGCCGCCACAAATCGCCCTCAGGCAATTGATGAGGCACTTATGCGGCCTGGACGCTTCGATCTGGTAAGAGCTGCTTTCTCTCTCATTCACTGATGGTTTCGTCATGCTGATTCATTGCCAAGACAAAAACAAGAAGGGCAGGCATATGTTTGTTGTTGATCTCATTTCATTTTATCAATTTTATCGGGGCTTCTGTTACCTCCTGCCCACAACCTTTATTGGGGTCTTTTTATCCATAAACCTTGTCATGAGGATGAGGGGAAATCGAATATTAAATTAAGGAAGAAGACTATTTAAATTCCAACTATTGAGGGATTGTATGCTGAAATTAGTTTGATTTTTATATTGGTAGGTGCTTTATGTGCCACCTCCAGATGTGGAAGCTCGCCATGAAATATTACGTGTTCATACACGTGATATGAAATTGAACCCTGATGTTGATCTCAGACAACTTGCAGAAGATACTGAACTCTTCACAGGGGCTGAGTTGAAGGCAATATGCAATGAAGCTGGAATTGTTGCTCTCAGAGAAGACATATCATCTTCCGTTGTCTGTAATCGGCACTTCCTGAAAGTGAAGGAGTCTGTAAAACCCACATTTACAAGAGAAGAAATTGATTCCTATGCCTCATTTGCAAAGAACCCCTCACCTAAATCCAGGTCCAAAAATTATGGTAAGGAGACAAAGAAGGTTCTGGCATTTAGAACTCCTGTTGCGGTAGGTATCATTAGTTTACTGGTATATGTTTGCTTGAAATATTCCTTCACTTCTGATAGAGTGCCTATACTTTTGGCAAGTACATAAAATGTATTAATCGGCCTCCACATTATTTTTTGTGAGATCTTTGGGGCTTGCATTTTGAGGTTAATGTGAATGTTTGATGGATATAATAGTTCTTTTTTATTATTTTTAATTTTTTTAGATCTTTAATAATTTATAAGTTGTTATTTTTGTAATTTTTATAAAAACCTTATTTTTTCAATCAAAGTTCATGTTGTAAAAATTTCTTTGACCAACTTTTAAGGGTATTTTTGATATTTGATTGTTTTTTTTTTCTTTTTTTTCCACTTGTTAAGTTTTAAAAACAAGAATTGTTTGAAATCCAAATATGCTTTTTGGTGATCACAAACTAATTTTCTTTCTAATGTCAGAATGTTTCTTTCCCCTCTACACTTCTTACCTAAACTGTGTTGCTTAGATAAACTCAATAAACTCTCATCTGGTTCATCCTTTAATTGAACAATGTTTTTCTTAATGTAAGTCTCCTGAATCAAATCCTTAAACCTAAATATTTCAATTAGATAACAGTGATTGAGAGTTAATCTCAGTTATCTTGTTCCTTCTCCATGTAACGATTGCAAATAACTTTTATAATCTTATTTATTGTACCATTGGGTGGGTTTTGGTGATACTTTATCTTTACAATGGATTAATGTCGAGAAGGATCATTTCTATTTGTCTCAATATCTTCCCACAAATTAATGCTGATCGAGGGATCAGAATTTATAAGCATAAAACTCACAAATTGAGAATGGTGCATACAATTGGGAGTGGTGCATTTTGAGAATATAGATCACAAAAAACATGTATTATTGAGATATTGGAAAGGAACATTATAATTAGTTTGTTAAAGGATAAGAGATGAATTAAAAAACAGTAAAATATTATAAAAATACTTTCGAGAGTGATCAAAGTAATTTTTATAACGTTGGTCTCACTTTATAAAAATAAAATTTATGATAAAAAAAAGTTTAAAAATAATGAAAGGAAAAAATTATGCCCTTAAACAAAAATGTTATGGGATGAAGAAGGCCATTTTGCCTTCTTTCATAGTTTAAAAATTCAAAATGATTTTGTGATCCATAACTATTTATATCAATGGATAGTTGGGTATCCTCCCTTCTCTAAATTTTTATACTTTTTTAATCATTTTAAAAAAGTTGAAAATATTTCACATTTTAGTGAAAATCTTCATCTTAACTTTTATTTGTTTATTGAAAATAATAAATATGAAGATAAAGGTATATGTATTGATTTTATTAATATATTCTAGTTGTTATTAT
This sequence comes from Parsonsia alboflavescens, assembly GCA_028571225.1. Taxonomy (NCBI): domain Eukaryota; kingdom Viridiplantae; phylum Streptophyta; class Magnoliopsida; order Gentianales; family Apocynaceae; genus Parsonsia; species Parsonsia alboflavescens. Next base: position 11,235,575 of record JAOXNR010000013.1, read on the forward strand.
ATAATAAATTCAAGAACAAACTTCGGTTATAATACTCACTCTTTATTTTAAATTTTAATGTAGCTACCTCTTCATATATAACTGTTTTTACCATAAGTATAATAAATATAAAAAATAAATTTTTTTCAAAAATGTTCAAAAGTAAAAACATATAAAAGACATAATACTGACTTCGTCCCATCTTCTAAAATTAAATTTTTTTTTTTTTATCCACCTTGTAAAAATTGTATATTTTTATATCATTTTAGTAGTCAAAGATTGAATGATTCATTTATTAAAATAGTTAAAATTTGACAAAGAAAAAACAATTGTAATCACTGCAAAGAAAAATTGTGATCCAAGACAGCATATTTCCATTAGAAAAATCTTGAAAATCCATCAGTAAAGTACCAAAGGTCTATTTAAACCAATGTTTTCAGAATCGGACCGATCATTGAACCGAAAAAGTTACTGGTTCAAAGTTTAATGGTTCAACCGTAATTGGATCGGTAATTAAACCGATTAATTTAATAATTAAAAAATATTTATTTTATATATTAAAATATATCAAAATAATATAATTTATTCTCAAATTA
>JAOXNR010000013.1:11236249-11253609 GCA_028571225.1 Parsonsia alboflavescens
AGGGTAAATGTGTCAATACACCTGTAGGTCAAAGACTAAGGGTTGAGATTTATCTCAACAACCCTTCTGTTTCTACAGCAAGGTGTCTTGGAGTACATCATCTTCTTATGGTGATAATAGAAGATGTTTAAAATGGCTAGTATATTGCTATTATATAGCAAGGGTATTTTGGTTACTTTATGGAGCCTCGAACATTGTGTCTTAAGGTCCCTAATCTAGCCTTATAATTTATGAGTGATTTTATATCATTCTAAAAAGGGAAGTAAAAAGGAAATAATTTTATTCTAAATTATTTATTTTATTTAGTCTTATAATTAATTTGAACTTAGGTCCCTAAGATTAATTATTAATTGGATTTAAATAAAATAAATGAGTGGCTATTTATTTTTATTAGTCTTCTAATTAATTTGGACTTAGGTCCATAAATAAAGGGTATTGTAGTTAAAGGGCCAAGATAATTATTTTGGGTCCATGATCCAATAAATAATTATTGGACCTTTAATTAAATTGAAGCTTATTGGGTCATGGCCCAAAGAAGCCCAACTTCTAATTAGATTATTTTAGGATTATTTATATCCTATTATTTCCAGGAATTAAGTTAACTGATTCAAAACCCTACTTTTCAGAACAGACGTGATTTTTTAAAAGAAAATTCCAGTACGTCTGTTTATCTTTTTCACAGCCGCCACGCCACAACACTGTTCACCTAGACTGTTCACAAGATAAGATTCATCTTTTCCAATTCCCATCTGTTCACCTAGACTGTTCATAGGGAGTAGATTAGAAGACTTTAAATCTATTAGATCTCGATTGACTTATTAGATAGATCTGCAGTTTCAGACAAAAAAAAGATATGTCTCGACTCTCATTTGTGTGAAAACGATTTTTTAAAATTGGGATTTGGATCTCGTTTCTCTGTGGATTCGAGGTCAATTTCCCTTTCAGTAGTCACTCGGCAGGAGGAATTCTCTTCTTTGACAGGACTTTTTTTAGTACAGTTCGAGATTACACACAGGAGATGGAGGGCCCTTATGTCGATCAGTTCATCAGAGGGCTCCGACTTGCAGCTAAAGCTCATTCGACTGAATTCCCTATGGCGCAGAGGTTCGCCATTGCTCCGCCTATAAGTATAAATTAATTTTTATCAATTATTCTACTGGATTATATGATTATATGGTTATATCGATTTTAACTAACTCGGATTACAGACTATGCTCCATTTCGCTTTCACCAGTGCCAGAGCTGTCGGGAAGCTTAAGACGTTCAAGTTCTATGCTAGTTCCATCGGTTGGGTGAAAAGAGCTGGAGATGACGATGAGGTCGTTTGGTGGTAGGTCGATGAGATAATAAACATAGTTATCATTTAAATTTTATTTTAAGTTACATTTTATCTCGAATGTAATTTAATTTTTTTTCCGATGTATTTGTAGGTCTTGATGCCATGTTGCCACATGAATCATTAGGTACTTCTATGGATCTCGCCGAAGGAGCCAGATGTAGCGCCGATCATTCTCTATGATCCGAGGCCAGTGCAAAATAAAGTGGTGAAGGCGATCAGGCTAAAGATGTTGGAGCCGATTTGTAGGATGTTGCCGCACCTTCTGGTACAAACCGGCTTTATTCCATGTTGGGAGTTGCTGCTGATCCACCTCCCAGAATCGGATATGAGTTTGTAGGCATTGGAGCCATCTTGATTTAGACAGATTTGACTAGCCGTGTGGCCTATGTTGCACATTATATGGATCAACAGTTGGAGGGCTATGTTTCGACGATGTCATCACTGGACGACATTCCAGATGCACATCAACGCATCAGAGACGAGATGGCTTCGATCACATTGGAGTATAGCAACAACATATGATGTCTCAGTGATTTTTCAGTTTATATCATGTATATATTTTGGATAGAGTGTAAAATAATGAAAATGAAAATGAAATTATATTAGGTGCTTTATTTATATTACATAATTAAAAAAATATGAAAAAAATTACAAAGTGATGATTCATATAAAACAAAATTTGAAGTCATGAATCATATAAAAGGAAAATATGAAAATAATTAAAAGTTATGAAAATAGAACAGAGATAATGATATGCCTTGGTTTCTCGTTTGACAATGACATCGTTTGACAGTGACAGTGCAAAAATAGTTAGGATAAACAATTGGGGAGATGAAAAATGAGTTTGGAAATGGGCAAAAAGTTTTTTGGTTGTTTCAAATGGTGGAAGGTCGGTATATCGTTTTAAAGGTCAATATTATCTTCCAAAGGCCAATACAAAGACTTGGAGAACTTGACCTCCAAATAGTCTTGCATCGACCTTCAAAAGATAATACCGACCTTCGGCCTATAATCCTGACTTTCGGAAAGATCATCCGGACCTTCCAGTGTTTCAAATGAGAAAAGCTAGTTTCTCATTTCCAAAGCCAATTCTCACATCCTCAGTTGTTTATCCTAATTTTTCCCCCACAATTTCATTACTGAAGAAGATGAAGAAGAAATATGGCCAAGAAAAATAAAAAATCATGTTTTAGGATAAATGAAAATATTGCAAACTAGTAAGAATATGAAAATCGATTACAAGTCATAAATTGTCTCAACACCAATATCGCCTTAAAAAACATTCACACTCTCATGGACGATACCTACATTGACATTAACAAACACCCATGCTTCAACTGTTGCTTCCAATGTTTGTCCAGAATCTCGCGATTGTTGGGTAAATCTATTATTAGATGTGTGGCCTTCTTGAGTACGATTATTCGATAATGGAACCTCTACTTCGGGTGGTGGGGCTACTGTGGTTCTGTTCGGATAAATTTGACGATTATGTCCTTTTCTTTTGCATATCGTGCAAGCTTTCTTCCATCAAAATTGTTCACTTTGAGAGAAAAACTGACCTTCTTGTGGTCTTCTTACCTCCCTTCTTGCAAGTGATGCATGAACAACCACATCTTCCAAACCTACAATTGTATTCAAACTTGAAGACAACGAAACAGGCTGTATCGAAAGTGTATATGCCTTCCTCAATATTTCTGTGTCAAATGAATTTCCACAGCATGAAGAATAGTAGTGAGACCCAATTTCCCTATAACGAATTAAAGATGAGAAAAAACAAATTGTTATTATGATTTTAAATATATTTTCTAAACAATAGGGAAGGTTTGGAAAGTTGAACTTATATTACGGAAGGTCTACTTGGCCATCCATAAGGTCGGTTCGGTCATCTGAAATGTCTGTTTAAATTATACGAAGGTTTTTCAATACCTAGCACTAGCAATGACATGTTTACATGGAATTCCTTTTAGATTCCATCTCCGACATTCACAAGTCCTCCGAATCATATCCACGACAGCATTTCCTTCTCATGGTTGATTACTAACGACATACTTCTCCCTATCTCGAATGGATGTAGTATGCGGCCTTTGTTGGTCAACCAAAACGGCTTCCTCTTCAATCCAACTTTGGTAATAATATCAGGTATTGTAGTGGCTGCTTTCAGCATTTATTGAACCAACTTTGACACATACTGCTATAAAACTCGTGAGCAGATATAATCGGCAATTTTTAAGCTTTCTTGATCACTTCATTGAAGGACTCCACAAGATTGGTTCTCATTTGGTTGTATCGATTTTCGGACAGTAAACACATGACCAACCCAATCGCCCTACCTCAACATTTAACCATCGATGAACCTTAGGGTGTATAAGTTGAATCTCCCCAAAGTGGTGGTGGCATTTGTGCTATCATAGGCATATGCAGTACTTTTGAAAATCACCTTAACACGAGAATCTCTGCACTTTATCTTCAAGTTTTCCTTCAAATGTTGAAAACAAAAGGCATATGGAACCCCAGGATACACTTTTCTCACTGCATGTTGTATGCCTTTATGTCAATCGGATATAATTACCAAATCATCGGGTGATCTGTATGCAGTTCTTAGTCTTCTTAAGAACCACTCCCGTGAATCATTGTCCTCCTCTTCATCGAATCCAAATGTAAGGGGAAAAGTATGTTCGTTTCCATCCCCACAAACAGCTACGTAAATTTTTCTCTCCCGTGCATTTTACAAGTGTGTTGCATCTAGGATAATGACAGGTCTCATGTACTTGAAACCCTTTATCGAAGGACCAAGTGCACAAAATGACCTCTCAAAATGCTCCTCCTGCAATGCTATGCTGGTCACTGAGTTGGGCATTGTACGCTCCAAGAGGTAGAAGTATGTGTATCCTATCTTCATATCATAATTCTCCCGCATGTCTTGAATCACATTTTTGGAAGTGTGATTTGCACTAACGATTTTACCAACGTACAAACAACCAATTGTTGAGGAACTTACATCCCTATTTTGGCTTTGTTGTACAGTTTGAATGCAAGTGTGAGTCAGGACAAACTTGTGAATCATCCATATCTGGCATCCAACTCTACACTGTGCACGTATCATGAAGGTGCAATCTTTTTTATTCTTGCATCGAGCCTCGAATCTTACCTTATCCAAACGTACCACAAGATAGGAAAATCAATTCTCAAGTGAATATTGACCGACTGCTGTCGTCAATTCATCCTTACTGTTAAAAATTGAATTCTTCCCTATCTCACTCACAAGTGGAATGGTTTCATCTTCGAAATAATGCACCTCTGGTTCATCACCTCAGTCCATGTCTATGAATTGAGTAGAAATGTCTGATATAAATTCCTCAAAAGAAACTACGTATCTGACCCTATCGTCGAAGTTCACGGGGATATCATCATCAACACTGCGGATATATTTTTCTTCATAATCATCATCATCGATGCGAATATTTCCAGATGGCTTAGGTTCATTGTTTACAGGTGGGAATGTCCCATCTGGATTCCTTTTATATGCATTAACAAAATTATTCATTGCATGATTACCACGACACTGATGTAATCTTTCAATTTTGTTAATGATCACCATTTTAAGATCAGCTTCCCCCATAAAAAACACGATTTCATATGTATTTTCAATTTCCAATAATTTAGTACTTCCATCGGATAATCTGGATGCAAATGAGATTTGTACATCACATTCGTTTAAATAAATCTTCTGCAGCCTGCCATAGTTCTCCTAAAATCTTCATAATTGATGTCGTTTGGTATGACTACTGGACGTGCCCTTCCACTTAGAGAACCATCATGAAGAATAATTCTGAGGCAAGCCATTTCTATAAGAATTCAAAGAAAAATAGATCCAGGAAAATGTACAAGCAATAATAGAAAGAAAAAGGAAGAAATATCTTAATTTAAAAAAGAAAGCAGAGAAAAAATTATCTACATAGTTTTTTAAAGAGAAAAAAAGATCGAAAAAAAATGTTTGAAGGTCGAGATGACCATATGGAAGGTCTATATAATCCCTTCAAAGGTGTCCAATTGACCTTATGGATGGTCCATTGAACTTATATAAAAAAAAAAACTGAAGGTCAATAAAATCTTTCCAAGGCCGAAATGATTAACTGGAAAGTTAGTTGAACCAAAAAAAAAAAAAATCTAGGCTTGCAGGTCAGCCTCTACTACCGAAGGTCAACTAGACCTCCAAAAAAAAAAAAGGGGTTTGAAGGTTAGCCTCTACTTCCGAAGATCGGTCATTACTTCAAATACTCAACACAAGCAATTTTCTTTTTTTCCTTCCTTATACCAAACAAACAACACAAAACGGATAATTAGCAAAATCCAAAGACACTTAGGAATCAAAATACAACCACCAAACACCATAACAACAAAAGATAAAAACAAATTGAACTCAAATTCAAACTGAACGACGCAAGTTTGATCTTATGAAGAAAAAAAAAACAACTTCTTTTCCAAACTAAAATCAATTGTCGACTATTTTTTTACTTTAGTGGGGAGAATGAACTCTTTCGAGTTAACTTTCAATAAAAAAAACTTCATCAATAATGCAGTAGTTATATGATCTTCAATTTGGTTTTATGGTAATAAAATGATAATTAGGCAATTTTGAATGTTGAATGTAATATATTAATCATATGATAAAAGTTAATAAAGGTTAGTTTTGTTTTTTTTTTAAAAGAAAAAATTAAAATAGATACAGAACGAAAAGTTAGTTTTAAAATTAGATAAATTATGAAACGTTGAAATTTTTCCAATTGAGTAAATGCTAAAACAACCCATTTTCTCCATATACACACAGAGAATCGGAGGATCCTTGGAATGCAAGCAGTGCAGAACTGAAGAACCTTGACTTGAACAATCAAATAAGAGGAGGAAGAAGAACGTCAGAGGTAAGACACTACCAATTGCAAGCCGCTATGGATGGACAGCAATCGCAGCGAGCTGGAGTTCCACAACAGCAACCACCGCGACCACTTCAAAGCGGTGGTGGAGATTCTTTTGCCAACTCGATTTTTTTCTCCGGCATCGTTGCCATAATCTTAGTCGTGGTAAAATATCGACCTACACGAGTTATTTTATTGGCTTGCATGTGTCTCTATTTAGGTATGTTTTGCACACGAATTTAACTTGTGATTATTAGAGCGTTTTTCTGCTGGATTTTTCGTTTTAAAGCTCGAATTAGGGATTCGTATTTTGTAATTTTGCTGCCGTTGATGCTATTGGTAATGAGTGTGGAGGCTTCTTGTTGGTGTAATTATCATCAATTTTAATGAGATCTTGTGACAGTTAGGATCTTGCTGTTTTGACCTTGTAATAATCCTGAGATTTAGTTCTATGCTCCAATTTTCATTTGCAATGAGATTTCGTCAGGATAGTTTAGGTAGGCATTTTGAACAGATGTCAAAATTACTCAAATGGAGTTTTGGATCTAATTCTGTGATGTTGGATGTTGCTGTTTCTCCATTTTTCTGAATCTAATTCATGTATTAGTTCTTTTTGTTTAAATTACAGTAGCACTTCGTAGGTTACACTCCCCCCTTTATCTCTTTCTAGCAAATTATTACCTTTTTTTAAAAAAAAATTCATAATTGGATATACTACACTAATTTGTTACTTATGGACGATGAGATTCCAGTTATTCAGAGCCAATTTCTATAGACTTATTGGAGGGTCCCATCGGCATTCATCTAGTTAGTATTGAACAATCAAAATTGCCAATAATGAGTTGGGTGCTTGGACCATTCTGTAGTGGATGCTTAGCTGGGATCCTCTGAAATAGGGAACAACCAAATTCCAATTGAAATGAAACTTTTGGGACAAATCAATGCCATTTGGGGGGACTCAATGAATGGAAATCATATAGCAGGAAAAAAATATAGGTGTAACTTGAAATCTTTCCATTGAACCTTGATTGGCAGGTTTGCAATTCTAGATTTGCACCTTGGGTGAAAAATAGCATGTTTTGTTATTTTTATTCTTGTTTTGTTTGTAGTCACCCATGAGCCCCTGAAATAGAACGTTGTTAATTAAGACAAGCATTTGATGACCGTCACAGGTTGCTTCACATGTGCTTGGTCCTGCATCTAATCTGAACAGCCTGTCTATTTTACATCAAGTTCCAGAAGGTCACGTTGGGGTTTACTGGAGAGGTGGCGCTCTTTTGAAGACAATAACGGATCCTGGTTGGGGACTTATTTTGTTAATGATTAACCTTCGGCTGCCAATTACAATGATATCTGTCTTAGCTTTTTACAGTTTCAGATGGGTACCTGATTATGCCACTTTTTGTTAAGGTTTTCATTTGAAGTTGCCATTAATTACTCACTTTGAGCCCATTCAAGTTACCCTTCAGACAGACCTGGTTAGAAATCTTATTGTTCTTCAAAGTCTTCTTATTGAGTTTTTAAGTTTTGATTTTCTAGTTTAAGGGTTTACACTGTTTCTTATCATTTATTTGGTTGGACAGGATGACTTTAGTCTTATTATGCTAGAGAGAAAATCAGTTTGAGGGTTGATGATCTTGTGGCTCATGCTGAAATGCAGGTGAGGGATATTCCATGTGGAACAAAAGGGGGTGTAATGATTAACTTTGAGAAGATAGAAGTAAGTTTAAGAGATGATCTGCCTATTTCTCTTTGTGGTTGTTTATATATCTGCTACAACGTCTGTGAATTGATTGGCAAATGTTCAGGTTGTTAACCGGCTTCATAAGAATTATGTTTATGAAACACTGCGCAACTATGGTGTGCAATATGACAATACATGGATATATGACAAGATACATCATGAGATCAATCAGTTTTGTAGTGCACATTCCCTTCAGCAGGTTTATATTGATATGTTTGATCAGGTGAGAAGGGAACTATCCTGCTGAAATTATAATGCCTCTGTCATGTTTGATAGAATCTTACAGTACCATTGTCTCCTCCCTATTTTTCTTCTTTGTCCAAGTATTATACCTGTCAAAGAATTATTGTCTGATGGCATACTGCCACTAATCCTTTATGGTTTTCTGCTTGAATGGGAATGATTAAATAGTTCCTGATTTAATTTTGTGATATCATGAGCCATCAGGTACCTGTTTGTTTAGTTTTTAACTGTGATTTATTCATGTGAATGGCTGTGCTATAGACCAATCATTCAATAAAGATCTCTTGCAACTTTTTTTTCATAATGTTCTATTTACATGTGTATTTATCATTGTTGCGCCCCTGACTATGGTATTATTTCAAAAAATTTCCAGATAGATGAGAAAATGAAAGATGCTCTTCAAGCAGACTGCACAAAATATGCTCCAGGGATTGAGATAATCAGTGTACGGGTTACAAAGCCTAGTATCCCAGACAGTATAAGACGGAATTTTGTGCAGATGGAAGAGGAGCGTACCAAGGTACTACTTATTACATTTGCTTTTTTTTTTTTTTAATTTTATCTTTGTTTTCTCTTCATCTTATTTTTCATATTATTGATCACGGAAAGTTATCTCTGGAAAATGTGAAAATCAATAGATAAAATTGTTTGCATGAATTGGTATTGATGAATTCTTTAATCTTTCTCTCTACATCTCCTGCTTGAACCTGGCAAAGATCAGGAAATTAAAGCATGGTTTATACTCTCAGTCAACCATTGGCACTTGAATTATGTATAGTGTTTGAAATGCCATGGAGCAAGCTTATTCTCTGTTTATTCACTTCCCTCCCAGCTCCCACCCCTGCCCCATCCATTTTCTTGTTCTTTTTCATGGCAGGTAAAGGATGAAGTCTATTGATATACCCCTTGGTTGTCTTCGTGCTACCCACAATGATACATCTGGTTATTTGTTCTCTATGCAGGTATTGATTGCCATAGAGAGACAGAGAGTTGCCGAAAAAGAAGCTGAGACACAAAAGAAAGTAGCTATAAGTGAAGCTGAAAAGGTGGCTCATATTAGCAAGATCCAAATGGAGCAGAGGTTGATGGAGAAAGAAAGTGCAAGGAAGCAAGAGGAGATTGCTAATGCAATGTACACAGCTCGTGAAAAGAGCTTGACAGATGCCAGTTTCTACAGGTGAGGGGTTTTTTTTTTTTCCTTAAGACTCACAGCTGTCCTCTTAGCGTCTTTAAATAGAAGCTTCTCAAAAGCAGCATTGTTAACACTTTATTCAATGTTGGCATTTTTCAGAACTATGAAAGAAGCAGAAGCAAACAAATTGAAGCTTACGCCACAGTACTTAGAACTCAAATTCATTGAAGCCATTTCTAACAACACCAAGATATTCTTTGGAAACAAGGTTCGGCCAATTTCTTCTTGTGTGACTCTCTATCTTTCACCATTCAAACTTGCTCACTCTTAATAAGATTGATGATATTCTCTCCTCAGGTACCCAATATGGTACTTGATCAAAGACTTATGGGGAATCTTTTGCAAGACGCTGCTAGAAGGGTGGAAGTCTAGCCTGAAGAAAACAAGGACTAAGAGTCCTTCAGTTCCATTGAGAATTTTGGTTAGTTTGAGAGTTTGATGATGGCACGGAGGATGTTGCTTGTGTAATAATGAATTTGTTTTCAAAAAATGATTATAGTCTTAATTCACTGAAGCAAAAAAGAGAAACAAAACAAAATGAGAAAAGGACAAAAAACGGATCAGATTTGATTAGACTCCATAGCTTTTTTATGCTATGGAAGAGTTCTACAGCAATTGACCAGGCTAATATTTCAAAGAGTAGTTGTTTATTGCGCCGACGGCACCGTAAAATATTCAATATCCACGGAGGACACGGCAACACATTCGTAAGTAAACGTACTTGGCAATAAACTGTCTAATTCTAAGAAATACACACTACCCCGGAAGTGTAGATTAATCATCCGAACTTGTAAGTCTTTTAATCTTCATCACTTTTGTTGATATTGATATTTGCGTGTGTTAATCTCCCATCAATTTATTTTCATTTTAAATGGAATGCTTCATATTCATTTTATAGAATTTATATCCATTGCCTTAGGAGCACATGCGAATTGGTAAGTTTGAGATGATGTGTGAAAAAATCTTTCAACTAGCGAAGGTTTGAGTTTTGAGATTTACATCCTAAATGTGTTAGGCCTCTAATCCAATGGGAGATTTTGCTTTCGAGACTTTCCTTTAAAGAATTTATATTCATTCATTCGAAAATCATAAAAAATTTCAATGTGTTCCGTGATTTTTTCAAAAAAAATTAAAATGAGATATTTGATTTTGGACAAGAAAATATTAGATTTCATTCGGTTATCAATCATAAAGAAACTTTCTTGTCAATAAAGATTTTCCTTAATTTTATGTTAATATAAGTTAAAAGGTACGAAAACCACTTAAGAAGGTAGCATTGATCAGATGAATTAACTCATACATTCATTATCGGATTTTTCTTTTTTTTTTTTTTTTCCCTCCAATCATTAGAATAGGAAAATAATAATGGTAATTCCAGATTGTGCTTTTAATGATAAATAAGAAAGTTTTTGTCGATCCTCTTTACACCTTTGATTCTACTTTTAGGTGTGTGTAGATGTCATCTCCTCGGACGGTCGTACCCAACCGACGCCACTTCCTTTCCCTTCTTTTCCTTTCTTTCCTTTGTTGGAAGATGGACAGATAAGACATTACCAATTTAACTTACACCCGGAGCATCTCACCCTTTCAAAAGGATAATTATTAGGGATCTTACATCTTATATACTCTATTTTACGATACACTCCTTTTCTCCTTTTTAAAATTTTTAAAGTAATTTTATCTCTCAATTCATTTTCTAACTCATTTACTAAATGATCAAAAGTAAATTCTTTTACATTCATGCTATTATTAAAAAAATTACATATTTTAAAAATATCAAATTATTCTCAAATAAATTATAAATAAATTAATATTGAAATTAATTAATTTTTTTGAAACAATAAAAGTTAATAAACTTATAAAATTTTATTATTGAGCGACATGATACCTAAAAGAAAAATGAGTAATAAAAATTATGAGTACATAATATCAAGAGAAATAAATAATCATTAAGAGACTAAATAAAAGACAAAATTAATTAAAACTATGATTTTTAGAAATAAAAATTAAAAGAATAAATATTGTTAGTTTTATAAATTTAAAAAATAAAATAAGTTTTTGTGCCTATTATAAAAAAATTAAATGTATTTTTTTTGGAAAAAAACAACAAATAGATATTATATATTTATATATATAAAATTATAAAGAATAAAAAAAAATCAATGCGTCCAAAAATTACAAAAAAAAAAAAAAATTGAGTTGAAAGAAGAAGAAGAAAGAAAGAAAAAATCAGAAAAGAAATTGGGAAAGGAAAAAAAAAAAGGGAAATCATTTATTGAAGGAGTGGGGCTAGGGCCCAAGCACATGAGTATGTAAGTGATAAAGCCAAACAAAGTGACATTTGAGGCCTCCCTCTCTAAGGGAAGAGGTACCCCTAAATCCTCTCCCCTCTATCTAACCTCTAAGCACTCCCGATGGAAATGCTCTTAACCGCTACGTTTCCATACATTTTACCCTCATAAATTAAAAGTAGCGGTTAATTTAACCACATACACTTTTTATTTCTTTTTATGAATTATTGGCCAATTAATAATTCAAATTATATCATTTTAACCATTTTGATTCATAAATTATTTTTTTGACATGTTTAGTTTTTAAATTATTTATCAGTTAGTCATTTTGATCGAAATATTCAAAAAAATCATCTGAATTTTGAGTCAACTATAGATTGATCAAATTGGGGAAGACATTTTCATAGTCACACGATTCATTTAAAAAAAAAAAAAACATTAACGGACGGGAATCACTGTTCATTTCCGTCATGCCCATTATTATTTTAAGTATTATCACCGTAGCATTAGATAAGGTTGAGGATAAGAATAAAGAAAAATTATAATGATATATTAAAAATTGCAAAACGACTTATATTGTGAAACAAATGAAATGTCTTTAAATGTCTTATATTTTGAGATGGATGTGGAATATCTAATAATTAGGATAATGAATCAATTCTTTATGGTAAAAAAAATTATCTTTTGCTTTTCTTTAAAAAATAAAATAATACTACTCAAACTTGAATTTTCATTTTACCATCTTCACTCTCTTTCATTTAAATTTTGAAAATTTTTTAACAAAAAAATTGATTGAAAATACTTTTTTATATTTATTTTTTTAAGTAAAAATTTTAATTATTTTAAGAATGATATTCAATTTCAAATTAAAATATTAAGTTTTACTAATTTGGTGGTTAACCATAATATTTGGACTGTTAATCTAAATTCTAAAACATAAGAGAAAGTAACTAATGTTTCAACATGCAAATTATAGGTCTTTTATTAACTCCATCAACATTCTCAATAAATAAAATATTGAAGTGCGTATAAATTGATATAGATAATGCTAAAAAAAAAAAAAAGATTTTTGAAAGGTGGGAATTTAGAGGGGGATAACGGAAGGTGAAGGTTAAAAAAAAAAATCAGAAATTCAATTTTAAACTAGGAGGTTGGGTAATTTAATTTTAAAATTAATAAAAATGGAGAAAAAAGAATCTACACGTTATCTTCATGAGAATCTGGCAGCAAAGATTCATCCTTCCTAGCTTTGTATTGGAAAAAAAAAAAAAGGAGTCATCCTCATAAGAAGCTGTTGTCCACAAAGTCCAACTACGACTTTTTCCCAAAGAAGAAGATGAAGACAAATTGATTGACATCAATTCACTATCATTAGCCACTAAGAAACCATAAAACCCGCCAAACTGTAAAATTTCTGTACCTGCCACCCACCGTCGGAACTTGGAATTTGGCAGCACATTATATATTTAGTAACCAACTGCTGCTCGAGTCCATACTTTCTGTGACCATTCTTGTTGCTGCAGGTGCTGAAAAACGCAAGGTTCCGTGAAGCTTTTAACCTTCGGTTTTTTTTTTTTTTTTTTTAAATATATATTTTGCTTATTTTTCATGAACATGATTAATAGATGATAGAGAAAGATCCTTTAAAATTTTTGGTCGGTCATTTCTTTTATGGGTTTCCTATCTTTGAGGTTAAAAGAGCATTATTGTCTTCCCCATTTGTCCCCCTTAATTTCTTTTTCTTCAGAAGCCTGAAATGGTGAGTGGTTCATTCTGAAAATCAATGGAGTAGATGCTCAGGTTCGGTGCATTATTCTGAATTTTGGGTTTTCTGTTCTGTTGAAATAAATTTGTGCTGCAGTAGTCGTTGAAATGAATAAATTCAAGATTTTTCCTTTTGCCTTTTGTTTTTGAGAGTTGATAGCTTTTCAAGACTATATCGGTGTTTGAATTGTGGGGTTCTCTTTTTTTTTTTTCTTCTTCTTCTTTTATATGAAAAGCTTTATTTTGGTTATAATTTCTTATTAGGTTGTCTGTAGTGCTGAATAAATTTTCTTGGAGATATAAGCTTTTTTCTCTGGTATCATCAGTGTGGGAGAATCTGATAGAACTATCTTTATAATATCCTTGATAGGATTTTCCGGTTAGTCTTTGGTTGGCAAGTTTTCCTCCGGAAAGGCACTTATCCATCACCTTGAAGATGTATTTGGTGGAGAGCAAAGGTGGGGCAATAGTTTGCATGCTATTTTCTCTGTTTTTCTTGGGAACATGGCCTGCAGTTTTGACTCTCTTGGAAAGAAGGGGACGCCTGCCCCAGCACACCTATCTTGACTATACAGCCACTAATCTCTTGGCTGCTGTGATCATTGCTTTCACATTTGGTGAATTTGGAAACCAGAAGCCAAACTTCCTATCTCAACTCTCTCAGGTGATTACAATTCTTAGTCCAAGGATTACGACTCAATTGGGATGTAATACAGAAAGGCTTCTAATTAATTTAATATCCAGTCATTTGATTTGAAAGATGGTTTACTGCTTGTTTCACTCAGAATCTGTGATCAAGGGTTTAGCATATGGCAGGCCTACTGTTTTCTGTTTTGATCTTGGTTGTACACACTCTGGGGAGGATGACAAGGTTAATTGGCAGAATCTTGGAAGTTGGTCATGGAAAAAGATAAAACCTTTTTTTTTGGGCAATTACTTTCCAATTGATCTTTCTGTGTATCGCTTCTTAAATAAATCGTAAAGCCCTGCTAACATAAAGCGGTATCCAAGTTTTTAATTTTTCCTTTCTTAATCAAGCCTAAGGATAATGGATTATGCAGGAAAATTGGCCCAGCGTTCTGTTTGCAATATTTGGAGGGATTTGTCTCAGTGTTGGGAACCTGGCAACTCAGTATGCTTGGGCGTTTGTTGGTTTATCGGTGACTGAAGTGGTCACATCAAGCATGACTGTTGTTATCGGTAGGATTTCTAGTGGTGAATGATCCTGTATTAATTCTTTAGGATTGACTAGTGTGGGTTATAGAAATTTATGTGCTGGTCGTGTCAGGAACAACCATGAACTACTTTTTGGATGGCAAAATCAACAAAGCAGAAATCCTTTTTCCCGGTGTGGTATGTTTCTTGGTTGCTGTTTGTTTGGGCGCTGTTGTGCATGCATCAAATGCAGCAGATAACAAAGCTAAGCTCAGCCAGTACTTAAGCAATGGAAATGAAGGGTATCTTTTAATTCTTCTTCTTACATGATAGCATAAGTCATGCAGGAAAAGTTAGCCTCATGGTTAATACCTCTCTTTAGTTAAGACTAAATTTCTTCATGCAAAATTGCATGTTGCGTTATTAGATGACTGCTAAACATATGTTGTAAAAAAGGTTCAGTCATGAAACTTCGAGTCTTTTGTTAAATTGCATACTTCAAATAATAACAAGGTGAACGGCAGAGACAATTTACATCAATAATTGAAACTTATGGAGAAACTGAAAATATGACTTTTTCTTTCTATAAGCTTAATTCATGGATTACTTCTGATTGATTGATCATTCTTTGAATACTTTGCTTCTAATTTTCATTGCAGAGTTCCTTTATATGTATTAGGAGGGTTTCTCTTAGTCAACCTTTTACCATATTAGTCAGTTTGTGAAACCTTAAAGTAAGAGCTAGATATATAAGTATGCATACTGCATCTGCATGCTCTCGAGTTCCAGAATTACGATAATTTGTACTTGTTGTGAAAACCTTGAAACTGTTTATACTCTTGTACCTGTCTCACTGAATAACATTTGTTAAATACTAACTCTAAACTATTTCTTTTCAGTAATAAGGGTGTTTCTGAATCTAAAGAAGTTTCAAATATTACAGGTATCTCCTTCACTAATTTTATTTTGCACCTTATTCCAGCTGGGATGGTCCCTTTTTGTTTATTTGCTTGTCTTCTGATGATGGCCACCTGCAGATGGACAAAAAGATTTGGAGAATGGAATTAACAAAGAGCAGAAGGCAAAGTTTGGTACAGCAAGTTATCTCATAGAACTTGAAAACAAAAGATCAATTAAGGTCTGGGGCTGTTTATGGTATTTAAGATTTCTTAGTTTATTCTCCAATGATTACAACAGTGAAGTTGGAGTAGAAAATCTCCAAATGAATTTTCAGAAATCCAGTTAGTAACTAACAATTCATGTTCATCCTTAGGAATGGTTACACGAATAATTGAGCAATTCAGAGATGCTCCTGTTATCTTTGTTAGTATCAAGCCATAAGATAAGAAGAAGTTCACGGGTTCTGATGTATGATGATTCATTACAAGTTTTTGGAGAGTGAATTTCTTCCCCTTTCTCTGAAAATTTCAGGTATTTGGGAAGAGCACATTTCTTGGTCTGAGCATTACTTTCTTCGCCGGAGTCTGTTTCTCTCTCTTTTCACCAGCATTCAACTTGTCTACGAATGATCAATGGCACACTCTGAAAGAAGGCGTTCCCCACTTGAGCGTCTATACTGCATTCTTCTACTTCTCGGCCTCAGGTTTCTTGATTGCAGTAATTCTCAACATCGGCTTCCTGTATCGCCCATTACTGAATCTGCCCAAGTCGTCATTCAAATGTTATCTCTCTGACCGGAATGGCAGAGGTTGGGCCCTTTTGGCCGGACTTCTGTGTGGATTTGGCAATGGACTTCAATTCATGGGAGGGCAGGCCGCTGGATATGCTGCAGCAGATGCTGTCCAGGTGAGTAAAGTTAATAGAGTGATTTTGGAAGAAAGAATATGAGATCAACTCTATCCTGCATATTAATCAATGAATTCAAAACTCGGCATTTTCAATGCATGTCTTTCAGGCACTCCCTCTGGTTAGCACCTTTTGGGGTGTACTTCTCTTCGGAGAATATCGAAGATCATCGAGAAAAACATACACATATTTGATTGCTATGCTATTGATGTTCATAGTGGCTGTTGGAATCCTGATGGCATCATCGGGACATCGGAAATGATGGTTCCAATGATTATAAATTAGACTTTATCTGTTAAACTGGAAGAGCTGCATGGTTGCTGCAGCAGAGCAGAAGGGATCTCAACAAAGACTCATCCAACTTTAATAAAGATGTTGTATTGAGTCTACGGTTGCTGATCAAGAATTAGGATAAATAGAATTATGAGATGCAATATAAGATCAAAGAACAGAAAGGAGCTTTTCCTATAACTAGGGAATAGGAAATTACAGATATTATTATTTTTCTGTATCTCCATTTGTATCCCACGAATAAATTGTAACCAAATTCCTGGTCCCGTTCATATTTTAGAATTTCCTGCCGTTTCTGTGTCATTGCCACTCTTTGGTTTATTCTGGATCTTTTCTTTTTTCTTTTCTGAACCTGAATACTGTCCTTTTGGGCCTGTGATAGTTGTTGGACTGGACAACCATGAAATGTATGGCTTGTCTTGTAGAAATTGAACATCCTTAGAAAGTCAAAATGCACCCTCCAAACAAACAACATTAACAAAATATATGACGAATCGGGGCGTTTTCATTTTTATCCAAATTAAAATAGTAATTTCTTATTTACTCAATTTTTCACAACATTTCACAATTACTCATATCTAAAACTAACTTTTCATTCTATACCCATTTTGACTTTTAATTA
>JAOXNR010000013.1:11253709-11271520 GCA_028571225.1 Parsonsia alboflavescens
ACAATTCCAGAGACACAACGTAGATAGGATATACACACAATGTATACCATTCGAGACAAAAAATAAAATTCGAGACATTAAGACAATTTCGAGACAAGCATATCGAGACAATATTCAAAACCATGCACAATGGAATATTTCGAGACAAACAATACCATTCGAGACACTAAGACAATTTCGAGACAAGAATATCTAGACAATATTCAAAACCATACACAATGAACCATTTCGAGACAAGCAGACCATTTCGAGATAACAAGCCAATTTAGAGAGAATGAGATCATTTCGAGAATATATCAATTCCGAGACAATGAGACCATTTGGAGACATCAAGCCAAAACAGTAGATAAAACAAATAGATCAATTTCAAGACACCAAGGCAATTTCGAGACAACAAATAGACCATTTCGAGACACCAAGACAATTTCGAGACAACAAATAGGTCATTTCGAGACACCAATACAATTTCGAGACACCAAGACAAAATCGAGACAACAAATAAGCCATTTCGAGACACCAAGACAATTTCAAGACAACAAATAGGCCATTTCGAGACACCAATACAATTTCAAGACCCTACAAATTTAACAATTACACACCCAAATTAAACTAAACCATTCCAGACACAAATTCAACAATTTGAGACCCAACATCCAAAACCCATCACCATCCATTCGAGACACATGAAAAAATTCGAGACCCGTGACCCAAATTCGAGACTACCGAGAGAATTCAACAGATCAACACCCAAATTAAACCATTCGAGACAAAATTGATATAATTCGAGACTCAATATTCAAAACCCATGCACAACACAATACATGCTTGCAACATACTACAAAATCGAAGTTAAACAACACACAAAATCAAGGTTCAAGTGAAATAAACCTACCGGGAAGCGAATGAACAGCCGAGTTAGTGAGGGAGTGAAGAAGGACGCCACC
Organism: Parsonsia alboflavescens; assembly: GCA_028571225.1. Classification (NCBI taxonomy): domain Eukaryota; kingdom Viridiplantae; phylum Streptophyta; class Magnoliopsida; order Gentianales; family Apocynaceae; genus Parsonsia; species Parsonsia alboflavescens. Next base: position 11,254,654 of record JAOXNR010000013.1, read on the forward strand.
GGTGAGGGAGTGAAGAAGATCGACGTCGGTGAGGGAGTGAAGAAGATCGACGCTAGTGAGGAAAGAGGGAGGGAAGAAGGAAGGATCCGGTTTGGTGTGGAAATGATAGTGTGGGAGTGAAGGAAAAGAAAATAAAGGAAGAAAGAAAATGAAAGTGAGGGCTCGGTTCTCGGTGATCCGGCGTTCCAGAAGTAGTAGACAGTTGCGTATAAAATTGAAAAGAACATGAAAAGTTGAGTCTCGGACCGTTGCGTATAAAATCGAGAAGAAGATGAAAAGTTAAGTCTCGATTCTCGATTTGGGTATTAAAAAACAAAGGGTAAGGGCGTAATTTCCCATTTCCAGAACAATTCTTATTATCCAAAATGTTAAAAAGTCAATTTGGGTATAAGATGAAATTGGATCACCGCATTTGGGTAGAAGTGAAATGTTTATAGAAAGTAAGTAAATTTGAAATTGGATCAACCAATTTGGATATATTTGGGAATTAACTGAATCTTATCGGGAAATGGATACTGGTCATATGTTTCATTTTGATTTATTAAAAAATTTAAAAGTATATTTAACTTTATTAAAGTAATCAATCTTTTTTTCTTATTAGCATTAATTAGTGATGACATCTTTAACAGGGGATGCAGATCTTTAAATTAAGGAGGTTATTTATGGAATTTTATATAAAAAAATTATTTTTTAATTAAAAATGAGATATTGAATCTTAGAACATTTCTTCAAAATATATCAAATCCCGCGGAGGAAGCATCATTTAATTTGACTTTTTTATTTATTTTCAACAATGTTAAGTACTTTACTTCTTTAGGGAGTCTGGAAAATTCATTAACTATGTTTTAAATAATAATAATAAATTCTCTATCTCACGAAAACGTCTATTTTAGTTTTTTTTTTTTTTTAATGAAGATTAATAAACGTTTTAAGGACAATTTTACTTTTATGTCTTTCATTTGATGTACTGTTGTTAGTATTGGAAACTTTAACCTTTGGTAAATTGTATTGGAACATTTTTAAAAATAACATAAAAAAATGGTGATTGGTAAGTTGTATTGGAATATTTTTAAAAACAACATAAAAAAACGGTGATTGGTTCAAATTGAATTTTTTTGACAAGGTTAATTAGGTCTTTTACCTTAGAAATACTGGAAGTTGAACTATTCTCTATCCCTTCCTAATTTCCATTTATTAGTCACTTAAACTCAATTTCTTCATCACTAATTATAAATTATGGTTGTTAATTTATTAGATATTTTATTTTATTTTTACTATACTATCCCTGTCTTTCTCTTTCCCAAGTCCCTGTTATTAGTTTGATTATAATAATAAATAGAGACATTTTAGAGAGAAAAAAAAATTACCTTAAATTTGACAAAATGGCTATTAGTGATTTATAAATAGGGATGGAAAGAGTATATCGTAAGAACTACATGGACCAATATATATATATAGAGATATTTGGGCCAGTTCGTATGCATCTTGACATTCTGCTTATCCAGAAGGGTGTTGGTGGGATTCAAACTCGAAACCTATAATATGTGCGTTCACCACTCCATCCAATGAAATGTCCCTAGAGAGACACATGAATCAATATTGTGGAACAAATAAAAAATGGAAACATGGACCATCTATATGGCCTAGGTCCGTTCAAAAAAATTTGAAAACCGATCAGATCAAATTAAATCAAACCAAATTGAAATTTGATTTTTGGATTAAAAAATTTTAAAAGTGAACCTTTGGTTCAATTACCCGTAGTTTCAAGTCAAATCCAAACCGTTGGTTAACTAAAAATTTTTATATTATATATATTATTATTACTTTTTACTAAATATCTATGTTTAATCCCCAAATTCATTTTTCTATTTTTTCTTATTTACTCTAATTTCTAGCTCCCACATGCTCTACTAACAGTAGCCATGTCATGAATTGCAGGCACTTTCACACAATTTAATTCAAGTTCTTCTAATTTTTCTCTTTAGTGCTTCCCCAACCTTTCATTCCTTTCTATAGAATGAAAATTAGTGAAATAAAACTCAATGTTATTCCCTTATAATTTTTGACAATCCCAACTTTTAGTTTTGTACAGCTTATTACTCAAACACTTATATCTCAAGAGTTTACTCAGAACAATTAAGCATTAACTTGTTTATCTGATTTAACTCGTCACAGGAAGCTTTGTTGAGTGCCTTAATCATGTTCATAATTTTGCAAGTTTAAAATTATTAAAAAAATTTTTTTTTTGAAAAATAAAATATGAACAAACCCAACCAAATCAAACTAGACCATACATTAACCGAATCAAGAAATTAAGGGTTTAAATGGTTGAGTTATGGTTTAAGATTTTCAAATCGAAAATATTAATTTAGTTTGAAACACATATGAAACCGAACCAATCCAAACCACGAACACCCCTAATGTGAACAAATATAATAATAATCAATTTCTTACTCCCTTGTAGAAATTAAGGTAACGAATACTTTCCCTTTTATGGATAATATTATCGTTATTATACTTTACCTTTCTCCTCTATTCTCTCTCTCATATGTTAGTTAGTTGTTGGAAATAGAGCAGCAATATTTCCAACAACGAAATAGATAGTTGATTAAAAATGGTGAAATAAAAAATTCATTTATATTTTTTTTTTTTGGGAAGTATAAGTAATGGTTTATTTGAAAAAAACAACTCTAAAAGTTATTTTGAATAAGTGTAACGATGTTTTAATAATCAGCAATGCTCGGACTATATAAATATATATTATAACACATTATTTTTATAAAAAAATTTAATCTTTTTATTTCTATTTTTTTATATTAAAATTTGTTAATTTTGATAATAATAACTTGATAATTTCTATCCTTGCTCAGTCGATAAAATCAAATTTTAAATTCAAATCAACATTAAAAAATTATATTTATCAAATTAATATTTAAAATTCCAAGTATTAATTTATCCACAAATTCAAATCATATTTGTTTATTTATTTATTTTTTTTATCAAAAGAAAATGAGACACGATTCAGGATATTCTATTACATATTCTACATCATCAAATAAAATAATATATATTATCTAAATCAAATATTCTTAGGATTTAGTCCATCCTTTTAGTCATATATATAAATATAAAATAATGGATAGATTAAGTTTTTAAAAACAAAAAAGATATTGATTCATTGTATTTAAAAGATAATGAATCAAAAAAATATAATCAGATAATCCAGCTATAAGAAGTGAGTAATTTAGATTACGTGAATACTGAAAGAGATTATTAATTTTTTATTTGAAGCTAAGGAGTTAAATATTTTATATGTATATATAAATATATATATTTATAGAATTTTTCTATTATGTGCGGCGTCGCACTACACGGGCTATTTTTTTTTCAAAAACTATTACCCTAAATGACGATTATTTTGGGAAAAAAAAATGCAATATTCCGAGACACTAATGCACCCAACCGGTCGTGTCTGCTATTGGCTTGCATCTCGAGAAGGGGTGGTTGATGGTGGATATGTAATGGTGGCAGTTGGTTATGCAGTGGGGGTTGAGCCGTGAAAAGAAGGGGAAGTATGGCTGGGTGGCGCTAAAGCTGAACAGATCTGGTGTCAAGATAGAGAAGTGCTGCCGGAAAGATCAAAGAAGTAACGACACTGGAGAAAGACAAAGGGAGTGCACCAGTTCGCCACACTGCTCTCGTCGCGAGGTACACTGTCGACATCTTGAATCTTTCTACTTTACTGCAATATTTTTTTTGAAAATGACGTCGTTTGGTTGTGGTGCACAAAATTTCAGTGTGCGACGCGCACATAACACTCTGGACACTATATATATATAATAGTATAACAGATAGATACATTAATTCTTGCAAAATCAAAAACAAATATTGATTCTTTTTATTCATAACATTTATTTTTAAAATAAAAAATTATTTTTAAAAAATATATATGGCATAGCGTCAGAATCAATTAAGGAGTGTGCTTTACTTATAAGGCTTGGGTCTTTTAATCATTCTCTATATCAATTTTTTCATTCACTTAATAAAATAATGTTTATTATCACTTAGATAAACTACATTTAAAATTTAGTATATTCTTTTATTATTTGTGCAATAGAAAATGATATAAAAGAAGGGTTAAAACTAGAATATCCCCTTATTTTTATAATATATAGAGAGTATATATATGGTAATGTTATGATGTGATACAAAATTAAATCGATCAAAATTAACTATCCTTTGTTTTTCAAAAATCATTTTTTATAAAAGAATTTATTTATTTTTAATAACTGATCGTTAACTTTGATTTAATTTGAGCAAATTAGATGGGTCAAGACTCTATAACATTACCATATATATATATATATATATATATATATTTACATATATAAATTTAGAACTTACGAAATGCAATGATTCTTCTGCGGTAACGAATTTCCTTTTATATTAGATATTTTCGGGACAAGTTGGGCGGGGACGACTGACAACCCATCAACATCTCGGAGATCATGGGAAATGCTTCCACAACTATTGGTCAAAGATAGAAATTCGATACTAGTTGTTTCCGGTTCCTGGAATCTACGACCGAGATTCCAACCTCAAATCGCCCTTTTTCTTCCCGCACTTTCCAATCGACGACTAGGAAAAGTTTGACATTTTATCACCTCCCTTTATCCCCTTATCCTATCACCATAGTTCGTGACATACTGCAAGTTTAATCGAGTGCAAAAGAAAAAAAAAATTTGCAGACTGAAAGTGCGAATTTTTTTCTTGTTGGAGCCGCCATTCTGTACAAGTTTGAAGTCGGGCGCCACAATTTTTGGATTTTATTCAACTTTTGATTGGTAGATTTGTGCCTCTTTCTTTCTGTTAGAGTTTACTGCCAAATTCAACGCTAGTTGGAACTCATGATCGAAAAAACAAAGAAGTGCATTTCATGTTTTCTGTTTTGGCACTAAGTGGGTTGTTGAGTGTATTGACTATTGAGTAATAAAACTGCCCATGTGATGGTTGACGGGGGTTCTTGAATTCTGACCCCTTGACAGTCTTAATTTCTTGTGAATATGTACTACTGCATCTAAGTGATCCCCTTTGATGGGTGATTTGAGATTTGCATAATCATTGAGATCAAGATTGAAGTTTTCATATATTCCACTTCTTGCTCATTCTTTCTAACAACAGGTTGTTCTAAATCTATTAATTTGGCTTTCAGTAAAGCTACTGAATCCTGATATCTGATTTCTAGTTCACTTGTTCTCGTTCAACGAAAATAAGATTCTGCATACTTTTTACTGAGCCTAATTAGTTCACCTCTTCACTGCTTTATCATCTACCTCAGGCAGATATATCCAGTGGCTGTAAGATGTATTTGGTTGAGAGCAAAGGTGGTGCAATAGTATGTATGCTTCTGGCACTTTTTTTCTTGGGGACATGGCCTGCTCTCTTGACTCTCTTAGAGAGGCGTGGCCGTCTTCCTCAGCATACTTACCTAGACTATACAATGACAAATCTCTTTGCTGCTGTGATCATTGCTTTCACCTTTGGCGAGATTGGGAAAAGCACACCGGAAAAGCCTAATTTCCTAAGTCAATTATCTCAGGTTTTTGTCTTTTATACAAAACAGAATGTCTTGTTTGTTCATAGTTTTACTAAATGGTTGTTGAAAATGGTGCAGGATAATTGGCCTAGTGTTCTGTTTGCCATGGCTGGTGGGGTTGTCCTCAGCCTTGGAAACCTCTCAACTCAATATGCTTTTGCATTTGTTGGTTTGTCAGTCACTGAAGTGGTCACTGCAAGCATAACTGTTGTGATAGGTATTTTTTGCGCATTCTTTTTGATTATTGTCTGGAGAAGAATATGCCATTGAGTATTGGATGTAATCTTGTTCTTTTTTGCAACAGGCACAACACTGAATTACTTTCTTGATGACAAAATAAACAAAGCTGAGATCCTTTTCCCTGGAGTTGGATGTTTCTTGATTGCTGTTTGTTTAGGCTCATTTGTTCATGCATCCAATGCAGCAGATAACAGAGTCAAATTAAGTACTTTCACAGACAATGCCAGAGATATAGCAGGGTATTTCTTCTTCTTCTTCTTTTCCAGGTTTATAGGATAATTAAGTCGGGGTTGTTAGCATAATTTCATCGAGAAAAGGAAATTTTCATTACCTTTGTGTCAGGTGAGAAGGCCTTAATTTTGCTGACATAAACTAACATTTGTTACAGGTCCAAGTCCTCTTCAACTTTCAAGCAAGCATATCCAGATGTGGGTGAGTCAAGCTGAGGAAGTTGTTTTAGTACATTCTGTGTTATTGTGCTAAAATTTTGCGAAAGTTTTAATCTAACTTCATTAGGATCTGTGGATATTGAAAGCGAATCTGGCCTTACAGAGAAAGCTAAATTTGGGACTGCACATTTTCTTATTGAGCTTGAGAACACAAGATCAATTAAGGTAAGTAAATTTACAAATGAAATATCTTTTTACTTTTTTTTTCCAATGATTTTTTCCACAATTGTCCAAAGAAAAGTAAAAGTAGGCTCCTTGATTTGTTTCTGCAGGTATTTGGAAGGAGCACACTGATCGGTTTGTCCATAACTTTCTTTGCCGGAGTTTGTTTTTCTCTTTTCTCACCAGCATTCAACTTGGCAACAAATGATCAATGGCACACTCTGAAACATGGAGTTCCCCATTTAAGTGTTTATGATGCATTCTTTTACTTCTCGGTTTCTTGTTTCGTAGTAGCCATCTTCTTGAACATCAGCTTCCTGTATTACCCAGTCCTAAGTAGTCTTCCCAAATCATCACTGAAAGCTTATCTATCAGACTGGAATGGCCGAGGCTGGGCATTCTTGGCTGGACTTTTGTGTGGTTTTGGGAATGGACTCCAGTTCATGGGAGGTCAAGCTGCTGGATATGCTGCTGCAGATGCTGTTCAGGTGAATTTCAAAGCCTTCCATTGACATAAATATATATTAAACGAGACCCCATTTTCCGGTGTAAGGTATAGTTAAACAAATCAAAAGAGTAGAAAGCCGTGTTCGGTACTAGGTGAAATCCAGATTACAGAATGTTCTTTGAATGCTATATACTGAAATTTGATTTTGATTTTGATTTGCTTATGAGAGAAAGAGGGGGAGAAAATGAAGTGATGGTTAAAACAATTTCAGGCACTTCCTCTGGTGAGCACATTCTGGGGAGTGATTCTGTTTGGAGAGTACAGAAGGTCCTCAAGAAGAACATACGTGTATCTCATCAGTATGCTGTTCATGTTTATTGTGGCTGTTGCAGTTCTCATGGCATCATCAGGGCACAGAAAATAATCTCTTTTTTTTTAATTATTATTCCTTAGTATTTTTCTCTTAAACGATTAAGATGGACTTATCTTAGATAATAAAAAAAAATTTTAGTCATCTATTTCGTGTATTGGATGATTTTAAAATTGAAAAAGACTCAAAATATGTAATTTTACAGTGACACTGAAAATCACAGAACTATGCCTGTTTCTTTACCAAAGAGGGCAAACAACATTCTTTTGCAGCAACCATTTCTTGATGCATTCTGGGGAATTGATCATTCCTCTTTGCATTCATATATCTCTCAGGCGAAAAAAAATTAAGATTTACCAAATCAAATAATGCTAAAAATTTCCCAAAAGACCAGTTCTTTTCTTTATACAAGTTCTTGAATTGATCCCTTGAAGAAGATGCAAAGTAAAATACTCAGAAATTGACAGATATGTAAATATAAAAAAAAAAAGAAAAAAAAAGAATGAATTTATTGGAATATTTACTGTCAATTATAATAATAATAACAATATACAAAGAAATTTCTGGACTACAGGACAATCCCTGTTTCTGTACAGAGAGGGCAGACATTCTTCTGCAGCAACCATGTCTTGATACATTCAACATGGTACTCATGTCCGCATCCAAGAGTTCCTAATTTCTCATTCTCTTGGAACTCCTGCTGACACACAACGCACATCTCTTTACAATCTTCTTGTTCTTCTTCTTTTACATAGTTTCTGGTCTTGAGATTCTTCAAGATTGTATCTTCCGGCAATCCCTCTTCTTCTCCGGGAACTACCCTGTACACATTTAATCTCCCCACGATGTTCCCTGATGCATCATCTTCATGCATATCTTCCCAAACTACTTCGAACTCTGCAACATCAGGAAATTCCTCTGTTTCTTCTTCCGAAATTATTATATCATACATCTCAGAGTCTTGCATTCGATCATCAATAATATCTTCTTCTTCCTCCCCATCTTCTGGGGACTGATCGTCGTCAGAAGAATCTTCTTCCTCCTCCTCCTGCCCAGATACGGTACCGTTTGCAGAATGCTGTTGGTTCAAGAAACTACTCTGTTGTTGGTCTTGAAACTGTGTGTAGTACTGATTGCGATAGTGAGAACTAACAAGACAGCAATATTCGTGAGTATAGAAGCCAGCTTCTATCATTGGGATTCCTTGGAGATCTATTTCAGAAATCATGGCGATAGGAGGGTGATGAGGACGATGGTTTCTGGAGGGAGCCATGGCAATGAACGAACAATATTGAATTCTGATTTCTTTTTCTTTTCTTCTTCTGCTTGATGTTTCTTCGGGAGATGAAAGAATATATAGTAGCAAACGGGAGAGTTCAATTTTGGAAACCAAATCCTAGATAGATACCTTTGGGAAACCAGAACAGAAAAGGATGATAATCCAACCAAATCTTAAAAACAATTCCAAATCTCTTATTATATGAATTTTAAACTATAATTCTTTGAAAATTTATTAAACACTTAATGTGCAATAAATATAATAAAATAATTTAATTTAATCCTCCATGAAATGAGGAAAGTTCGAATCAATGTCTGCGAACAGAAAAAAAAAGGAGAGAAAGAAAATCACATTAAAATTTTACAATTTTTGTATTTATTTGTAAAAAGACCCGTCGCGTCTGTAACAGAAAAGGATTATAGGAAAGTAAATATAAAACCAACAATGATTCGGATTAGTACATAAAGTTGAGTAGGAAAAGGATTAGGAAAGTTTCGGTTTCGTTCTATATAATATTTCGTCATAATCATATTTTGTTCCAGTTTTGTACTTAGTTTTCACTTTTCTCTGTTTCCCTCTTCATCTCTTTGAGGATTCTTGTTTCTTGGAGAAGAAAGAAACAATGGTGTGGAAGAAGCTGGAACTTCTTGGCGAAGGAAGATTCGGTTCCGTTCATCTGGCAAAACAATTAGACAGCAGCTCCTCCTTCTTGATGGGTTCTCCGGCGGTAGCCGTCAAGAGTGCTCCGATTGACGTCCTTTCTCCCCAGCTTTATTTGTTTTGTCTCTGGAATGAGGCACTCCTTCTTCAAGAACTCAGAGGCTGTGAATTTGTCGTCCAAGCTTTCGGAGTTGACGTTAGTTCAGAAAACGGGAAAAATGTCCATAATCTCGTCTTGGAATATGCTCCCGGCGGTACCCTGAACAAGATGATCAAGAAAAACAATGGTCCCATGACAGAATTTCAAGTAGCCAATTATGCATATATGTTGGTACGAGGTTTATCTGAAATCCACAGTAAAGGTATCGCACACTGCGATTTCAAACCGGCAAATATTCTGGTTTTTCCTACCCAAGATCAAAGCGGGTTGAATCAACTGAAGATTTCCGATTTCGGGTCGTCCAGGAAAGTATGGAAAACCGATGATTGGGGGAGGGGTCGGTGTACTCTGTCCTACGCATCGCCGGAATCTGTGCTGTACGGTCTCAATGAGAAAGCCGGTGATATCTGGGCTCTTGGGATTATTCTAATAGAGATGATGACCGGAAAAAGAGCCTGGGATTTGCATTTGGAAGATGATGCTTTATTGTATAAAATTTCTCACAAAAGGCCTAAGATTCCAAGAAGAAATATATCTCGAGTTGCGAAAGATTTCTTGCAAAGATGTCTCAGGAGAGATCCTAACAAGAGATGGACTGCGGATATGTTGTTCTGTCATCCGTTCATTATGAAGAACAGTAACTGGAGAGGGAAAGCTGAAGATGCAGAGCGCATTTCCCCTCAAAGGCCGCCATGGTTTTGCAGTCGAGATATGTTCTATAAACCAGCAGAACGTAGATCTGTTCATCCCTTTAAATTCCCACATGAAATCTATGGTAGAAAAGATACGTTAGTTTGATTCGATACAGTATTACCTATTTTCGTCTGTAATTATGGATTTAGACAAATAGATTGTAACTATTTGTTACTAAGATTGTAAACATAATCTGCTTCGACTCAAAGTTAGAATCTTTCTATATATGTTATTAAAAGAAGGCAATTCTATTATAGAACTGTCGAGTGTTCAAAGTACGACGAATATAAAGAAGAACAAAAATAAAGAAAGGAAGTGGAAATTGATAAGATAATAAAATAAATTAATTGGGGAAAAGTTAGAAGCAACAAGCTTATTAATTAGTAAATAAAATATTTTTTGAAAAAAAATTTAATGAAAATTTTTTCTAAGAAAATACACATAAGGTAGAACTCTTATATCAAGAATTCATATGTAAAAAAATATTTTTCTACCAAAATTAAAATCTATATTATATTTTTAATCATTAAAAAGTAAATAATATTATAGTCTTTTTCGGATACTCCTATGAATGAAGTGATGAGTTCATGAATCATAAATTTTGAGTTTCGAATTCCATTAATACCTTTATCCATAAGCACAATAATGAAAAAAATATATTTAGAATTTTTTTCTTTAAATTTTCTTTTTGATATTTGAACTTTTTAAAAGATATAATTTGGAGGATGTGGATGACATAATAAAGTTTTTTTTTACCTACACTAATTTTGAAAAATTAGTTTTTGGTAATAACAAAAAGTATTCAATGTTTTTTTCTTGATATTAGAACTTTTTAAAACATAATAATTTGGATGGATGGTGGATGATACAATGAATTTTGTTTTTCTTTCAGTTATACTTTTGTTTTTAATTTTAATTTTAAAGTGATAATAATATTTATTAATACAAAAATTATTAACTTCATTGAACTTGTTTCAACAAACAGAACAATAATGATACTGAATTATTAAATATCATTTTAAAATATAATGATTCAAAAATAAAGATTTAATATACAATATCATTTTAAAATATATATAACAAACCATACTGAATTTAATTAAATAAACTTTTTTAAAAAAAATTGAAAATTACATGTAATATTTTATTATTTTTAATTTTTAGAATATATATTAATATGAACAAATAGTGAATGACTCGTTAAATTACTTTTTTTATAACTACATTTTTATTTTTAATTTTATTACGTTGTATTTTATACAATGAGTATTAATAACTTCTCACTTATTATGTGGATTTTTATAAAATTAAGACATTGATTAAAAATTTAAAAGAATATTTAATAATTAATTTTAAACCTCATAAAAATTTAAAATAAACAAAAATACTCTAAGAATAATAATGGCTTGAAATTATTACAAAACTTTTTGTTCCTGTTATGTCTGTCCTAATTATAAATAATTCTCCATCTTCTGTCATAACTTGTGCACTTAATCAACTTTTGAATTTGAAGATCTCTGAAACCAATTTGCCCTCCAAATGACCGAAGGTGAGAGAAGCCTTTCTGTTCTCCATCCTGAGGTCTGAAGCTGCCATATTGGCGTAAAATAGGACGTCAGCAGAGAATGGACAACAACCAATAGCTATGAGAAAAGACCGACAAAATTATTATGAAGGGAAAGTAACTATTTACGATTCACTCGTAATACCCATGTTTTCATCTATTTATATTCATAATGAATTTACGTGCCTTTATTTTTATCCTGCCACTGCACTCTACCATAGAATCAGGAAACTTTTTTTAGTTCTGTGACGTGAGAGAGTTGTGCCTTACTGTTTAGGGGCAAAATAACCTTTCTAAATCTATTTCCACAAAAAATAACAGTACAATAAACGAATATTAATTTAACTCAACCTCTTAGAATTTACAAATGAAATTTAATACGAGTGGATTTTACTATTTTTTTGTGGAAATAGACTTAAAATGACTATTTTGCTCTTGAACGATATGGGACAAGTCTCTCAGGTGAGAAAACTGAGCAAAGTGGCATTATTCCACCATGGGATGTGATGGCACGGTATAAATAAAGAAACTTAAATTCATTATATATTTAAATAGATGAAAACAAAATTTATGGGTATTACAAATCACAAGTAGTTCATGTGCATAAATAGATATTTTCCCTTATTATGAGAAATGAGCATAATTTGGAAGAGATCTTCTGGGTTACCTTCAAAACAAGATCTTCATAGTGTTTATCCATCCATAATTGGCTCTCCAGATGAGAAGCTTTTCCTTTGCTAACAAATTTTGCCATGACAAGTGCATGAATGAATGCCTTCAAGATGTCGGCTGCACTTGAATCTTTGTGCACGATAATGTTGATCACTCCTTTTTTCTGTAGCTGCAAGTACTTTGCTACAAGGAAAAAAGGGGAGGAGGAGATTAGCCTTATTCAGTAGAGAAGTATTTTTGCATCAGAAAAGGAAAAGATTTTCATAAACCTTTCTTGGAATGAGATCCCGCCAATTGATGAAGCTCCACCCTGTTAGAGTGAAAATAAGAACCCAAAAGAAGACATGTAGAGACCAAGTTGGTAGAGAAGACCAGAAGGATAAATACAGAAATTTCCCCCAGGAAAAGTATCTTAAAATTCAACCTTTTTTTCAATCAGAATAAAAGAGCAAATGAAACTGAAAAACTCACAAATCCCAGTGCTCAAGAGAAGATATTTTGACACCTAGGAGAACACGTGTATGCAAAAATTTGAGACCGTTCGAGCTCCAAGAAGTCATCCATAATGGTAAAACATGTTCGTGAGCTGATACCTGTTTTGGAGAGAGGACTATACCAGTTCAAGTTAATACTTTGATATTTTTCCATTCAATATAATGACAACATCTGCTACAACTTCATTGTAACAATAATAACCATACAGGGAATCCTTGTAAAGAGATACAATATAACAAAAGCAAAAAAGAGGTGAAACCAAGTTCAGCAATTGTATCATATAGCAGAAATAAAAATGTAAACCAGTTAGAGGTGCGTGTAACCCCAAATGACAGATTAATTTTCTATCTTACAGTGTTGCATTCAGCAAGATATTAAACTTTTAAAATAGCAACTGCAACTCGACTGTAAAGTGGTAACAAAAGAGTGCATCTTGACCCCAATTGGTTTTTTAACAATCAATATGTTGAGGGCTTTAACTGCAGGAGGGCTATGGGTGAAGAACAATCATCAAGTAAAACTATGTCTAAGATGGACTTAGCATGTAACCTTGGCCAAACTCCAAGAAGTAATGCAAAATGATTCCGCTTCTTTGACAGTTCAGTGTTGTAAGAGAAACAGAGCAAACAGCTTTGTAATTTGCTGTAAATAGACAAAAGAGAAAGTAGTTAACTGCATTGCTACATAATCAGACCCGGAATAGCTACTTGAATAGCATGACATCATCAAGCAGATTCTTTTCTTTCAAAAGGAAAATAAGAATGATACTGACCAAACATATGGAACATGGTGAGGAACAAAAAACAAATCCATATGGCTAAGGAGTGTCCTACTGTAACTTGTGCCAGGAGCATCCCTATAGCCATCCCAATCATTGTTGCAACTGTCTCTTGGCTGCCTTCCTAGCATACAAAGAAAATGTGACTAATAATCTTGACCCAGGGAACTCAGACTTGGGAGCATTTCCTTTCCAAATGAACGAACTACCTTTGCAGATATATCTGCAGCATTATTCTCAAGGGCAAAATGCTGTGTCAAAGCTGCTCTAGTGGCTCCACTAGCAACCCCAGCTAAACAAGATAATGCTATTTGTTATGGATATATAAATGAAACAAACATGACTGTGAAATCAAGGTATTTTACAGCAGTGAGTTTATATTCTAGTTTTAAAGATGAATGCAAGTGCATTTGTATTGCATTTGAAACTAAGTAAATGTATCAGTAAAAACCTGAGCTAGAAAATGACTATTTAATTTTGTTTATCCTGTATTATTATCAATTTAGTGTGCATTCCTGCAACTGCTTCAAATTAGAGATTCGAATGAGAGAGCAGCAGACATAATGTTTTTCACATCCGAAAACTCACAATGGTAAGTTTAGAAACTCAAATATGAAAGAAAGGACAGAGAACAATAGAAGATACACTACAAATTTGTCAGACATGGTTAACCATACCTAGTTATGTGAGCAATTTATGATTTTTACAACTAAAATTAAATGAATATTATTTATTAAAAACTCAAACTGACTGATCCACTACTACTGCTAGTCAAACTAAACAAAGTATAACTCTTACTTCTAAGTTTTGGACTTACTGAATGACCTTGATAAGCTCCCCAAGCAAACTATTAAAACAAATGCCGAAGGAAATAATGGAGAAAGAAGATCCATTAACATTCCTGTAACAAAATCATATACTTGCCCATTAGTTTGAAGTTCAGCATAAGCATCATCAAATTATGTCAGTATTGCAGAACTGAAAAAAGAGGCTGGAACTAGATGGATATTTGATAATACCAATATCATTCATGAGATCTGCAACCAAACGCCACATTTTTGCATTGTTGTCCAAGTTTGTACCCTGAAAATGAGAAACTGACCTCATATTTCTGTTCAGAGGATTCAAATACAAGTCAAAATTCCAAATAATGAGTCAAATATCCACATATTATAATTAGGGCAAATAACAAGGTAAAAAAAGTTAATATTCCCTCTGGTTATACTATAGGTCGCTTTAGGTTTTTTCACATATATTAAGGATACAAAAAACAATACATTGATTTAAGACAAAATATCAAATCAACCCTCAGTCAAACTACCTAGAAAATTCGAGTAAGAAAGAACCACAGGGATAAGAATGGATAAGTGTAATAAATACTCATGAAATTTTATAAAGTGACCAACATTTGAGATAAATTTAAATGTCTAAAGTGACATACATTTTGAACCAGAGGGAGCACTGAAACATTGTTTTGTACCTAGATAGTTCAATTATGAAACGAATTTAGAAGTGAGCCTCACATTAAGTCTCCTCAAACAATAGTTATCACAACCAGAAGAACTTCAAACAGTTTTATATCATGCTTATACTGATTGAAGAAACAAATTACAAAAAGGAGAGCCAAAATGATGGTCAACAACTAAAAGAAAATAACAGTTTATATAACAGACAGATGGTGAACTAGAACTCACCTGGTACATCGTAAACAAGATACCACCTAGCATCCCTGTTAAATCTCTCAGAAACCACTGTTCCATTTCAATTTAATAGACCATCATCAACAATATCAGATATTAGCACACTGATGAGGACGTTTAATTACTATAATTAACAAAAAAATGTCATGTATTTTACCTGAAATGTAGCTCCAAGAACGGTAGCTGTGTTCTCACCAACACCAATAGCACTTAGAAGGGCCTATACATAGATTAAAGTGATTAAAATAAGTATTAGTTCGGCCAAAGGTTCCATCATTCTAATGGATATCTAAGACATCTCACTTGGGTTGAAAGCATCATCCTTATATAAGTAGAAAGGCCCTACACAAAATTGAATATGGTAAGTGTGTAAATCCAAAAGTAGAGTGATCTTAGAAAACAAAGGGGGAAACCAAAAATGGCTAATGAAATTCAGACCTGCAAAGAGTCCCATATTTGGAAGGGGACATAATCTGGAGTTACACTACCAGGAAATCCCTGATCCAATATACATACACGATCAGTTTCATTTTAAGACAAGATCAGCAAATAAAGTTAAAGATTTGGAAAGAAAAAACTTTTAACTTTACATTTGAAACCAAAAAAAAAAAATCAAAGTTTATTTCCTTAGGAAAACAAAAATTCTAAATTAGAATCAGCAATGAAGATGCAAACAGTTCTAATTATAAAAAGCAAAGAGGAGAACAACACCCACCCAGAAGATGAAGGATCAAACACATTACTCTGGCTCATATATGGATGAATGCCTAGCCGTAAATTTTATCAACCCTTTATGCCAGTTGCAACAAAAATAAGTGCAAAAAAACCCAATTATTTCAAGACTTTCATAGAAAGATACGTAATCAGCTTAAACTATCAACATTCACCGATTCCACATTGAGCACCTAGACAAAAATCAAGAAAAAGAAACGGGCCAAACTAAGAATGACATAATATTAAATAAATAGTATATGAATTTGCATTGAAAAGGGGTAAAATTTTTGCTTGCCTCAGGAACAAAAGCTTCTAAAATTCTTCTCCTAATATGGTTAAATGGGCTGCTGGATTTTTGAATCTTTGGATGAGATAAAGAAGATGAAGAGGAAGATTTATCAGTTTCCAAGAAACTGATTGTTGCGGTCTTCGTCTGTTTTGTTGCAGCAGTACCATTCCATTCTTCTAAAACCATAGTAGATGGTGATGGAAGTTCTGCTACGGTTGATTCCATGCCGCAGCTCGGAACTGCGTTCTGATCGACTGAGGAAAATGAATTCGCTGACTAAATAGGTTTACAGTCCATTTTTTTCCATCAGTCTCAATTTATTTTTAGTAAAATGAATCGTTGAGCAAATAGGTTTCTTAAACCTGCTTAAATTTTTAACTAATCTCAAATTATATATGTATGGTAATTGATAAATACTAATTTTAAAAAATAAAATTCAGTGATGCAAATTTGTATAATTGATATTTTAAAAAAATTAAAAAAAGAAAAGAATAATTGATTAAAAAAGAATAAATAGATTAAAAATAAATTAAATTAAATTAAAAAAAGAAAAGAATAATTGATTAAAAAAGAATAAATAGATTAAAAATAAAATAAA
>JAOXNR010000013.1:11271620-11286739 GCA_028571225.1 Parsonsia alboflavescens
AAAATAAATTAAATTAAATTAAAAAAAGAAAAGAATAATTGATTAAAAAAGAATAAATAGATTAAAAATAAAATAAATTAAATTAAATTAAAAAAAGAAAAGAATAATTGATTAAAAAAGAATAAATAGATTAAAAATAAAATAAAATGCTAGTGTTGATATTGTTAAATTGATTGACTATGGAATAAAGTAAATTTATAAATATCTATATGTATATATATTTATATTTATGTATGGTAATTGATAAATAGTAATTTTAAAAAATAAAATAAAATTTAGTGATGCTAATTTGTATAATTGATATTTTGATTAAAAAAAGGATAATTGATTAAAAAAGAATAAATAGATTAAAAAATAAAATTAAATGCTAGTGTTGATATTGTTAAATTGATTGACTACGGAATAAAGTAAATTTATAAATATATTATTAGGGGTAAAAAATAAATAAAAAAGATTTAAGTGAAAAAATTAAATTATAATTACGCTAGAAGGAGGGCTTGAACCTCCGACCTTGTGGTTAACAGCCACACGCTCTAACCAACTGAGCTATTCCAGCAGATATCATGAGTGATAACATATTATTTTTTTATCTAAATTATCAAATAAAACAGGCTCTTTTGCAGACGCCCCACGATGCTGAAGGAAACAGAATGTGGAGAAGACGACTGTATTTGATATCGAAACGACCCTTTTCATCTGAATCAGAAATCCCGTCACTTTACTCTCCCCACGATGCTGAGGGAAACAGAATGTGGAGAAGACGTCTGTATTTGATATCGAAACGACCCTTTTCATCTGAATCAGAAATCCCGTCACTTTACTCTTTTCTCCAACCGTCAATTTTTGCACTGAAGAGAACCAATCGAGCCCCATCAACTTCTTTACCTAAGGACCAAGGGTCCATCTCAGAAACACTCACTCAAGAACACAAATTCTCACTTGAGAGCGCATTGAAGTCCTCCCTTCTTGATAAAAATACAGATGAAGTGTGGAAATCTTTCAAGACTCTAACTAACTGCTCTTGTTACCCTAGTAAGACTCTTACAAATTCAGTGATTAATCATTTGTCTTCACTGAATGACACGCTTAATCTCAAAAGAGCATTTGCATCAGTTGTTTATTTGATAGAGAAGAAGCCGGAATTGATAGGGCATGAAACTTTGAGGACCCTTTTGAATTCTATGAAGAATGCTAATACTGCTCCCCCTGCTTTTGCATTAGTTAAATGTATGTTCAAGAACAGATTTTTCATGCCTTTTGATTTATGGGGTGATGTTCTGGTAGATATTAGTCGGAACTGTGGCAGTTTTGTCTCATTTTTGAGTGTTTTTAACGAGAACTGCAGAATTGTGCTTGATGAGAAGTTGGATACTTTGAAGCCTGATTTGACCGCTTGTAATGCTGCACTAGAAGGCTGTTGTCGTGAGCTTGAATCTGTTAGGGATGCTGAGAGAGTGATTGAGATCATGTCTGTTCTGGGTGTTAGGCCTAATGAGTCTACTTTTGGCTTACTTGGTTACTTATATGCAGTCAAGGGTCTTAAGGAGAAAATTTCCGAGTTACAAGTTTTAATGAGTAAATTTGGTTTCTCAGAAAAAACTGTTTTCTTTAGCAATTTGATTAGCGGATATGTGAAGTCAGGTAATTTGGAATCTGTTTTGGCAACTTTTTTGCGTAGTGTAAAAGAAGGTGATGAACAAGGTTTAAGTTTCAGCCAAGATACTTATTCTCAAGTGGTAAAAGGATATCTAGAAAAAGGAAGCATCAAAGATATAGCGAATTTGATAATTGAAACTCAAAAGTTGGAATCTTCCTCCGTTATGGTTGAGAGATCCGTTGGATTTGGGATAATTAGTGCTTGCATACATAATGGCTTACTGGACAAAGCTCATAGCATTATTGATGAAATGAATGCTCAAGGAGCTTCTATTGGATTGGGGGCTTATGTGTCGATCTTGAAAGCATACTGCAAAGAGCAGCGAACAGCTGAGGCTGCTCAATTGGTTGCAGAAATCAGTAATGTAGGACTCCAGTTGGATGTTGATAGCTATGATGCCCTAATCGAAGTATCAATGTCCTGCCAAGATTTTCAGTCAGCTTTTTCTATATTTAGGGACATGAGAGATGCCAGAATAAGCAATCTGAAGGCCGGTTATTTGACCATAATGACAGGCTTAACTGAGAGCCATCGGCCTGAACTCATGGCAGCATTTCTGGATGATATCGTTCAAGATCCTCGAATTGAGGTGGGGACACATGATTGGAATTCGATAATTCATGCTTTCTGCAAGGCTGGACGATTGGAAGAATCAAGGAGAACTTTTAGGAGGATGACATTCCTTCAGTTTGAACCGAATGAGCAGACATATCTTTCCCTAATTAATGGATTTGTGACAACACAAAAGTATTTCAATGTTTTAATGCTCTGGAATGAGGTGAAGAGAAAGGTTTCAGCTGAAGGAGAGAAGAAATTCAAATTAGAGACTACCTTGATTGATGCATTTCTATATGCCTTGGTTAAGGGGGGCTTCTTTGATGCTGTCATGCAAGTTGTGGAGAAATCTCAAGAGATGAAGATATTTGTGGATAAGTGGAGGTACAAGCAAGCCTTCATGGAGACACACAAGAAGCTTAAAGTGTCAAAGTTGAGAAAGAGAAATTTTAGAAAAATGGAGGCATTAATTGCATTCAAGAGTTGGGCTGGTCTTAATGCCTGATGTACCTTTGAGTCACTAGCTGCTCTTGTGCTTTTCACACACTCATCTGTGAAGGTGCCCTTCCTAGAATGCATCATTTCATTGCAAGCTTGGGTTATTCTGTGCATCGAGCTACCTGTTTTGCCTGTTACACTCAAAACCAAGTATTTCTTTTGGAGACAGAAGTACTAGGAACCCATAACAAAATGCTGTATTCGATTGAGAAATGCTTCAAATGTAAAGATCCCCTCAACTGATGCTTGACCTTTGCTCTCCAGTTGATAACAACTCTTTGGTTTTTGGTTCCCAGTGAGTTAAATCACTTTGGGATGTTTTGATGTCACATTATTTATTTATTTTTCATTTTTTGTGGAAGAATGCCATCACCCCACTGTTTGCACCTCTACAGTTGTTTGCTGGGGAATTATGTGTAGGTAAGATTTCTATGTTCTGAAACTCATATGACAATTCTCTTCAGAAATTCGAAATAGAATATCTTGACACAAATCTTGAAAAGTAGCCAATGGGTGAAATTTATGCCTTACTTTTGTTTTTAGACTTCGAGTGTTGAACCCCACTTTCTCATATTTCTTCACATTATATTTTCTTGATTGTTCTACTCCTGGCTTAGTATTTAGTAATGGCCCATCATCTGAGCAAATTTAGTGCTTTATGCTTACTGTTTATTTATAGCTAAGACTTACACAGTGGTCCTGAATAGAAACTCACACTTATATTTTCGCTTGTAGAGTTTTACCATGTGTCTGAGATTAGTGTATCATACAGTTAGAAGTTGCGGCAGTGGAATTCTTTTATTTATAGCCAAGGCTGTCATATGATAGAGACTTTTAGCCATACATTCAATAAACTGATAAATTTGTCCTTGCAGTTCTTGCCTGATGAAAAGACCTAGTGCTTTTCAGCTAGATGGCACAATATAGCCTGGCTCTGCTTTTGAGGAAGTTTGAAAAACATACCTCCACCGAAAAGAACACATCTTGATACTTTTTACATACATATATTGATTGTTCCTGCTTATTGTATTGCTCCCCTTCAACATATATCTATACAAGGCCTTCTCAATGTCACTTCTTCCAAATTTATTGCAAGCTTTCATCTTGCTTCTCCTCATCCCCCCACTTCATGGAAATCATGTTCCCGGTATCATTCCAGTCAATGGTACATGTCATGATAGATGTGGTAGTATTTCCCTGAAGTTTCCTTTTGGTTCTGGATTTGGTTGTGGGCACCCTGGCTTTGCCAGATATGTCAAATGCAGTTCTGGAACACTCGAGTTCTCCACAGGAACTGGAATTTACACCATTTCCTCAATAGACTATGCAAGTAGCACTATCTTTGTCACAGATCCTCTCATGTCAACATGTTCTTCAATGCAGAACTCAGGAAGCTTCACCTTGGACCGTGCCAGCCCATTCAGCATAACCGCAGAGAATATGTTTGTTCTGCTTGGATGCTCAACAACATCCCCAGTGTTTGATCTAAGTCAAGATTTGTGCGATACGGGTTCGGGTTCAAATATATGTAGAGGCTTATATTCTTGTCATGGGGTCACAGGAATTGGCATGGAACCAAATGCACCAATATCTACTTGTTGTGTCTATGAACCTCCAATTCCCCTTGGCTCAGGTTATGGTTTGGATCTCCCTAAACTCCAATGCTCTTCTTATTCATCAATATATGGTTTTGGTGGAGATGAAGGAAATCCCATGAAGTGGCAATATGGGATTTCCTTGCAATTCAATGGCTCGTATTCGTCCCCAGAGTGCAAGAACTGTGAGGATAGTGGTGGATATTGTGGTTTTTCAGGCCTCAATCAGTCATTTTCTTGTATCTGCCGGAATGGAGTGAACACCACCATCAACTGCTACGGAAGAGGTTGGTTCAACAGTACATTTGTTTGCTCAAGAATCAAAATTCTCTCTCTTTTTTCTTCTTGATATTTCTTGTGGATGTGATCAGGACTTGCTTTGAATGGGACAAGGAAACACAATATTCAAATCAAGTTGAGTACTGGTGGTACGTGAATCGGGCAAAAGCCCATCCCTATTCCTTCAAGTTATGCCCCTTATTTTCAGGCCAAAAAGTCACCTTTGATGCAAACATAGTTCGTCATATTGCCAGTGTTTTCACATTGCTTTTGCTCCGTCTCCAGAAACCAACTTTAAATTCAAAAAAGTTCTGAAAATGGAATTATTGGACTTGCGGTGGTTCAAAAACTAGGGGCCACTTGTTAGTTGTCATTTTGTCTCCATTGTTTTTTGGCCTCATAAAAGAAAATGAAAATCTTGACATTCTTTTTCTTACTACATGGTAAAAATCTTCTTTTTTTTTGGCCTCTTTTGTTCTTGCGTTTCAGGATTCTTGGTCTTGTGGATAATGATACTTCTCCTATGAAGATGCTACATGAGTTGGAAAAAGGGGGGAAAAAAACAAACGAAATTGGTTGACAGAGAGGAATGAAGGATCCATTGACTTCCAAAAACTTTCTTGGGAAATTTCTCGGGATCCCAAGAAATTTTTTGTATTTGGTTTTGAAGTTTATCCTCTAAGGAAGGGGCAATGTGAACTTAGTCAAATTATTAACGATTAAAGAAAATTTCATATGAATGTTATATAATTTTATTATTAATCATAGCTTTATTATTATTTTTTTTTTGAAATAGAAAGATCAAACGTCAGAACAAAACTTGTTACGTAAAATCGGTCGATTAATAATATCGTATATTTCCTCTGTTTGAATTTTGA
Organism: Parsonsia alboflavescens; assembly: GCA_028571225.1. Taxonomy (NCBI): domain Eukaryota; kingdom Viridiplantae; phylum Streptophyta; class Magnoliopsida; order Gentianales; family Apocynaceae; genus Parsonsia; species Parsonsia alboflavescens. The sequence goes on from JAOXNR010000013.1 coordinate 11,277,083, forward strand.
ATGTCCATATTTTCATTTTAAGGGATCAGTATTGAATCCTCAATTTTATTTTATATGATAAATAGCTTTGAGTATTTATTAATTTAATTAGGAGTTTGATAAAAAAAAAAAATTTTAATATTTTGATTAAATCGTTATTTCTTATGGAGTGGACGGGAAGGAGTAGCTTTTTTCTTTTTCTTCTTCTTTTTTTTTTTTTCAATATGATTTGATGAGAGTTTTGAGTTGTCCTACTTTCCTTTACCTTCTCTTTTTCTCCTCTCTCCCTCTTTTTGCCCTTTTTGGTAATTATCGTTTATTTTCCCTTAAGATGATGCTACTAACTAAACATACGCCAAACAACTTTCTTATCCCTTAATTATCTCTCTAATGCAATGTCCATACCCTCTCTCTCTCTTTTTTTTTTTTTTTTTAAAAAAAAAATCTAAAGTCCAATTATTGTATTCGTATTTGGCTAAGGTTATTTAGTCATCTTCTACACCATCTTTTTATAAAATTATACATACATATTTATCATTAATAGCGTAAAAGATAGAAGAGCTTTCATATTCCTATCTAGGCTGTGCTTTGCTCCATGAAATGTGCAAGTCAAAGACTTTACTTGGAATTTTCCTGAAGTCAGTAAAGAGGCAAAGGCCTTCACTAGTGCATTGTTGCTACTTTACAGTTTAAAAACTAATAATGATATAATCTTTCATCTAAATTTAAATGTCTAATTTTTATTTTAGATTACTCGAAACTAAATATTTTATTTGTTTTGATAGATAGATTTTTAATATATAATCTCATTAATAACTTTCTTAATTTTGAGATTTACGTTTATTTGCACAAGATCTTACCACTGGCTCTATTAATAATAAAGATAAATTAATAATTTTTATGAAAATGACAAGTATTTCATAATTTTTTTATCAAGTTAAAATAAAACATTTAATTTTATCTGTTACAAGTAAAGTCAAATGTCGATTTAATCGAGTCACTTTGACCGCTTTTCATGGTATAGATAGATACTTAAATTAAGTTTTCAAATACTCTCAGTTTTACTTAATTTGCCACTTAAGCAACCTTTTTTACTCCAGTAATGAAGTGTAAAGAAATAAATATTCAAGTCTAATCCTTAATAGTTTTCCCTGGGCTTGCAAGTTGTTTCCTGTTCCCAACTTCAATATTCAAAAAAAAAAAAAAAGAAAAGAAAATTGCCTGATCATCTCCTTCAAAGGCGGGTCTTTGATCGGATCTTCCTTTAAGATTCCAACGTACATATTGATTCATGAATGAAGTTGCATTTTTTATCAGTTTCTAAGCACGCCTTAGTCTTAGTAGAGTTGGGACACCCTTTATTAACGCATGGGACTCCACTAGCATGTCCCACACTGTCTCTCTCTTGAAACCCAAGTTGGTGCCTTGCTGCTTTTATTCCTGGGTTCTCTTGCCATTTTTGTTATTTCTTCCAAGGTTAGTATCTGTCTTACAGTTGTTCTTGATCATTTACTGATTTTGATTCATAATAGTGCTTAGTTACTTGTATTAGTTGGTTAATAGTTCTTGAGTTGCTCTTCTTGGAGTTTGGCAATACTTTCTTCAAGGGAATTACATTTTAAAGAAAATTAGTGAAGTTTTTCTTTATATTTATGGGTGTTAGGTCGTTAGTTCTTTTGCGAGATGATTAAGGAACTATTGGGTATCTTGAATTCTACTTATCCTTTCTTGAGAAAGATTGTCATTCCATTTCGCTTTCTTCATGGGGTTTTTGGGGACTATGGGTGCTATTTGTAACTTTATGGTGATGTTTGAAGCTTTGTATTTCTTCTTGATGATTCAGATTTAGTTAAGGTGCCATGGGAGTTCTCTTGCTTCTGTCCGCAGTTTTGTGGGTTCTATACAGCCTTCAAGGAGTGACAGCACATGGGGTTCATCCGCTTTCCCGAATTGCAATTAGTAAGGCTGAAGCTGCAGTTGATAAAAATGCATATGTAAAAGCCTCTCCTTCAGTTCTTGGGCTGAATGTAAGTTTCAACTGTGATCCTGTACTAATTGCCTATATGATTTTCCAGTTGTCCAATCAACGATCATTTAATACAAAATCCAGCATCTCAGAGAAAGTGGTTTAAGGTTAGATATCCGTGTTCTTATATGCATCTCTCTTGCAGGGACAAAATGAAGAATGGATTACAGTGGAGTATTTTGTTCCAAGTCCATCGGCTGATGATTGGATTGGAGTATTTTCTCCGGCAAATTTCAGGTAAAACACATCTTATTGTCAATTCTATTCAAGAAGTTCCAGGGAATTCTTTGCTTCCTTAACCAAATTAAGTTCTATTGGCAAAGAAATCACTTTCTTCATTATTTGCAATTTTGTACATTTGTGTGTGAAGGTCTCATTTGTTGTTAATGTGACATGCCTATGTCAATTCTTTTCAGTTTGTCTACTTGCCCCTCTGAAAATCGCATGGTACAACCACCTTTACTATGTTCTGCACCTATAAAGGTTTTCCCCGCAATTATTACAATTCAAAACTATATTTTATCGATTGAGAAGATTAGCTTCTGGAAGCTAATCTGTTGTTCCCTGCAGTACCAATTTGCAAATTACACGAATCCCAAGTATAAAGACACTGGAAAAGGGTCATTGAAGCTTCAATTGATCAACCAGAGATCAGACTTCTCTTTTGCTCTATTTTCTGGTGGACTATCAAATGTATGCTAGTCTTGGTTTGACTATTTCAGTATAATCTGTTAATTCTGTATGGCTTAGCATAAGGTCTTCTTTGGGATTAATGAGTTTGCTTCATATTTGGTCTTCTATGTCTATGCTGAATTCTACTTCCTTCTAAAAACAGCCAAAGATGGTGGCATTGTCAAAAGCTATTGCCTTTGCAAATCCAAATGCACCAGTTTATCCTCGCTTAGCACAAGGAAAGACGTGGAATGAAGTAAGTTTCAGTTTTCTGCTATTTGTATCTTTCTACATCCATGGTACATTATATTTGTAGAGAAATTTGGAATTGGATTTTCCTGAAAGTTTTCTGGACCTTTTGATGATAATTTGTTTGCAATCTAATTGGCAGCTAAAACCATTTGATACCCTTAGGATACTTTCCTTCTCAGTCAAACTTTTTTTTTTTCTTTTTGTATGAAATCTGATATTCAATGGGAACAACTGATGAAATTATAAATTCTGAACTCCAGATGACCGTGACATGGACTAGTGGATATGGAATTAATGATGCAGAGCCTTTTGTTGAATGGGGTCCAAAAGGTGATCAGCAGAGACACTCTCCTGCAGGGACACTGACTTTTGATCGTGATAGCATGTGCGGTATGTTAAATTTCTGATTTGAACATGCTTGTAGATGGCTTCTAAATGAATTATGTACGACTTCCATCACTTCCCAATCTGTAGGCACCAAGATCACTCGTATGATACTTTATAATTTATCCATAGTTGACTTAAAAAGAGAAGATTTTGATTGTCTTATCTATATCATGAAGTACAACATTACACTTCATCCAACACTTCAATTTTACTGATCAATAGATTATACTCTACGAGATTTATTTATTCTTCTCTTCTTTTTGTTTTAGTAATTCATATTTCAATCTGTGTTCCATATATTATTTAACACTATCCTTATTTTTTTCACTGTTCACCTCTTCCAATGTCCAAAAGAACTGGCAGCACAAATTTTCTTTTCCAACATAAAACAATTCTAAGGTAAATTTTCATACCGATGTTATCATGTTATATGAATATGCAGGTGCACCAGCAAGAACTGTTGGGTGGCGTGATCCTGGATTTATTCATACAAGTTATTTAAGGGAACTATGGCCAAACACACTGTGAGTGATATATACTTATTATGCAACAATTTTTAAGTGTATGATTGCTATATTCGGGTTGAGTTCTAGAAAATGGTCACGCTACTTGGGGATTTTTATTTATCTAATTTATTTGGAATTAACAGTTCAAAATGGAGTATTAAGTTTAGAGTAAGTGTGAACTATTTCCCTCCATGGAGGACATACACTTGGTCAATGACACAAACTTCAGAATCTTTGCATGGGCTGCTATTGCCATAAGAGTGGTAACATGAATGAAGCTGAACATTGTTGAACAAGAATCTCACTTAGAACAAAAAAACCAACAGGGATACTAGAGAACCTGGTTGTTCTCTTCAAGTATATTGACAGAAAGATGTAATGAACTTGGAGATGTCCTCATGGATTTATGTCTATCACATGCATGTTAAGCGTCTGATAATTTCCATACTGTTGTAAATGAATTCTGTAGTTACACCTCCAAGGAGATGTTTTGATTGTTTTATTGTGGATTGTAGTTAAATCTACCACATCAACTCCTTAGGAACTTATATAAAAAATTGCCTCTTGGTTATCATTGGAATTTTTCAGGTACACCTACAAGTTGGGGCATCGATTATTTAATGGTTCCTATATCTGGACTCAGATCTTCCAATTCAAAGCATCTCCGTATCCTGGTCAAAACTCTGTACAGCGTGTGGTCATTTTTGGTGACATGGGAAAGGTTGAATTTGGTGACTTACTAATGCATTAAGATTACGATTTTTTACTTCATTTGATCTTCACAGCATTATCTACATTGAATATGCACATGAATTTTGTGCAATCTAGATGGATTTATGCCACTTCTCAATTATCTTAATATAAAACTTTTTTACTACTATAATGACATTCTTGGGGATCTAGTTCATACAATGCATGTATTTGGAAAAAGAAACGATTTTTTTTTAAAAAAAAAATATATTTATGTTCACATATCTACTTGTTAATTGCTTGAATGAAGCTTTTAGAGGTTGTTTAGAAAATAGCAAAAAAGGTATTGCTCAAGTACTTTCATCTCTTACATTGCAGGATGAAGCTGATGGCTCCAATGAATACAACAATTTTCAGCATGGCGCCCTTAACACTACTAAACAGCTTATAAAGGACTTGAAGAACATTGACATAGTCTTTCACATTGGTGATATCTGTTATGCTGATGGGTACATTTCCCAGTGGGACCAATTTACTTCTCAGGTTGAGCCTATTGCTTCACGTGTACCTTATATGATTGCAAGGTACTTTATGAAACTTTCAACACTAGTTGTTCCACATCATTTTCATATGGATGGCTAAACTTTGAATTTGCAGTGGCAACCATGAGAGGGACTGGCCTGATTCAGGATCATTCTATGGGACTACAGATTCAGGAGGAGAATGTGGTGTGCTGGCTGAAAATATGTTTTATGTTCCTGCAGAGAATAGAGCTAAATTCTGGTACTGTTATCGTGTGCTTGCTTTTATTTTCCATGAATATATAGTTCTAATTTGGCTTGATGCATCAGTAGTATTCAAAGTGAATATTTGCCAACATAATTCTCCAATATCTCACTTATACTTGAGAAAGTTTATCCTTTAAGAACAAGTAACCAAATCTTTGGTAGGGGAGAAGGCAATTATATGAGTTCTGATTGAAGAAAGTAAAAAATTTTGAACAGTGGGAGTGGGAACATTATAATGTTTTATTGATGGTTCGACAAGAATTCAAATGATATGTAAAATTGACATGAATAACTGAATACTAGCATCATTACTGTGAAGTAACCAGAAAGAGTTTCCCCTTTTGTTGAAGTCAGTTTCTTACTGATATTTGAAATGTTAATTTCAGAAGTTGAAACAGAATTACTACTATATGAAGAAACGCTTATTATCCAAAATCATTATCTACTGAATTCTAAATCATGATTAGTTATTAAGGGGGCTTTAATTTGTTGTCATGTTCCGTCAGGTACTCTACCGATTATGGCATGTTTAGATTCTGCATAGCTGATACAGAACATGATTGGAGGGAGGGAACAGAGCAATATAATTTTATTGAGCATTGCCTGGCATCTGTAGATCGACAGAAGCAGCCATGGCTAATATTTCTTGCTCACCGTGTGCTTGGTTATTCTTCTACCCCTTTTTATGCCCATGAAGGAACATTTGCAGAACCTATGGGGAGGGAGAGCCTTCAAAAGCTTTGGCAGAAGTATAAAGTTGATATTGCCATATACGGTCATGCGCATTGTTATGAGAGGACTTGTCCCATTTACCAGGTAATATCTTTGGCCATATTTTCAGCAATGTGTTTTCCCTTTCATATTATACTGGAATTCAGCTGTCTTGCATAGTCAAACCTGATCATTTGTATGTTGAGGTTCAAATCCTTTAGAAAGCAAAATGATGAATTATTTACATGTTTTCAAAATGACTTCTCTTATGTTCTTTCTGTTCCAACATTGGCAATTCCGCCAACATGGTTAATTTTTCATGCTTTGAGGTAAACTTTTACCTGAAAATGGTACAGTTTATAAGCATCCGGTCCCTTAAATTATTTAGATTCTACACCTTGTTTGTAGGGTTTTTCTTTTCTGGTTGAGGCCTGGTATGGAGGAGATTGAAAATTGAGAACCTCAACTCTGGACTTGACTAGGAGTTCAATACCCATACTTGCTTCCCAATTTCTTCAAAATCTACATGGTTGAGCTTCGATGAATCTACAGATTAGGTTTGAGTACAAAATCAAAGCTTTGCCAAATAATTTGCTCCCTTTTCTTGATGCAGAACATTTGTACGAACGATGAGAAACATTCCTACAAAGGCACATTGAATGGTACAATACATGTGGTAGCAGGGGGTGGAGGAGCTGGCCTTGCAGATTTTATAACCTTGCAAACAAAGTGGAGTATTTTCAAAGATCGTGATTACGGATTCGTAAAATTAACAGCATTTGATCATTCAAACTTGTTATTTGAATACAAGAAAAGCAGTGATGGCAAAGTTTATGATTCCTTCAGGATTTCCCGGGATTACAGAGACATCTTAGCCTGTACAGTGGATAGCTGTCCAAGTACAACCCTGGCATCTTGATTGTTGTACGAGGAGGACCATGCTTTGCTTACCATTTTCCAGGGTTTTGATTAAAAAACACAAGAATCTCTCGTCCCTATATGACATCCAAAATAAAATATTAAGCCTTTCATTGCCTATTTTATACTCTCTTTGGGAAGATGAAAATTGTGAAGCAAAGGAAGAAGTAATGTACCGTGGAGATTGGCTGATTAGGTGGATGATGCGATCCCACCTTAGGAAACTGATGCATTTGCCAGGATAAATCAAATTGAAGTTCTGAGGCATCCACAATTGAATTATGTACATCTTACCATACTTTCTGACAATTAAACGCCAGGGGGTCAAGAAAAAATGCATTTTTTTTAACATTTTTTTATAAAGGCAAGAAGATTGCTGCAAAGTTCCTCTGGTTAGGTACAACACTTTTCACCTTTCTCTCTCTGTGTGTAGAAAAATGGAATAGAAGATAATGAAATAGCAGAATATTTTACCTTGACTATCCATCAATGTGCAGATGGTAATGCGGGCGGCAGCCAAAATTTCTGAACTTGTGACGTTGTTTCTGAGCCATGATAACTGACACCTTGAAGTTAGCAATTTTATCCGACTATAGAGTAGGAATGTAAACGAATCGTGTCAAATTTGAATCTATTAAGATTCAGATTTTGACTCTCAAGAGTTTAATTAGTTAGATTCGAATTCTATTCTTTTATTATAAGGAAAGTTTGTAAGCTCAAGTTTAGACTTGTTTAACCTCGGTTCAAACTAGACATGTTTAAGCGTTAAAAAAATTAATAAAATTAAATTTTACAACAATAATACTTTAATATTTAAATTCATTTACATGATATATTCAAATATAAATCTCTTTTACAAGTCTCTAAAGTCTGAATTAAAAAAAAAAGAAAACATTTAATACTATAGTTACTTGAATGATCAAACCATGTCCTTACAAAATGATCAAATTTGCATCATAAGTTTCTCCTAAATTGATGAAAAACAATTCTTTTGGTATAAATCTTGCGATTCAATTGAGTGTTTGAAATGATAAAATCTCAACTCTGTCATAACAAACAAGACAATTCGACATATTAATAATATATATATGTGTGTACGTGTGAGTGTGTATAATAATCACTCAAATAAAACAATAATTTTCTTATATATTGCTGGTAAAATATGAAATTCTAAAGTAATTATTGATCCTCGTGTGAAGTAAGTAAGAAATACATTTAATAACTAAATTCTCACATTATATTTTATGTCCACAAAGAAACTTAATGTTTATAAATTGAAAGTAACTTATTAAATTTCTAGAAACAAGCAACTAAAGCATCCAACTTATAAGAGTTAGATCAAATTATATGAATATATAAACAATTAATTCCCAAATATACCCAAATGGGTTGACCCAATTTCAATTTTACTCAATTTCTGAAAACATTTCAATTCTATCCAATTGGTTGCCCTAGTTTCAACCTATACCCAAAAGTCAATTTAAACATTTTTGGGTTATAAACATTATAACAGAAATGGAAAATTACTTCCTTACCCTTATACCCAAATCGAAACAAGGGCACCAACGGTTCCGTTTCTTCCCATTTTGAGACCGACTCCCCACCTTCTTCACCGCCAAACAACCGAAACTCTCCACCTTCTCCACTCTTCATATTTCTTCTACTCTCACCCATTTTCTTTCCTTTCTTTCCCTTCTTTCCCTTCTTCCCTTCTTTCACTCTCATTTTCTTCACTCCCAATCGAAGCTGCCCCTCATTCCATTTTCACAACACACTTCGGTAGAATCCACACTCCAGCGACGGTGCCATTCGCCGGTAGATCACTTCATCGTTGTCGCCGCTGCCATTATTGGTAGGTTTTTTCTTCAAACTTAAACCCTGATTTTGTGTCGAATATGCTATATGTTGTTTACTTCGATTTTGTATTTTGTTGCAACTGTATCGGATAATCGTGCATGAATTTGAAATTGTATCTCGAAATTGTTTAAATCTGTCTCGAAATTGTTTTTTTGTGTATCGAAATTGTTTATTGTGTCTTGAAATTGTTTGGTTTTGTATCGAAATTGTTTGGTTCTGTATCGAAATTGTTTGGTTGTATCTCGAAATTGTTTGTTGTGTCTCGAAATTGCTTGGTTGTGTCTCGAAATTGTTTGCAACTGTCTCGAAATTTTTTCGTTGAACCTTGATTTTGCAATTTTTAGGTAGGTTTTCTTCACTTGAACTTTGATTTTGTGTGTTGTTTAACTAAGATTTTGTAGTTTGTTGAAAGCATGGATTAAATATATTGTATTGTGCATAACTTGTCTGGAAATTGTCTTAGTCTCGAAATTGTCTTGTTGTCTCGAAATGGATTGTCTGGAAATTGTCTTATTGTCTAGAAAATTGGATTGTTATCTCGAAATAACTTGTCTAGTTGTCTTATTGTCTCGATATTGGCTTATTGTCTCGAATGACTTGCATTTGTTTTGAATATTGTCTCTAAATGGCTGGTCTAGAAATTGTCTCTACTGTCGCGAAATGTTTTTTTGTCTCGAATTTATATTATTTCATTTAATACCTGTGCTAGTGTCTTGAAATGCATGTGCTTGTGTCTCGAAATCACTGATACAAGTATCAAAATGGGTTTGCACATTTCTTTTCCTGTTGTACTTGTTATAATTTATTTTTCCAATTTCATGACTGTAGAAGAAGAATAAGAGATATGGTCGAGAATGGAGTTGAAAGAGAT
>JAOXNR010000013.1:11286839-11305450 GCA_028571225.1 Parsonsia alboflavescens
TTTAGAAGCAATTGACATTTGTATGTCAAATTGGTTTAAGTCAATCTTCATCAAGTTTGCCATAGTTCTCCTCAAATATTCATAATTCACATCGGAGGGTACGACTAGTGCACGTACCCTTCCATCTAGAGAACCCTCATGAACAGCAATCCTCATGTAATCCATTTTTACATTGTGTCTCGAAATCAACTATGTGTGTTTCGAAATCCTCTATTTGTGTTTCGAAACCCAATATTTGTGTCTCGAAATCCCTTGTCTCGAAGTTCAGATATGTGTCTCGAAATCCATGTGTGTCTCGAAATCCCTGCGTGTCTCGAAATCTTCTGTCTAAAAATCCAAATCCACTGTCGCAAAATCCAATATATGTCTCGAAATCCTCTGTCTCAAATCCTCAATGTGTGTCTCCAAAGTCCCCTCTCTTATCCCAAAAGCCTCCTCTCTTGTCTAGAATTCAACTATCTTTTGTCTCGAAATCACTTATATAGGTCTCGAAATATACCTATCTCGTGTCTCGAAAGCCTCTTCTCAAATATCGAAATCTCCTTACTTCGACGGAAATCTCTACGATCCTACCTTGCTTCCTTCCTCCTCCTAGATAAACAACACAAAATGAACAAACCCAAGCTTCCAAACACCAAAGAAAAAAATAAGAAAAAAACAAACCGAACAATGTATCTTCAAACACCTCATACTTTCGTCTTCTTGATTTTGGAAAATAAAAATGAACAATCGAACACAATAAAAAGCTAGTTTTTTTCTCTCTCTCCTATAAGGGAATGGTTTTTTGAGCAATTTTCTTAGCTATGGTTCAAAACTTCTGATCAAATGAATGATGTTAGTTGTAGTTTTTTCAATTCATTTTACAGGTAGTTGGGTTCGGTTGGATGTGTTGAATGCTGAGGGGTAAGATAGAAAATGCATGTTAAAGGAGAATAAATGTTATGTTTTGATTTTTAATTTTAATTAAAAGTCAAAATAGGTATAGAATGAAAAGTTAGTTTTAGATATGAGTAATTATGAAATGTTGTGAGATATGAGTAATTATGAAATGTTGTGAAGAATTGGATAAATAAGAAATTACAGTTTCAATTTGGATAAAAATGAAAACGCTCCATATATAAATAATAAATTATATAATAAATAGACAATATCATATTTATAATATATATATATTTTTACGGTTTTGCTTAATGCACGCTCCAACCATTACCGTAACGGAATTCCTGCTACAGTGCTCATGCAGCCAACCAAGCGGAGCAAGAATTCCGTTACGGTAACAGTTGGAGTGCGCATCAAGGCGCGTTTCGGAGCGCGCCTTAGCAAATCCATATATTTTTATATGTATCAAAATCTCTTTTAGCTCACCAGCTTATATATATTTATATATAAATATATATATATATATATTTATATGAAAACATATGGTTCGACTTAACTCATTTAATAAGAAAATCAGACACGATCCTAACTCTTCTAAAACGAGTCAAATTCGAGCTTTCACCCAACTAAATTCTAACCATTTCCCAATAGTCTCAAAGTTAAATGTCGATGAACCCCATGTAGAATCTACCATTCTGACCTGTAAAAGCCACAAACTCTGCCTTCTTTTGACTTCTAACTCTCCTGCTTCTGGGTATTCACTCATTCCTAGTAGGAGTCTGAATTTTGTAGAGGACAAAAATCACAGTTGAGGTTGGTGGATCATTTTCAATTGATTAGTTTCTTGGGAATTTGTTTTCATTCTCTTAGTTCACTTCTGTGTCAATTTTTGGGTTTCTTTCCGATTATGTCCTTTTCGGAATCAAATTTTTAAGCTTATGGTAAACTGAGAAACATAAATTTGGATAATTTCGGTACTGTATGGTTGTCTTTCTTTATATCATATATGTCTCTAAAGGTCGGAACCATTTATCGTGCTGAAGAAAGCTTAGTGTTTCTGAACGATTGCTGATCTTATTAGGGGTATGATGTCAGTTTTCTTGACCTTGCTGGCGATTTTGCTGGCTTTGCTAAGCCTTGAAATTGTGACATCTCATGGGATTCAGCCACTTTCATTGATTGCTATTCACGAGGTTGTAAGTGCCATTGATGATCAAGCTTATATCAGAGCTTCTCCTTTGGTTCTTGGACTGAATGTAAGTTTGTCTGTTCCATGACTGACAGGCAATAGAAGAACTAAATTGGAATGTATTACCTATTAAATTTTTACCAGCATCTAGAAATCTAGTTATTGATGGAGTTCAGACGCAAGAGTCTTTAGCTGAGGTCTGGGAGTAAGATGTAAACTGTTTCCACTGATGTGAATTCCCTCTCTATTTCAGGGGCAAAATAAGGAGTGGGTTACGTTAGATTATGGCTTTCAAAATCGATCAATTGATGACTGGATTGGAGTTTTTTCTCCTGCCAATTTCAGGTATAAACTGAATTTGCTTGAAGCTCAGATTTTGATTCTAGATCCTTGAATGTGGCTTCAGAGGTGGTTTTTAATGTAGTGAATGAGTTTCCAAGTTGATTTTTGCCTCTTACGCAATCTGAGTCTGATAAATTGATTGAAGAGCTTTTGCAAGCAATTTGCAGTGCATCAACCTGCCCCATTGACAACTATATGGTTTTCCCACCTGTTCTATGTACTGCCCCAATAAAGGTTTCTGCTTCATCTTATTATCATTTGACAGTTAACTATTCTATCCTCAGGGTTTGAGTTCAGCTGCTTCCTTTTGTTTTGAAATAACTATCAGCACTTGTTGCAGTATCAATATGCAAATTACTCCAATCCCCGGTACCAAAGTACGGGAAGAGGATCATTGAAGCTTCAGTTGATCAACCAGAGATCAGACTTCTCATTTGCTTTATTTTCTGGTGGACTGCAAAATGTATGCTGCAGATGTTCTTAGCTTTCCATATTTATCTGCTATCTGTTTATGACTGTCAACAACACATTAGCCAACAAGTAACTGGGTTTTTCTTTATGTTGTTATCCCGGAATTAGTTTTTTCATAATAACTTCTTGTCAATATGTTTATTTTCCAATTGGGGTTTGGAGAAAAAAAGCCATAAGTCTCTCCTCTTCACACTGCTTTCACTATGTTGTTGTTTCTATCTCATTAGAATATTTGAAGCATTTACCTCCACATTCTAATTTTTTGTTGCATTTGTGTTCTGTTTTGTTTGGTCATGTTGCAGCCAAAGCTAGTTGCCTTGTCAAATACTATCAGCTTTGCAGATCCAAAAGCACCATTATATCCACGTCTAGCACAAGGAAAACCGTGGAATGAAGTGAGTCCACTGTTTTAGTTCTCCAAAAAATTTTTTGTGCTCACCTTGCCTCAAAGCATTTTGTGTATCTATTTCTTCCAGACATGATCATTCTTTGACTAGAATGCATTCTGAAAATTGCAATGACATGTTCCATTAATTTACTAATTTTTCATATGACATGATATTCCATCCTAACAACTTGAAGAACTCTTTTCTCTTGAACTTAATGTCCAGATGACAGTGACCTGGACTAGTGGTTATGGTATGCATGAGGCTGATCCTTTTGTTGAATGGGGTCGACAAGGAGAAGAACAGACACAATCTCTAGGAGTGACATTGACTTTTGATCGTAACAGCATGTGTGGTGTGTTGAATTCTTTCTTTCATCACATTCATATTTTATTCTTGGTCAGGAATAGTGCAAAAAAGATCATGATGCCTACTATGATGAAATATATTTATCTTTGCAGCTGCCCCAGCAAGAACAGTTGGTTGGCGTGATCCTGGATTCATTCACACAAGTTTTCTGAAGGAGCTGTGGCCTAACTCACTGTATGCTATGAATATATCTATCATTCATACCATAAGCATAATTTTTTCTATTTTATTAATTTCTGGTTTTCACTAGAAGTATCTAAGTTGTGTGAGAGATAGAGATATTTTTAGCAATCATTGGTTCTTGCTCATTTTGGTTGACCTCTGTAGCACAAAAAAGTGTTTGAGAAATCTCTCTCTCTCTCTCGTTTAATTCTAATGTATGTGAAGCCTGATTTCTGGAAACCACAGTATGAAAATTTAGTGCTCAGAAAAGAATACAACTCTTGCAGTCATTTTCCTTGGTAGAACTATTATTATGATTCAATTGACTTTGCCTTCTATGTGATTCTAAAATTTCACATTATCCTGCATCCTGATTTTGTAGCTACACATACAAGCTTGGGCATAGATTGTTCAATGGAACGTATATCTGGAGCCAGATTTACCAATTTAGAGCGTCACCTTATCCTGGTCAAACTTCTCTTCAACGTGTAGTCATTTTTGGTGACATGGGAAAGGTTTGAACAATCCTGATTAAATTTAGGATACTGAGAACTTACTCTGATTTGCAGCTCTAAGTTCCGGCAATACTAGAAGGCCTGGATTAAAATCATTCTGTTTTAGCATTCTAAAGCATATTAACTGCCTGGCAAATCATGTATGGTTTTATTCACTTCTAATACTGCAGGGTGAAGCAGATGGCTCTCTAGAATACAATAATTTTCAGCCTGGCTCCCTTAACACTACCAAGCAGCTTGTCAGGGACTTAAAAAACATTGATATAGTTTTCCACATAGGAGATATCTGTTATGCCCTCGGGTATCTCTCTCAATGGGATCAATTTACTTCTCAGATTGAGCCAATTGCTTCAAGAGTACCTTATATGATTGCAAGGTTTGTGGAAAGTAAAAGTTGAGGATCGATCGACTTTTACCTGCTGCTTTGAGGGTTATTTTAATGTTTTGTCTTTGTAGTGGCAATCATGAGAGAGACTGGCCTGGAACAGGTTCATTCTATGGGAACATGGATTCAGGAGGAGAATGCGGTGTTTTGGCTGAAACTATGTTTTATGTTCCTGCAGAGAACCGAGCAAAGTTCTGGTAAGACACTGGTTTTCTGAGAGTTGTCTTCTCACTTAAGTATATAATCTAAACTATTAATTTCTTGAAATTTGGGGTTGGAACTGACTTCATTACTTGCTTCCTTATTTCTTCAGGTACTATACCGACTATGGAATGTTTAGGTTCTGCATAGCAGACACAGAACATGATTGGAGAGAGGGAACAGAGCAATATAAATTCATTGAGCATTGCTTGGCTTCTGTAGACAGGCAAAAACAACCTTGGCTAATTTTCCTTGCACATCGAGTTCTGGGGTATTCGTCAGATGCTTCTTATGCTTATGAAGGATCATTTGCAGAACCAATGGGTAGAGAGAGTCTCCAAAAACTCTGGCAAAAGTACAAAGTTGATCTTGCCATTTTCGGCCATGTGCACAATTATGAAAGGACATGTCCAGTTTATGAGGTACCCTTACTTATCAAAAAGGAAATTCAAGTTCATTTCTTCGCAACATCCTCGAGCATCATCTGCTTCTTTCCCATTAGTTTGTCTTTTTCTTGGAACAGAATACTTGTACAAACAAAGAGAAGCATTTTTATAAGGGTGCTGTGAATGGAACCATACACATTGCTGCTGGAGGTGCTGGTGCAAGCCTTTCTGAGTTTTCCAGCATCCAACCGGTATGGAGTATTTTCAGGGATTTGGATCATGGCTTTGTAAAATTGACAGCATTTGATCATTCAAATCTGTTGTTTGAGTACAAGAGGAGCAGAGATGGGAAAGTATATGATTCCTTCAGGATTTCCCGTGATTATAGGGACATCTTGGCCTGCACTTTGGATGCCTGCCCAAGCATCACCCTAGCATCTTGAATCTTGATTTTGGTGGGTTCTACATACAAGGACTGCAGCCGTCTCAATCCACATCTTTTTGCCTGTCTACATGAATTTACCACTGAAATGTCACTTATTCATATAGCCTTGATATTTTGATTGAACCATTTCAAGACCGGCAATTTCAATGTTCTCTTCGATATTTCGTAAAATTTTAATTAATTTAGAAAATCAGGATAGAGGGAGTATTTTGTTTTTAAATGTAAATTTTAAATAAAATACGTACTTCTGAAATGAAATAAAATGATAAATGTTTAAATAGTAGCATGTGAGAGCAGTTCATTCCCTCTTTATAAGCATTTCTAGTTGTAAAGCCTTATCAAATAACCAAAAGAATGGGTAACTTATTAAAGATATGATGATGAGCCTTCTAATATTGTGATTACTATAACCCTTATGTGCTTATATACACCAATCTAGACGATCCATGTTTCAAGAACCCCTATTCAAATGTTTCATAAGTTCATAATTTGACTATTTAAATTACTGTAATCAATTTTTTATTTAATTATTATAGTAAATCTTTCTTTTTCTAACTAAAGTTGATCAGTTTGCATTTTGTTGGTGGGTTCCAGTTCGCGTCTGTTCGTCTTCCGCAGATGGAATTATCTGAAGATTGCATCTTTTTTCTTTTCTGGTGGGGTAAATGGGACCGCTTTTCTTTAGTCTTTCACATAGAGTCGAGCTCGGATTAGGTCAACTTTTAAGCCAAATTTTTTTACTTTTTAAAAGTTAGAATTGTATTTGGATGGATTAGCTGTTCGAAATTTTCTAGGGTCAGAAACCTACCACGTTGATTCCTTCTAATCATTGAAATTCCTCTTGACAGAGAAGAGAAAAGAGGATGAATTTAGACCTCTCCATTCCCAGATTACACCAAATCTCCAATAAAATGACAAGATCTATCTGCTAGTCTAATTTACAAGAAGAGAAGAAGTAATAAAAAGAAACTGAAATGCGATTCATTTCGGGTGGGTTGATTATATCGTCGGCAACGGCATTTGGTAGAAAAAGAAAAGAAGGCAACGACATTTAAAAGCTTTCTCCTCTTAAGAATATCGAGTTGAAAACTTAGGAAGCAAACCACCAAATTGTTTTTCCAATCCAATCCCAAAAACTTGTTAAAAAATGACTAACCTGCTCCTAAAAACAACACGCCAATAAAGAAGAAAGCAAAAGAGAAAATAAGAACGCATTTCGCAGGCACTTCCCCAATGTTACTGCTCTTAATTTTCACAGACGAAACTCAAGAATTCAACAAACACACCACAGATCACTACAATTCAATCAGGGTACATAAAGAATGATGGTTATCTTCCCTTTTTTCCTCCAATTTTTTCCAAGCAGGAACAAGGTGGTGGCAGCGTGAGATGGGGCAGCCTCTTCTCTAGCTTTTATCCCACTGGTCAGGACATGAGACTCTTTTTGGTCCCATTTCAGGTTAGGATTATCGAGTTACCGAAACAGACCAACAAGTGATTTTCTCCTGCCACTGGAGGAGCAGAAGCCGCTGGTATGGATTCACTGTTGGCGTGAGTTCTTCGATTGAAGAAGAATGCTGAGTTAACAGAGATTGGAAGAAGAGAGGCTGTAGGATCGAATGAGTTTCTTTAAGCTGCTGAAATGGGTTCTTCAGTAATGGGTGGATTGATGGCAGGGAAGGAAAATGCATAGCGTATGGTCGTAGAGCTCTTTCCCAAGGTTAAAAATCTGAAAACAGCCTCTAGGCGTTTCTGTTTTGGGGACTAATTTCACTCAATTTTTGAAAACTCAGTTGGGTCAAAGCTTGACCAAATGAGTTTTCCATAACTTTTCCTCATTTTTCAGTTTTTGAAAATAGAACATGCCCTTCAAATAGGCCCTTGATTTCAGGTTCTAGAGTTGAAAGATGGAAATGAGAGTTCTGTTGATTCTTCTCTTCATCGGTTTGGCTCTGACGAGCCTGCAAAGAGGGAAATCTCATGGGGTTCAGCCCCTTTCAAAGATAGCGATTCACAAGGCTGTAGTTGCTATTGATGATTATATCAGAGCTTCTCCTTCAATCCTTGGACGGAACGTAAGTTTCAATAGTGCCTTATAACAATATTTCTAAATTTGTAATTTTTATCTGAGGGCAATATTTGTAACGTATGGGAAACTAATTTGGAGCAGTTAAATTATACGTCCTGTGTGACAGTTTACTAGATGTTCTGAAATCTGCAGGAGGTAATTTCTTTCCTTAACTTTCCCAGAAAAACTCCCAAACGAACTAATCTTACTCATCTTCTTCCCACTACTATTCATTTCTCTCCAAATCTGCTCTATCAAACTGAGTGTAAAAGGTTTTTACTTTTTACTTGCTCCGAATTGGGGATGCAAATGTTTTGAGTTTTTGAGGCTTGAAAATCAAATGATGGGTTTATATCCCCCACTCTATTCCAGGGACAAGAAAAAGAATGGATTACTTTAGTGTACAGCATGCAGAATCCATCAATTGATGATTGGGTTGGAGTTTTCTCTCCTGCCAATTTCAGATTAGCAAGAATTTGTTTGACCTTTGGATGCTATTTGCATACCCTTTTTCGTCTTGACCCTCATCAAAAGCAAAGCTTCTTTTAAATTAAAGCTCTTGATGAGATTGTTTTTAATCTTGATGAAAGAAATTTCTGCACTGAGAAGTCTTTCTTGCATGATGTGAGAGCAATGAGGCATGCTTGTTCATCTTTCAGTGCATTCACATGCCCGGCTGAAAATCTTAGAGTCCTTCCACCTTTACTTTGTTCAGCACCAATAAAGGTATGTAATTCGTCTGTTCTGTTGCAGATTACTTTCTCATTCTCTGTTCATGCTTTTCTTTGGAACACCTCTTCTTATGAAATCATTTTTCTTATTGTGTTGCAGTTTCAATATGCAAACTACTCTGCTCCTAACTACAAAAGTACAGGAAAAGGATCATTGAAGCTTCAGTTGATTAACCAGAGATCGGACTTTACTTCTGCCTTATTTTCTGGTGGATTATCAAATGTATGTTTTTACTTGTCCAGCACTTACCGATATGTGGTTTATAGATACTGCATTATCTTCACAAAAAAAAGGTTGTTTTTGTGTCAGATTGCACATTATCTTAACTTTAGACCTGGATTTCAAAGTTTCTCTAGATTTTATGAATCCTTGTTTTATGAAGAGGTTCTTTTTGAAATTCTATCCAAATCTAGAGGGTAAAGTTTCTCAAATTTTATACTCCTAGTGGTAATAGAGAGGCTTTAATTCTGTCCACGACTGATTTCTAGTCTTGAAAATCTTTTCTGTCATTGACAGCCGAAGCTTGTCTCTTTGTCTAATTCAATTTCCTTCGCAAATCCAAATGCACCACTATATCCGCGTTTGGCACAAGGGAAAATGTGGAATGAAGTAAGATTTTCTTCTCTGATTTCTTTTTCTCTTTTCTGCATCTCTGCTTAATCTTCTTGTTCTTAAGTTTCTTCTAAGGAACATTTATGAAAAGTGTGGTTTCAATTTGATTCTCAGAGGACTGTCACTTGGACAAGTGGATATGGAATCAATGAAGCAGAGCCTTTTGTTGAATGGGGTCCACAGGGAGGAGAAAAGAAATGCTCTCCAGCAGTTACACTGACTTTTGGACGTAATACATTGTGCGGTACGTGAAGTATTCCAAGTTTAGACTTTGTCTACATTGGGCTTTGCAGAGAAGTGCGTAATACAGTTGCAAACACATGAATCATATATTTAGTTTCTTAGATAGTTGAATGTGACCATAGAATGGTTTCCTTGATCCTAGTATAGCTTTGGCTTGTTCATTTCACATTAGCAAAGCATTATCCAAGTACTTCTGTGAATCTAAAAATAAGTACAAAGGCTGGCCCTTTCAGGACAATTGATGTTCTTGCTTAACATTAATGAGAAATATTCACAAGACCCATCTCTTGTTTTAGGCATCTGTCTATAATTGTAAAATTTTTGCAGGTGCACCGGCAAGAACTGTCGGATGGCGTGATCCTGGATTCATCCATACAGGTTTTCTGAAAGAGTTGTGGCCTAACTCTCGGTATGTTTCAACATCATCCCAGATGGCATAATAAGTGGTGAAGCCACAAGATTCTTTCATTGTTTCATTATCAGGGTTTGCATGAGTTTGAGGGCGGGAATTGCATGAATTTGTTTCATAGAATTGCATTTGGTCTTTCTTTAATTCATGGCAGGTTTTGGTCACTTAAAGGGGAGAAAAAGAAAAGTTTTAACAGATTGAGTCATTTACTTGCAATTCCTGCTTTCCTGTTCTTAGACACTAAAATATATTCACAAACAAGCTATTAATCCCTACTTAGTAGTAGTTGAAGTTCATCTGTTCTGGCTTCTTTGGTTAGATTCAAGTACATATCTCATTCTCTTAGTAGATTGAATAGGTCCTTGATTGTGTAATTTCCTCAGAGGACTCAACTTTGGTGTTAAAGCTTCAGTATTTCTCCAACGCAGATACTCCTACAAACTAGGGCATAGACTGTTCAATGGTACACGTGTTTGGAATAAGGAATATGAATTTAGAGCATCACCTTATCCTGGTCAAAATTCTCTGCAACACGTGGTCATTTTTGGTGACATGGGGAAGGTTAGAGCAATTTACAAAAAATTGTATTCATTGTTAGGCTTTTCAAAGACATATACCTTCTTCTGACTTCATCTTCTTAGTCGTGACTTTTCTGTTTACAGATTTATTGTAATGGCATTTTACACGTTTCCCCAAAAATATCTTTTCCCCTTATTTCTTGACTTCAATCTTCGCACCTTGTACGAAAGTGTACCTATTGTCTTTCCTTCAACTATGTAAGCATGATTATTTATTTCCACTTTTATGACTTAGAGTTTTAGCACTTTCATTTGTTCTGTAAACTTAATTTTTTGAAGTATTCTGAATGGAACTATATGCTTAATGTCACATTTTCCACTGCAGGATGAAGTTGATGGCTCAAATGAATATAATAATTTTCAGCCTGGTTCTCTGAATACTACTAAACAACTGATTGAAGACTTGAGGAACATAGATATCGTCTTCCACATTGGAGATCTCTCCTATGCCAATGGCTATATTTCCCAGTGGGATCAATTTACTTCCCAAATTGAACCAATTGCTTCCAAAGTACCATACATGATAGCCAGGTATCTGTTGATAGTTAGAAAAAAGGTATTGCATCTACTTCTATGGATCCATAAACATTATTATCTGTCTTTGCAGTGGCAATCATGAGCGCGACTGGCCTGGATCTGGTTCATTTTACAGGTTCATGGATTCATTAGGAGAATGTGGTGTGGTAGCAGAAACAATGTTTTATGTTCCTGCTAAGAACAGAGCAAAGTTCTGGTAAGGTGGTAAGAATGAGGATATTAGCAAAAATTTTCATCTGCATTTAAGAATATAACAAGGACTGAGTTAATAGTCCATCAGATGGACTAGTCATAACTCATGCAATTCCCTTTTACACTGTCCCTTTCCCTTTCCAATTTTATTCAAATCTTTTCTCATAAATGATTTATTTCTGGTCACATCTTTTAGGTTTTCACAATCTTTTGTTGTGTTATTATATCTTCTTGCTTTAATTACCTGTGCAAGAGGTGCCCTTCCTGATGAAATTTTTACCTAAGGGACAAACAAAATATATTGATCAAGAGAAAATATATTTTTCAGCTGATGCCTGTTATTAACGTTTTAATTGTTTCATAATATTTTGCAGATGCTGTTACAGTCACTTATTATCTTATTGCTTCAGGTACTCCACCGATTTCGGCATGTTCGGGTTCTGCATAGCTGACACAGAACATGACTGGAGAGAAGGAACAGAACAATACAAATTCATTGAGCACTGCTTAGCATCCGTAGATAGACAGAAGCAACCATGGCTAATCTTTTTGGCACATTGGGTTCTGGGTTATTCTTCAAGCTACTGGTATACTTACCAAGGATCATTTGCAGAACCAATGGGAAGGAATCTTGAAAAGCTATGGCAAAAGTATAAAGTTGATATTGCCATATTCGGGCATTTGCATCATTATGAACGGATATGCCCCATTTACCAGGTATTAATGGGTACCTATATCTTCTGGATGGTTGATAGGACCAATTTCTTCAAACTTTCCTCATGTTAGTTTTGAATGAAGCAGTACGCCTATATAGACTTATTGGAGGAGCAATATTTGCAGCAAATGATTTCTTTTTTTTGTTCTTTTCTCTTGGGTTGGAAGTGGGAGGGGCAGTAAGGTATCCTATCCCACTCTTGGTATTTTCTTTTAATGAAAATGATCTTTCTGACTGCAAAATTGCACACAGAATGCAGCGGTGGCTGCCAATAGAACTTTCGGCTGATGCAAAGATCATGCTTTCTGTTTAAATTTTCGTTCCTGTTCTTCTAACAGAATGTTGGCAGTAATATCTTGAAGAATAGATGACCTGGCTAAGTGATTCTTGCTTTGGGACTTTTTCTTTTGGGACCCTGACATTTGCTCTTCTCCCAAATGCAGAATACTTGTTCAAACAATGAGAAGCAGTTCTTCAAGGGCTCCTTAAATGGGACGATCCATGTCGTTGCTGGCGGAGCTGGAGCAACCCTGTCAGACTTTTCTAGCATTAAACCTGCCTGGAGTATTTTCAGGGACTTTGATCACGGTTTTGTCAAATTGACAGCATTTGATCATTCAAATCTGCTGTTCGAATACAAAAGAAGCAGAGATGGAAAAGTACATGATTCCTTCAGGATTTCCCGTGATTACAGAGACATTTTGTCCTGCACAGTAGATAGCTGCCCGAGTACGACCCTGGCATCCTAATAAGGAAAAGAAGTGCACAACATTGCTGGATTGACCAGTGGTTGTAAAATAGGATTCTCATATATATGTTTGTTCCATCAGTCTTTCGTATGTAATACCCAAATGTATTTGTGCTATGACATTTGTGAAATCTTCAGTTCAATAGTCATCTTCTAGATAGGTAGACCTCTCTACAAATAGATTTTCCAATTTCCTTCTCTGAAGGCAAGAACGCTTTCAAAAGGACATCTTTAGTGGTTCTCAACCTTTAAAAATAAAAGACAGGAGCAGCAAAAGGGACAATAAATCTGGGGTTTCATGTTGGCCAGACCTTGCCAAACTGGGAAGCAGTAGGTTCTTGGTTCTGATGCACATCAAGGCATCCACTCGCCGCTTAAACCTTCCCTTTGTAGTGGACTTTCCATATGGTCCACTCATATCAGAGCAAATTGCCAAATTGTTTAAAGCCTGAATAATCCACTTAGTTTCCATGCCTAAGCATTTGATCGTTCAATATTGTCATCTTTCTTTATAGATCTCTATTTTATTCTTACCCCTCAAGTACAAGTTCAATAGGTTATTCTCCAAACCAAAACAAGGTTCAGTAGGCCATGGATTATGAAAAAACAATGACCTTTACTTTGTCACTTGACTTGCAAAGTCCATCTGCTTCCATGGCTTCCTACGTAAGCCAAAACTGTCACTGTGGTATCCACCATTCAAGATTGTTTCATTTTTATTTTTGAAGCTCCACAAGCAACAGTTGGTCTGAATTGCTATCGTGTGGATATTTATAGACACTGGACTTACTGTGCTTTGATACTGCCATGGTTTCTCTGTAAGCTGGGCTTGCTACTTTTAACATATGCCACCAAAACAAGAATACTTAAGGTCAGGTTTCTCTCTGTCTGTTAATCTCTGTTTTCTAGTTTTTGTCTTGTTAGTAATGGCCTTTATCGATGTTAACATGGAACTGATACATTAGCAAGTTCCTGTTTATTTGAGAATGAATTTTAGTTTCGCTACTGTTTGAAGCAGAGATTTGTCTAGTTGGATCCTTGTACGTTTGTGTAGTTAGGATTTAGGAAGACCATAGATACTGACTCTTTGATTGCCAGTTAGAATATCGTTGTTCTCACTATACCAGTATTAAGACTTTAATATCATTTGCCATTGAAGGTTTCTGTTTGATATTTTTTTTACCTGATTTCAGAACTTCATTGGAGTTGCAAGCAGCCATGCTAGTTTTCTTGCATTTTCTGGTTATCCTTTTGCCACTAGTAAGCCTTCAGAAGGTGACATCTCATGGGGTTCAACCACTTTCAAGGATTGCTATTCATGAGGTTGTAGCTTCTGTTGATAACCAAGCAACTATTAGAGCCCAGCCTTCGGTTCTTGGATTGAATGTAAGTTTCAGAAGAGCAACAAGAAGTAAACCAGCAATAATTTTGTTTCTTGATCTTTTGTCTGGGATAGTGGAGAGGAATGGGAAGCGATCTATGCCTAACCTTCGAATTATTTGATCTCCTGCATTTTATGACACTTGAAAGTAAAAGACTTGGAGAAATAAGTTTTGACTTGCTTGGAATTACCATTGCTTCAGGGACAAAACAAAGAGTGGGTTACATTAGACTATAGTATAAAAAATCCATCCATTGATGACTGGGTTGGAGTTTTCTCTCCTTCCAATTTCAGGTACATTTATGAAATGCATTGGACATAACTGCATACTCTCCTCACTTATATAATGTATCCTTTAAAGCATTTCATGCACTGAAATAAGCTCTTGTGATATTTGAAAATATTGATAAAAGAATTTTCTGCACTGACGAGTTTCTTTTGATTAAGTATTAAGGCATTTTCTGTAAGTATTTGTTCAGTGCATCCACTTGCCCTGCTGAAAATTTTGAAACCATTCCGCCTCTACTGTGTACTGCACCGATAAAGGTGTGTCCTCAAACTATTCCTTATCTTATGCTCATGCTTTTAATTTCTTTCTGGTGCCTCTTTGAAATTGGTTTTATCACTTGTGATACAGTTCCAGTATGCAAATTACTCAAATCCCAAGTACAAAACTACAGGAAGAGGGTCATTGAAACTTCAACTGATCAACCAGAGATCAAACTTCTCATTTGCCCTATTTTCTGGGGGATTAACCAATGTATGATGGTGATTATTTTTTCTTTCTTCTTTGCCTTTCCCCTATGTATCGGGTAGTTTTAAATAATGCGTTGTCCTCTTCTCTATGTGTATTTGCATGATCCATTGTTATAACAACAAATGTGTTTGGAGATTTTTCCTATTATTTTCATTAAGTTTTATTTCCAGAGTTGCAGTACTTTATTTCTCCTTTTTAGTTTGCTCTTCTCAGTTTCTCTTTCAGCAAACATTGCTTAAGTCTCCATATTTACCTCTAACCTGATGCTGCATGTATACTTGTCCTTTTTGTATTTTAGCATATGCACTTATTTTCGTTCTTGCCATTCTGTTTCATCTTATAACAGCCTAAGCTG
Source organism: Parsonsia alboflavescens (assembly GCA_028571225.1). Lineage (NCBI taxonomy): Eukaryota > Viridiplantae > Streptophyta > Magnoliopsida > Gentianales > Apocynaceae > Parsonsia > Parsonsia alboflavescens. The sequence continues at coordinate 11,301,897 of JAOXNR010000013.1, forward strand.
GTGGCCTTGTCAAATACAATTTCCTTCGCAAATCCCAATGCACCACTCTATCCCCGTTTAGCACAAGGAAAGCTGTGGAATGAGGTGACTTCATTTCTCTACCATTCGGGACAAGAACCCCCAGTCCTGGCTTTCCAAATGCCAAGAAATGACTAGGGATGTTAACATCCTCTAATGATTCAACATAAGAATTTTGGATATGGCTTTCGTGTGATTCTCAGATGACTGTTACTTGGACTAGTGGTTATGGAATCAATGAAGCAGAGCCATTTGTTGAATGGGGTCTCCATGGAGGAGATCAAAAACGATCTTTTGCAGTGACATTGACTTTTGATCGTAACAGCATGTGTGGTGCGTATAACTCTTTCTAAATGTGAAATTTGTAATATATTTTGACACTTAATGATTGGCATTAGGAAGTTTCAAGCAAATGATTCTCGTTATATACCATCATTCGACAATCCTGTTTTAACTGGAACTAGAAAAGTACTTCCAAGCTAAACTTCATTTATAGATATTCATCTGTAATCAACAAATTTTGCAGGGGCACCTGCAAGAACAGTTGGGTGGCGTGATCCTGGATTCACACATACGAGTTTTCTGAGGGGATTGTGGCCCAACTCACAGTATGTTATAGGGTGATTTCTTGCTAAGCAAATAGTCTAGCATTTCTAACTTCGGCTTATTCACATATCCTCGGTATCTTTATGCAGGTATACCTATAAAATTGGGCATAGATTACTCAATAATACATATGTTTGGAGCCAAACTTACCAATTTAGATCAGCACCATCTCCTGGTCAAAATTCTGTTCAACGTGTGGTCATTTTTGGTGACATGGGGAAGGTTTGAACACGTATTATATGATGCATTGAAATATATACATACATATATATATATAAATATATATATATATATATATATATATTTTCTCTTCAACATGTCATGTTGAGTCTGACCTATAACTTATTAACAGGAAAAATACCCCATGAAGGATAAAACTTGCAAGTTTCCACTAAAGAATTTTGTTTTTTTCTTTGTTATAAGAAATGAGTTCATTTGAAAGATTTTAAAATCAAAGCTTCCACACATTCCTATCTCTCATATTCCTTGAACTTTCTAGATACTTCAGTTGATATTCCAGTAATTCAGAAAGCAAAATGGTGAGATATGGAAAAGCATCAGATATGTTTCTCATTTATATGAAAAGAAGATCATCCAAATTTGCAAATCAGATTTTTGAGGAACTTAAAATGCCTCACAAGTCTCAAAATCAGCCTTTGGAAGAATTTATATGCTTTTATCTTTTTCTTCTTTGATTTTACTTATTTAAATGCCTTAATTGTTTCTTCCTATGAATCCTCAGTTTTTATACTGCAGGGTGAAGTGGATGGCTCCAATGACTATAGTAATTTTGTTTATTGTTCCCTTAACACAACCAAGCAGCTTGCTGAAGACTTGGAAAACATTGATGCAGTCTTCCACATTGGAGATATCAGTTACGCAGATGGATATCTTTCACAATGGGATCAATTTACTTCACAAATTGAGCCAATTGCTTCAAGAGTACCGTATATGATTGCAAGGCATGTCAGATACTAGCAAAGAAGTGTTTGAGCATCTACTGATGTCTGATTGTCTCAGCATAATGCCCCTTTTTCTTTCTTTTTCAGTGGCAATCATGAACGTGACTGGCCTGACACAGGTTCATTTTACGGTTACATGGATTCAGCAGGAGAATGTGGTGTGGTCGCTGAAACTATGTTTTATGTTCCTGCTGAGAACCGAGCTAAGTCCTGGTAAGCTTGAAATTTCTTCATGTTAGCAGTGAACTTATCCTCACTGATGTGGTTTTGTATCTTGAATTAAATACGTAGCATCTAAATTTCACTGCAAAGCTTGAATACGACCTGTTAATCTTTCTCAGTAAACTAGCATTTTCTAGCAATATTTGAACTGTAATGTTTTTGTGCCTAAGGAGGGAATGACTGAAGATGCTTTCTTTTTTATTGCTTCAGGTATTCTATGGACTATGGCATGTTTAGGTTCTGCATAGCTGACACAGAACATGATTGGAGAGAAGGAACAGAACAATCCAAATTCATTGAGCAATGCTTTGCATCCGTAGACAGAAGGAAGCAACCCTGGCTAGTCTTTCTGGCACATCGAGTTTTGAGTTACTCTTCAAGCTATTGGTATATTTACAGAGGATCATTTGCAGAACCGATGGGAAAGGAGAGTCTTGAAAAACTTTGGCAGAAATACAAAGTCGATATTGCCATATTTGGGCACCTGCATCACTATGAACGAATATGTCCCATTTACCAGGTATACCTGGATTTCTGATCTTCTCTTTTGCTGCATTCTTTATTCATTTCTTGGCCACCTGTCACCACTTCTTGAACGGGGATACTCATTCTTTCCAATGCTGCAGAATAGTTGTACAAACCAGGAGAAGCACTTCTATAAGGGCATCTTAAATGGGACAATTCATATTGTAGCCGGAGGTGGTGGAGCAGCCCTTTCAGACTTTTCTATAATCCAACCAGTGTGGAGTATTTTCCGAGATCCCGATTATGGATTTGTAAAGCTGACAGCATTTGATCATTCAAATCTGTTATTCGAGTACAAAAAGAGCAGAGATGGCAAAGTATACGATTCTTTCAGGATTTCCAGAGATTACCGAGACATCTTGGCCTGCACTTTTGATAGCTGCACAAGACAGACCCTTGCATTTTGAGTGAAAAGGAAGATGGTCTAATCATGCCAGAAAGAAGAAATTACTATTCCCAACAACAATGTAAATGAGACAGAAGTTAGAGTTGGTGGCTTCTTTGCTTCATTTTATATTTTTGTGAAATGTCTAAAGATGATCGAAATCTAATGTAAGCTGTCATAATTTCCACAGAAAAGGACTAACAGAAATATAAGAACAAATTTCTTGCTCTTTCCTTGATTCTTGAAACATTTTATGTAGAGCGGGTTTGATTTTTACCAGATCAGGCGTAATATATATCACTTGTAAATATATTGGTTTTACAGGATACAAACAAACAAAACAAATCCAGGATGGTCAAGTTTAGGCCACATTTTGCAGGTGAGGCTACATGATAACAAGTAGGAGTCTTTTGGTCCATAAAAAATGGGTTTCTCCCCAGAAAATAAATATACTCCCACCTAAGAAAACACAGCAAGAAGACAAAAACAAACCTAATGGCCGAGGAATCAGAAATTTCAAGAACCGAAAAATTATAGACTCATCCAAAATAGATGCAGTAGAAGAAGCTTGAGTTTTTCGAGTTGTTGTAACCAGAAAAGGTGATAAAACAATACTCATTAGAAAATGCTGAGAGCTTGGGAGAGGAAGAAAGAACCCAAGTTCGTTGCTATTACAGGCACCTTTGTCAAAGCTAAACATATTTTAGCACGAAGAATCTTTTTCAGGTCATGGTCGACTGCCCAATATAACGTTGTTTCTGATAGGGCTCAACAGAACTTGAATGGATTTTCAATGCAAAAAGAGAGAGAATTACAGAAATTGAAATAGAAGTGGT
>JAOXNR010000013.1:11305550-11350578 GCA_028571225.1 Parsonsia alboflavescens
AAACTCCTATTTATAACCCCCCAGCCAACCGAATATCACCCACGCTCCTTAGCTGACCACCATTCCCCTCATCTCCTCGCTGACACGTGCACTTCCCTCCAATTCCATCAGCTTCTTTCCATGAGTGCCCTTGCGAGTGTAAACTTGCATGACCAAGGGTCTATCAGTTTCACTCTGAACCTTTAAATTGATCATTTTTTCCCTTTTCTTGCTGTACATGCAGATTTCAGGCGTATTCTTTGTATTTGAAAATTCCAAATTAAGGAATTCAGTTCACTATGAAGGTCCAAGTTTTCTCAAAGAACATTTTGATGTTCTGAACAACTTTTAGTGTTCTAGTTTGGTTTTGCTTTTTGATTCTGGGAATTCCAGTTTATACAGTGACTGTTGGTTTCTGATATTGATGTCTGAGAAAAACAGGGGCATTCCTTTGGAAATTTTTGTGTGATCGTTGTTATATTTTGTCAAGTAACCTTGAAATGGATTTGTGGGTTGTGGCTGCGGCTGCTGGAGCTGGATATTTAACTAAGCATTTGCAAAATCTACCATCAAGTGATAAACAAAAACTAGTAGAATCATCTTCAAAGTTTCCATCATCCCAAGCTTCACTAGAATCCAGAAATTTGCTGCAGCAAATTAATGATAAGACTTGTCCTTTACGCCGATTAGGACAAGAAAAGGCACTTAGAGATGCTTCTGATGAGAAGAAAGACAGATTCCACAGGAGGATTCTTGATATGGAGCAGCTGGGTTGTTCTAGTACTACTACTGATATCTGAAGCTACTGGAATTGACTGTAATGGCATCAAAATGGGGAATGCTAGGACTACAGAGGATCCTTTGTTAAGGAGTGAAATTGAAGCAGAGCTCGAAGCTGAACTGGAGAGACTGGAACTGAACATGAAAACATTTGTGGACAGAACATCTGGACTCACAGAGGTAAATATGCAGCCTTGACACAGAGATGATGTTTCGAGAATTTCAATCCTTTCCATTTAATAGCGAAGTTAAAATGTTTGTGCAGCTTCATCCAGAACTTGAAGCAGAGACTATTCAAGAAGACATGAAATTGAGCCTGCTGACGACAAGGATTCATTGGATAGAGATTATGAGGAAGAGAGTGGGACTAGCACAGAGCAGACTCTACCTCCAAATTATGCAGTTTCTCCTCGTGAATTAACTCTCCGTTTGCACGAGCTAATGGAATCAAGACTGGAAGAACGAATTAAGGAGCTTGAAACAGCCCTCCAGAACAGGTTGCGGTTCTTAGAATCAGAATGCATCATTCCCCAGACATCAAGCCCAGAAAGTCCAGACTCCACTTAACAAATATACCGATGAAGATAGATTCCTACGCCAATCGCATGCAGCATTTCACTAAATGAAAGTATCTTCAGAAACCAACTCCTCCACTGGAGAGAAATGTCCTTGATGAAACCTTGGAAAGAACTTCAGAGCCTTGTTTGTCATGAGATAAGATGAGAAAGGAAACAGCTTTTTCAGAAAATATTTGATCAAACAATTACGATGGAAGTGAAGATAAAGATGGCAATTCATCTAGTGACAAAAATAGTTTTGATTGAGCAGATCAGAGGTTGTGCAATTTTGTGCAGTAAAGAGAAGTGCAGGTAGATAATGAACATAGAGCAGAATCATAATAGAAGACTGCACAGTATATAGTAGAAGGTTCATGGCATAAATAAAGCAAATGGCTACACACTGATCTACAGATAAGTCTTTAAAGAGAAATTCATAATAATCAGATTGACAGAAGATTCTCAATAAGATTATTGGCGGTTTACAGCTTTTTGCATTCATGGAAAAACTTTTCTTTCTGTATATCATCACAGTGTCAGAATTTTCTTGTGCTTAATGTAAATCAACAAAAGTACATATAACACTCCACATAGAACTCCAGTAACAATGAGAACCCAATCAAATGTAGAAGGCTCATCAAAAACAGAAGTTTCAAAGTTCATTCCAAAAACTGCTGTCACTACTGCAAAAACCATTGCCACAAAATTTGCGCCAGTAAGAAGCAATTCAAATTGTATCAGCTGGTTCTGAACATTGCCCTGTTATTCACGCATAAACACAAATGATTTTCTCATAACTCATGCTTACAAAAGTAATCATCATAGAACGGAAATAAGAAATTTCAGGAGGTTTACCAGATTTATATTGATTAAATCCTCAGTATCATCAATATATTCTTTAAGCTGCAAGACGAAAGAAGAAGGAAGTAAAACTTCTAATGATTCATCATCTGAGATAGCAATGATTTCGGCATGCCCAAATAATATGGTAAAGACAGTGTTCCTTAGAAAACACATCCCAATTACAAGTGATAAACATTGCTGGTATTCATCTAGGCTATGTCAACTTTACAATACAGGAACCAAAAATGTTAAAAATGTCAAAACCAAAGGTAATGTCTAACAGGTTGATATAAGTGTAGCCACCAAAGAATGTTCATCAGCAATCAAACAAATATATAAAAGGAGACAGGTTAAAAATGATGCTGAATGGAAGGGGAAAGATACACCTATAGAGAAATATGTCAAGATGATATGGATTCACTTACCGATAACAATTTGTTAAGTGTGTTGTCAATAACAACAAAGTATGCCTCCAGCAACATTTCAAGTTGATCAATATTTTCCCCACCGCTGGATGAACCTACTAGGCTTCCATGCTTACTTGAACTGACATTGCTGAAAGCCCTCTGCAATTTATGTACTCCAGCACTTGATCCAACAGGGGAAATAGGAGCAGATCTTGACCCAAACTTGTCACCGGTTGAGTTATTACTCTGTTCGTACAGATCATTGCTGGTAAATGCCTCCTTCCTCTGCTTCTTCTCCGTTAAGTACATCTCAGCCATATCCCCGTCATCATCCATTAGATGTTCAATTTCATCACATACCTGAGGGTTGATGTGTTTTATTATACTTGCTTTGGAATTTATAACCAAACATGAAGAGATAACAGCAGCTAAGTAAGCAACATTACCTTTTGCACTCGTTGAGTCAAAGCAAGAAGTTGACCTTTCAGTCTACGAACCTGTTCCAAATTAAGAGTGCTTATGGATGATGCCAATTCATCAAGGACTGGATATATTTCCATCTCTAATTCCTTCACCTACATAATTAGAAACTGATAAAGTTACGGTTCATGATATGCCTAAAAAATTTTCTTAACTGCTCTCTCATTTTACAGGTTCTCTTTCATAAAGTATTTAATCTTTCAGTCTCCAAGATCCGTCATGCCAAGTGATAACAATGCCTTCATTTTGAATATCTAAGACAAAAGAAAGCTTTTAGTGGCCTTTCTAATAGTGACTAATGAATTCAAAAATCTATATGCAGTCTTACATGTTCTCTCTATCTTAGTCTGACATTTACCAACAGGAAATACAACAAGTTCTTGGAATAACACCAGGTGATTGGGTAATCATGCCCCTTATAGAAAAGTATTACCATTTTACTCCCTTAGAATAGAAGGATACATGATGAGGCAGGCTCCTTACATTCTAACCGACAAGAATGCTTTCTGTTGGTCTTTTTCATTTATAAAACTAATGGGGATTTATCAATGTCACACACAAAAAACCACCATCCTTGGTGGACATCCACTGTCAGGGAAAACACATAACCAAGATTATCAAAAAGAATAACAGAATATCCCAGGACAAAATTGGACATACCTGTGTGTCAAGAGACATGCATATCAGTTCCAAAGCCAGCTCCAGGGCCCTGAATTCGAAAGGTAGGTCATCTGAATCAAATCCATGCACATTGTGAGAAATTCAGAGAGCACTTGAAGAAATGAGAATATATAATAAAAGGTTTTAACAAAAGATCATAACTAAGCAGAAAAAAGATCTACAACAGTAATCAGTATATAAAAAGAGACTAATGTATCAGAATCCACACACTCCCACATTAAAAAAGAAAAGGAAATAAATAAATAAGTTGTAGGTTGAGATAGGGAAAACCTAGGGCACTTATCAAAATACCAGACTGCTCTTTATTTGCTTGCAGGCGCTTGCACAATTCTGAATTGTAGTGAACAACGGCTGCATCCAAAGAATTCATCAGAATGACTTCATCAGCAGTAATTATGCATCTAATCTGTTCGAGACTAACAACAATAGCATTTTCCCGACCCAAAATTGTTGAAGGATAGATAAACATTGGGTCCAAAAGCCGAAGATCTCTTGCCGGCAAAGAACAGTGCCTCATTATTGTAGATTTGTCCAATTCCAAGATCTTGGAATTCCCATTCTGATCAATCTTTATCCAAGACCTACTTCCAAGACCATGGCCTCTCTTCTTAAGGCCAGGAAGAACCAAGCCACGCAAATAATTACTGCTGAGTCCATCCAAATTAGATCTTGAATTACCACGGGATTGAACAAATTCAGGAACAGGAAAAGGAAAGAAGTTAGCTTGAGATTCTGCCATTGACCTTGACTTTTAGTTCAATATTGTCGAATTAAACAATCATATGGTGTATAAATCCCAACTGCAGCCATGCATACATGAGCAGATAATCCACTGCATTGCCAATACCCCCAACTCTACATTTTTAAGTGATACCTGATAAGATGAAAAGTACGTGCTAAGAATTAGATGGAAAGATACTGATCATCATATAAAAATGTTAAACATTTGATAACAGATTCAAACTGAAGTACAGATACAATATATGCCACAAAGTGATGGAATTTCCAGAATATTCAATAGCCAGAGCTGCCCTGGAGAAGAGTCAGTTAACTATACACTTCACTGTTATTCCTTACATGTTTAACCTAAAGGCTTCTATTCTAAATTTGCAACTTTTTTATTCACAGGATTTGCTCCCCGATTTACACAGAAGAGCAAGAATCCAATAGGATCATAACATAAAAGTATGGTCACCTTTGTGATATTAAAAAAAAAACTCCCCTAATTTAAGAGATCTTCCAAGTTTAATCAATGTCATGGTACTTTTCTAATTTGAGAAAATGTATCTGTATAATTCGGTTCAGAAAGGATAAATTTTAGTAGAATGGAATTCGGCTTGGTTGATATCTGTCATATACATTTATTTATTTCTCCGAAGTTCTAAGCAGAGATACATGTTTGATGTTCCTCACTCATTGGAATTGTCAATCATAATGATAGTACCATGAGATATAGATAAACAATAATTTTCATTTCAATAATTTAAGTTTCTGCAGCTCACAAAACCCTTTTCTATGTTATTATGATGAGTTTTCAGATTCCATAAAGACAGAAATAAAAATTACAGAAAAGGAAAAGGAAAACTGCTCAAAGTTGCCGGAATCAAATTATAGAGCGGAAATTCAACAAACTACCACAAATAAATCCCAGAAAAGAAATTATATTCATCTAATAATTTTTTTTTTCCTTAAAAAAAGGTATTACACAAGAAGCCTATCTTCAAAATCCTATTAAACGAAAAAAATTCACATATGCAGTACATCACTCCCATTTGTGTATCCATATATACCAGAGAAAAGAAAAAACAAAACCTTTTCAGCGAGAAGTCCTATCTATCTGCAAGATGTTCTTCACAATTGTTACCCCATAGACAGAGATAATGAAGCATCGCCACTCGCAATTTCCAGAATGAAGAAGAAGTTCTGCGACTATCCGATGGCCTACGCCTCTGAGAAAGGACTGTCCTTTTTCTTCGAAGTTTTAACTCGCTTTGCTGGAAACTCGTTACGATTTACAGATTTTAAGGTTACCTTGTCGCGCTTCTCTTTTTGGATTGCACGAGCAATGTTTTCATGAAGTTTTTTTTTTTTCCCCTTTAATTTTTTTTTTAAAAAAAATTTCAGCTTTTTTTATTATTATTGTAATATTGAAATAAGCTTTGGATAAGCTATGTGTCCAAAGCTGTTTTTGACAAAAGTTTCAGAAACAATCTTCCAAGCTCGCTCCCGCTTGTTCTGAGAAACATTTGAAAATAAAATGTTGGGATGAGAAAGAATGTATTTGCAGTCACAAGAAAAAGACCTCTTTTAAATGATTCAGACCACCATCACGGTTTCCTTGATGCAAAAACAAGTATAAGAAAAGAAAGACTCAGTGGAGATTTCTCAAAAGAAAAATAACCAATTCCCCACCAAAGTCCGATACTTGTTTCAACTGTGGAAAAAAAGGACATTATGCGAAAAACTACCCCAAGGAGAAGAAACAATTCAAATTGATGAATCAATTAACTCCATATATCACTCATGCTGAATTTGATGATCTTGAATCCTTGTTCGACCTGGATCTTACACCATCAACCTCCTCTATCCTAGCCATTGGATATACTGTGACAGATACTTCAGATTTTGATACTTCTGATTCCTCCCAATCCTCTAATGATGAAAGCATTAAGTACTTCCAAGCCTTCTCTGATATTTACTCCCTCCGTCATAGACCTTACCCATTGGTAGCCTCACAGATTTCCAGTCTCAACCTATCCCCGTTCTAGCCTTGTTAGACACGGGTGCAGCCTTTTCTGTAATGAACCCCGACATATTACCCTCAGCTTTTTGGGAACCATGTCACAAAATATTCCGAGCTGCTAATGGAGAAGACTTCATCATCTCCCAAATTAGCAAACCAGTTCATATCCAGCTTTTTTCAAATCTCACTCTTTCACACAGATTTTATGGTTCCACTTTACCAGGAAAAGACCTAGTTATTGGTTTTGATATGATTCACAGAATCCCAAACCTTGAATTCACCCCTCATGGTCTCCTCTATCGTGGTCAAGTCCTCCAATGGAATGCAATGGGAAAAAACTTTTTCAGTCTCACAGATGCTTTTGCAAATCTTCATGCTGATTTTGTGTCTAAATCTTGTGCAGAAAACCATTCTTAGTTTTTACAAAAATGTGCTCATCCTCTTTGAAAAAATTCGGACTTTTTTGTAAAACTCCCATACTTAGAGAACAGATGTGTTATATCTCAGAAGGCCAGTCACTCAGGTGTGTCCCCAGAACATTACCAATTGGTCACTGATGAACTCTCTTCTTTATTGTCAGAAAATCTCATTGAGCCAACCAATTCAGAGTGGGCTTCACAAGCATTTTATGTAAACAAGAGAGCCGAGCAAATTCGTGGAAAGTTAAGATTGGTGATCAACTACCAAGATCTTAACAAATGTTTACTTGACAACGAATTCCCTCTTCCCAAAAGACCTGTTCTTTTCCAATACCTGCACTTTGCTAAAATCTTTTCCAAATTTGATTTGAAATTTTATTTTTGGCAACTTGGCATTCATCCAAATGACAGGCATAAAACTACATTCTGCATCCCAAATTTTCATTATCACTACACAGTTATGCCTTTTGGTTTGAAAATTGCTCCCTCACTTTTTCAGAAAACTATGTGCAAAACTTTTGAATCTCTCTTTCCTCATTGTTTGAGCTATATTGATGATATTTCATTATTTTCTGAGACTCAAGAAGATCATTTTAAGTTACTTCATGATTTTCATGCTTTAGTTCAGAAATTTGGAATTATGCTTTCCCAGAAGAAAATGCATTTAGGATTATCTGAAATTGATTTTCTTGGTATGCATATTTCTAATGGAGCTTTCCAACCCAACCTTATCTTGCAAAAGCTCTAAATCATTTCCCTGACAAAATTCTTGAGAAAAAACAGTTGCAACAGTTTTTGGGCATCAGGAACTATATTTGTGATTTTATCCCAAATATTGCCCAATTTCGATCCCTTCTTAGCAATAGACCCCGTAAAAATTCTCCTCCATGGATTGACTCTTTGACTCAGGCAGTACAACAGCTCAAGCATCTTGCTCTCTAGGTTCCTCCGTTACAAATTCCTTCGAATGGCAAACGGATTCTTCAAACCGATGCTTCTGAACTTTATTGGGATGATGTGTTACTTTCAGAAAACCCTGATGGTCACCGACGCATATGTGGATATCATAGTGGAGAATACAAAACATCTGAACAACACTATCATAGTACCTTTAAGGAAATTCTTGTCGTGAAAAGAGGCATTGAAAAATTTGAATTCTTCTTAATCAATCGCAGGTTCCACATTGAATTGGACATGTCATCATTTCCGACGATGCTTCATTTCAGACAAAAAATCATCGCCCAAGGACAGCTCCTCAGGTGGCAACAATGGTTTTCTCGATACATCTTCACTGTATCTCATATCAAAAGTAAAGACAATGTTTTGGCAGATTTTCTTAGCAGGACTCACATCATAGATTTATCCAGCTATAAGCCTAGTCCTCATCTTATCCCATGTATAGCCCCCCTTTGATTTTTCTCATATGCCCCCTGAAGTCAGTGAAACAATCTTAGATCTAGTTCTCCTAGCCAGAAGTCATCTAAACTTTCAGTTTTTTCACAAACTCCTCTTTTTACATCATGGTCACACTATTTTCCGAGGAATAGAAAATGATCCTTCTCAACCTTATTTCACAATCTTCCATATCTGTAATTTATGGTCCCTTCCAAAGATTGCCCTTTGTTACTTTTGGTACTTGTTAGAAGCTCATTCTATTAGTTTCTATTTCAATACCGATAAGCTTTATTCCTATCTTTGGGCATGTGATAATACTAGAGCTCTTCCAGATACCAGTCTTTACATGTTTAAGATACTTTGTTGGTTCCAAAGCCCTGCCGGATGGTTCCGTTTCCTTTCTGACTACTATGGCAAGTATGTGGTAATTTGTTTGCACAGACCAATCATGAACCTAACACCAAGACGCCACCATGGCACTAGACTCTTATCACTTTGCAGTTGAAGAGATTATAGGATGGTATGCTTTCAACCTTGCAAATCCCTTTATGCAATTGAGACACCCAGATCTTAGACTTGACATACTCAACTGCATGGCCTGCAAAAACAGACTCGACCCTGCTGAAGGATTGATTCAATTGGAGATAAGCACAAGCCCAAGATGGCTTGAACACCCTTTCTATGCTGACCTTCTCATGTACCTTAATGCTCATCCTGAGCACCAGAGATATGATCAAAATGGACACATGTCTTACATCTATTCTTTGCCTGACAGCTCAGATAATGAGGATATCAATGACAGCTGGATGCCACACAATAACTCCGAGTACAAGTCAGATTGATTGATGGTTGATTACTACTAAAGTTGTCGGCCAACAAAAGATTCTTGTACTTTTTTACTGTTTCCTTTTGTAAAAGTATTACTGTTGCATTGCATGTGTGTCAGCCATTATCCTGTAGATCTTTTGGCCTCTTTCTCCTATACTTATTATTTGTTTTAAATTTGGACTTCACGTCTGCTGGTGAGGTCTATTTAAAGTCAATTGTACGTTTGGTTTCACAAGTCGAAAAAAGTCGAAGTTGGAGAGTTTAGTTCTGAATGGTCCTTCTGTAAACTTTCTAATCTCTGTAATATTTCTCTCTTATGTTTTAATAAAGAGTTTTGAACGTTTGTCTCTTTTATGTTTATTTTGTTATCAGAGCCATTAAACGTTTTCGAAAAAGCTTCTAGTTTTTTATTAGTAAGATATCTGAAACTTTGTGACAAGTATGCTCTTTACTCAGTGATTGCTATTGTAGTGGATCCTTCACAACGAGTAAATCAGAAAACTCAGAATATCCATATCTAAACACTTGACTGATTTGGAATAGGTTTTGTTTTTCTTCTTTGAACGGTTTTCAAAAGAGTCCCCAGTTTGCTTTGTAGCCTTAGGCTGGCGTTTGTTTGCCGACATTGGCGTGAGAAAACTTTTTCATCGAAAAACAACATTATCTTTTCCCGGATGGCTTCCACACCTGGACTTATCCCCCAAAGTGGCTTATCCCTGAACCTTCCCCGTACTATGCTTTCTAAAATTCCTCATGTTTACGAAGTTGAATATCACTCCGATTTTGATAAATATCCTGTTTCTAGTTACCCTCTTGTAAATCCGTATTCCATTTATCAAAAACCCAAAAATATTTGTGGTCATCGTCTTAAACAGGTCTTAGGCCAAAACCCTCAAGCCCAAACCAAGGACTTTGTTCAAGCCTCTTTTTTTTGTCCACTTTCTGCTACCACAGAAGAATAGTACATCATTCTCAAATTCCTTGAAGCATTTCTGGAAAAATGGAAAACAAAAGGTTTCTCTCATATACACTTTGGAGCTATTAAACTTACTCTTACCCTTCATGCCAGAAAACGTCTTCCCATGATTTCCCGAATAGCCTTATTGGATGCCCGTTTTCGAAAGTACGAACATGCAATTGTTGGTACTATTCATACCACACTTAATGCTGGTACTGTTTTCATCACTTTGTTCCCAAACTTCACCATGTGTCTTGATGACCCATCTTTACAGGATACTTTGAAAGTTCAGATCCAAATCACTGGACCCGAAATCCAGAATACTTACATGGCAACTCTCAAAGATCAAATGGCCTACCATGTCCAAAACCACTGTATCGATTCACCATTACCATCTCATCTACAAAATGGTGCATCCTTGTTCCTTACTGTAGATTCTCCCAGCACTCCCCAGTGTACTTTTGTCCCTAGGCAACTTCCTCGTGAACAACTTGAACTTCTACTCCCTAGCTCATGGGTGACGAGCTATGAAAAGCAGATTGCTATAACTAAACCACAAAAGCCCCTTCAGTGTTCCAACCCCCAGATGAAGGAGCAACCCGACGGATCAATCAAAGTTACCTTTCCAAACAGATCCAGCTCTTCCACCATATTCTCCACAGAATTCTGTATGACGGAACACAAGCAATGGATAGATCTCAAAGTTCCTATCAACTATTGGTCTCCTGATGGTAAGCCCATTCTTGAAGGTAAGTCTCCCACCGGACACATATGGTATGATGTGTGTTGTTGCACTTCCTGCATTTCCTCTACAAAGCCAGCTAAACCCAAGACTTCACAACAGTCTTTGCGACAAAAATTCAAAGAAGGTGATCCAGAAGTTGGTCTCCTAGGTGAACCCAGTGGAAATTTTGATTATTATTTCTTATACCTAAAGAAAAGGTCACCACCCACCATACCAGTTTCACCCACAAGTTGGGAACCCACAGAACCTCATGTTGATGACCCACAAGCTCCAAATCCACCTCCAAGTGCACCACCTCCTTCTTTGTTGCTAATGGACCGCTCATCTTCATCATATGACAAGGACTTCCCTCGGTTGTCTTCATTCGAGAAAGAACAAAGCTTAAATGCCTGGAAAATCAGCAATCCAACTGCTTTGGATGCACATGGACAACAGAGCAGTTGTCAGAAGTTGAAACTGCAATAAATTGGTAGAACAAAAATGTTGTGGCACAGAACGATGTTTTGACAAAATCTGGCAATCCCAGCAAATAGTACAAACACAGCTCACAAAATAGTCCTCCCATACCTAGAAGCTTTTGGTCCTAATCCAAGAAGTACGTAGCAAGATAGACAATCTTCATCAACAACTAAGTCACTTGGTCCAATACATTACTGAATGGTCCTCGAAAATGGCAAAAATGCAATAATAAAAAGAGTTCTTAAAACAGCAACTTTTAAGCCTCGAAAGCTAGTACACAGCCTTGACTAGCCAGTCTGATCCAATATCAGCCCAATTTCCGACCTACTTCCCACAGTTACCACCTAAAAGACTAATCCTTCCTTTTGTTCCTACTGCCCAGCCCATGTATTTACCAGCTTTATCCTTGTGGAACAAACGACCTGAAATAACACTTCCTCCTCAAACAACTTTTCCTTCTTACTCTCCCCCATTCTGACCCATGACTACTGTCACGTCCACACCCATATTTTCTTCTGTTCCCCCATAACCAGAAGTTTCTCCACCCTTTGCTTCCACTTCCAAGCAACCAGAACCCAGTTCTTTCCCTATTACAGTCCCGACTG
The DNA here is from genome assembly GCA_028571225.1 of Parsonsia alboflavescens. Classification (NCBI taxonomy): domain Eukaryota; kingdom Viridiplantae; phylum Streptophyta; class Magnoliopsida; order Gentianales; family Apocynaceae; genus Parsonsia; species Parsonsia alboflavescens. The sequence goes on from JAOXNR010000013.1 coordinate 11,317,430, forward strand.
AAGATCCTATTGTCGGAGACTCCTCAAAACCTGCCATATTCACCATAGATGATGTTACATCAAATCCTCTCTCCTCATTTCTTAAAACCCTTGGTTCCACTGCACCTATACCATCTCCTATAGTTGTTTGTTCTGATAACTCTGATTCCGCCTCTTGCATAGCACACAAAATTCTTTTGATCCTTTTAAGGAATTTTATCTACTCATGATGGAACCCGAACCCAAGGTTGAAGACCTTGATGATCTTGGAGATTTTGACATTCCAGAAACCTCTGGTGCCAGACAGAAAAGACCAACTACTCATTCTGACCCAGCATCAACAAAATTCACGTTGGATGACTTACCCCCATCTCGATGGCGAAGCCGTTTTCAATCCCTGTACACTTGGCTTACAACAAATCTGCAACAACATGACTAGGATTATGTTCTCAAAAGATTCGTTGCACGCTTTGATGGTGCTTTACACGATTTTTGGAATTCTCTAGGTGAATACAGACAGATGCAGTTCCTCCAACAAAAAACACCCGAAGAAGTGATTGACCTGATGCTTAGATTCTTTATTGGTGATACTACCCATGACATCACAATTGCCAGAACAAAATTTCTCAAAATGAAATGTTGTTCTATCCTTCCCAAAGATCTTGAAAGACACTATCCCCGAATGTGCAAAAGGTTCTACATCATAAACCAAATTGATGATGTCAGTCTCAAACAAGCTTACATGAACTCTATTCCAGAAGAACTCACAGTTGAAACAATGAGACAAATCCGTGCAACAGGTGTTCAATGGGAAACAATTGTTATTGGACAAATTTGGTATATTATGCAAGAAGCTTTGGATAAGCTGTGTGTCCAGACCCGTTTTTGGCAAAAGTTCCAAAAACAATCTTTCAAGCTCACTCTTGCTTGTTCTGAGAAACATTTGAAAATCAAATGCCAGGATGAGAAAGAATGTGTTTGCAATCACAAGAAAAAGACCTCCTTTAAACGGTTCAGACCACCATCACAGTTCCCTCGACGCAAAAACAAGTATAAGAAAAGAAAGACTCGGTGGAGATTTCTCAAAAGAAAAACAGCCAATTCTCCACCAAAGTCTGATACTTGTTTCAACTATGGAAAAAAAGGACATTATGCGAAAAACTGCCCCAAGGAGAAGAAACGTTCAGTACTCCCAAGTAACTGATAATCCTTTTATAAAAAAGATAAGATAGATTTTTTTTTTCTATAGATTTTTTTTTCTTAAAATACTCTTATTTATTATGATTTGAATTAAATTAATTGTGATTAAAGAAACGAGAAAGACAAGAATAATATGATAAAAAATTAATAAAAAATGATTAATAAACTAACAATAATATTTTTTTTTTACGTTCATCTCTCTCCTAACCCTCCAACTACCCCTTCTCTCAAAGATTCATAGTGGCACTCCAACGATTCTTGTCGTGAATAGTGACTTATATTTAGTGATTAAAAAAAATTGTTCAAATGAAATAATTTAAAGAGGGTGACAGAAGGAGTAATAATTTTAATGTCTTTTTTATATATATAAGTTCAATTGATGTGAAGAGCACAAGTTTGTTTATTACTCATGTTTCTGCTTGGATTTTTTGTTTTTTTTGTTTTTTTTAAGTGGGAAAACACCTGATATCTTTATAAAAAAAAAATTTTTTAAAAAAACATTTGGATAGCCTTTTAAAAAAACCAATTAAAAAAATGGAAAATAAAAAATTAACTTAGAAAAAGAAGCTTATATTTATGACCTCAACCCCTTTTTTTTCCCTTTTTTCTCAATTTATTATTTAATTTTAGAAATTTTTCTCTTTCACAGCAATAATAATTTTTTTGTGTCTCCTAAAGTTTAATTTTAGATAAGATTTGAATTTATGCACTCATATGCATGTTCACATGTAAATTAAATATAATTTTTAAATTACAAAACATTTAGTGGATAATAATACAATAACCATGAATATACAATTGATTAATTAAATGTCATAAAAACGAATATGAAAAATTAAAAAAAAAATCAATTAAAAAAATGTTAAAATTCACTTAGCATATGAGAGTATATAATCACATGACTTGAAACAAGTGACAAGTGACTTGTTAATACCTAAAAATGATCATGAGATCATCTTATGTTAAATATATGTCATTTTGTTATTAAATTTTTATTTTTCTTATTTCTTCATTCCTTCAGCCCTCCCCATGAAATCATGGTCTTTTCAAATTTTAAAATCAAGTAATAATTCAAAAAAAAAAAATTACCCTCTTTGTAATGATTATTATGTCAAGATAAAAAAAAAAAAATTTCCAAAATGTCTCAATAGAGCCTGATGGAGTACTTCATTAATTTTTTAATAATACTGATAATTTTCAATATATTTTTTTTACTGATAACTTTAATAAAAGTGAAATATATTTGTTAATATTTTATCAAATCAAAAAAGAAAATATTTCACATGGAGAATTAGAATTAGAATATGTCTCTAACTTACAGCTCTGGAGCTTTTAATTTCTTATCTACACTATTCTCTTCTTTGAACCATCAATTAAAATCGAACGCTATTTATTTAGTGGCTCACTTTCTTAATCCACAACTATTCTAGTTAAGTTAAATAATCAAAGAAAAAAAATAATAGAAGAATTATGATTAAAAAAAGGCTCCTGCTATACATTTGTGTGTACTTCTGGTTACACTAGTAGAAATTTAATTAATATCTTTAAAAGATCAAGTTCTCCTAAATTTTATTTATCTTTTTATGTTTATATTAAAAATTACAAATTACAAATAAGATTTTTATTAATACTTTATTGGTATAACATGAGATCTGACCCTTCAAAAAATAAAAATAACTAAATAGAGATTTTTATATTTAGTTATTTTTTATTTTTTGAGTGATAATTCTTTTATTATTTTTTTTTTCTTTTGATTATTAAAGAATTGGATCCTCTAAACAGAGGTTTTCCATTTTAATTAGTGGTCTAGAGAATGGTGTAAGGAATGAATAAGAAGATCTCCAACCATAGCTTACAACCTAATCTCAAATGAGAATTGAAGGAATTGGACAAAAAAATTGTGAATTAGAGTTATTGATCAATCTAATCCTTAAAGTATATCTTTTTTAATTAGTGGTTTTCCATTTTAATTAGTGGTCTAGAGAATGGTGTAAGGAATGAATAAGAAGATCTCCAACCATAGCTTACAACCTAATCTCAAATGAGAATTGAAGGAATAAGACAAAAAAATTGTGAATTAGAGTTATTGATCAATCCAATCCTTAAAGTATATCTTTTTTGCCATTTTGGTTCCTAAAGGTTTTTTGGGCTTATTTAGTCCTTAAACAATTTACAGATTGACCTTTTTTATCTTTTTGACCAGTTTCTTAAAAAATATCATCGGAATTTGGAGTCAACAGTGAGCTAACCAAATTGGAGAGGGCATTTTAGTCATTATGCTATTAATTAAGTGGAAAAAAAAAAAAAAACCTCTGTAGACTCTTTCTCTGGTAAACTCTCTGCAACCCGTCATCATCAAGGCAGACCTTATGGTAGTAGGGCTCCATTCAGGATGATCGGCCTTTAGCAACGCTCCAAGCCCAGAAATATGTGGACATGCCATTAATGTGTCGGACCAGATGTTGAACTCAGTTCTGCGCTTGTCAGATAGAATTTCATTAGGCCCAATGCCATCAGGCCAAGCAGCAAGAATATTCAATCCAGTTGCAATCACATTCGTCTTCAAAACCTCCAACGGTTCCAAGTTAGGCCCCCATGTAGAAAATGAAGCCATAACCGATGCTGGCCATACATTCAATCGAGTGCCTCTGAAAAAATCGTGGTTGAGGCAAGTGACTTCGATTTTGCAAAAGCTAAAATGTACTTCCTTATCTCATCACCGTTAGATGCATTACAAATTAATTCCTTCGCTCCCGGTGATGGGGTTGTTGAGAGTTCACCAGAGAAGAAGGTTACATGGATTTTTTTAAAAAAAAAAAATTTCACTTAATGAATAGTGTAATAACGGAAATGCTTTTCCTAATTTGGCCAACCAACCATTGTCTCCAAATTTAGGTGACATTTTTTAAGAATTCGATCAAAATGATCAATTCGTAAATTGTTTAAGGACTAAATAAATCAAAAAAATTTTAAGGACTAAAATGATAAAAATATATATATAATTTGATGACTGAATTGATCAAAAAATTTTGCGAATTAACTTAAATTCCATGATTTGGTTTGTCCTAGTCGCGGGCGAAGCCCACAGCAGGAATTAGTTAAGCCTGGCGCCAAAATGAGCCGGAAGTTCGTTACAGATTTGATAGGAATCCGAAATATGTTCTCCTTCAACCGAAATCCTGGTAGCATCTTCCATTCCATGCCAAAAGAATCAATCTTTCCCAAAAACCCTAATTCATTTTCGTATTTCTAACAAACCCTCTAATTTTCCCCCTTTGGGTTTGTATTACAGAAATCTCTGAATAAAATTGAGTGGAAGAATAAAAAAGAAAGGCAGAATTTGTTTGACAATTCTTAATTATATATACAAATTAGTTAGGGATTAGATCGACGAATTAATCCATTTAAAGTAAGGGTTTTTTTGTCAAATCATCTTGTATTTTTTGAAATTTTTGAGATTTGAAAATTCTTCCTGACATATTGAGGTTTGGTGGTTGATTGTTTATTCTTTTTCTTGTTAGGGAGATTTGCTTTGGTGCCAAAGAGAAGATATGCATGCCAGTACCATCCTTTCCCGGATTGGGACTTGGCTATTTTGCTTATAGAGGTTGAGGCTGATAGATTCAGGTAAGTTGATTTCTTTCTGAGATTTTTTAAATGCTAACTGCTTTCTTTTTTTATCCTGAGGTTATTACCTATTAGCCTAATCCTTAAAAAAAGCCGAAGAAAAAGAGAAAGACATACTGAAATCGATGGAGAGCAATGTAAATATTGATGTAGACTGATAAATTTTCTTATGTTATTCTAGTAGTTTATTGTTGTAAGTTTTGTATGTGGAAATGCATGTGATAAAGAAGACCAAGAATGATATCCAAATTAAGGTTTTTTAGTTCAATGTATTATGATACTGAAACTAGGAATCCAGCTGAGGGGAGTGCCTTTTTATTGCAATGAGTTATATTCCTTACATGTCTTGAGATGATTTACACCATAAAATTGTTAATTCCTGACATGAAATTTACTTAAATTGTTGTTTTGGATGTGATCTATAAATTCCATGTTTTCAGTTATGGACTCTCCCCAAAACCATGATCCGTTACGAAGTAGAATAGATTCAGACAGAGCTTTTGAGGAACTTACGCCTGAAGAGATAGAAATTTCTATTTCTCCCCGTTCAGCAGCCTCATCCTTGGGGGAATCAGACTCTACTTCTGCATCAGACTTCCAATTTACTCCTATAGTATTCCCCAATTCCAACAACAACGATCCAATAAGTTCCCCTAAATCTAAGGAAAATGAAAACTCACAAAGAGGAGATGCCACTGATGTTTCCATTGCAGCCCTTCTAAGTATGGAAAAGATTTATGGATCAGGTCCCATCTCCCAAGATTCTGATATCACTCATTCCTCCTTGTCACCAACAAAATCTCCTCCTGTCCAAATTATGGAGAGGTTGGAAGGTTACGATCCCAGCCATATTCCAGCTTCAATATTTGTATCGGGATCCTCTACACCAATTAACTGGAGCGGAAATTCCAATGATTCTTTATTCAGCATTCCTATAGTGAAGTTGGCCAGAGACCAATCTTCTGGTTTAGAGTTTTCGAAAGAGCTTGTCAAAGGATCACCAAACGGGAAAGACGCACATAAATCAGGAGACCTGAGTAGTTCAAAGGAATTAAAGAGCTCTGGTGTTGTCAAAATTTCTAATCATGTTACAGTTTTGGGGCAAACCTCTCCAGTGAAAAAAGAAAAAGAAGATAAACAAAAAAAGTTAGATTTAAGGAAGAATAGATTAACAGATTTACCGAATTACAGAAACAAAAGCAAAGAAGGCAAGGCAAATAAAGGATACAAGAACAAAAACACCTGTCGACATTCTGATGAAAATGGAAGCAACCACCAATCTTCTGCTTCTCCAATGTGAGTGGCATAGCTCCATATGTCAGTAACTAAATTTTACTGTCTATTTCCTTTTATATGTTCTTGTACTATCATTTGGTGCTCTCTCATTAAAATTGTTTCATGTACCCGATCACATTCTTTCACATTTGCAACTGCTATTAGAACCTCATTTTCTTTTTCCTTTTTACATGTTTTCCTTTTAATTTGTTGGTAAATTATCTATCACGACTCTGCCACATGCATTCAGTTCAAAACCCTTTATCCAATGATAATACATGCTGTTATATTTTGCAGTACTAGGAAATCTCCAAAAAAGTCTTGCTGCCTTTGTTCTTCTAATTGTAGCTGGGGCTGCCGTTCTAGAAGGCTTTGTTGGTCCTGTAAATGGTCATGTTCTCCGAGTTTCTGTTGTAAGATGCCAAGTTGTTCTGCCTGCTGCTTCAAGTGCCATTCTCTGGATTGTAGCTTCTGGAAGAACACAAAAAAGTTATTCTGTTGTTGTTGTAAATGGTATGTCTCCTTTCTCAGGCCCCATCCATTTTAAACATTTTTATCAATTTCGCAATGTGCCATAGTTTTTGTAAGCATTTCATGGGAGGTGAGAATCTCATGTATCTCCTTTAGTTGCATTTCAGTTTGAAGGATTGGAAATGGAGGAAGTGCTGTTCTTGTCCTTGTTGCTGTCCTTGCTCTTCTTGCTGTGCTTCATGTTCGTATTCATGTTGTTGAGAAAAATGAGAGCTTTGAGCCCTTATAATCGTTCTCCTCCTCCGTCCATTAACATCCTCAATTTACCTGAAACAGTTGAAAATGCAAATATTTTGGGCACTGATTGATCAGTTGAGGACTACAATGGGCAGTTTCACTATGCAAACCATGACGAGAAAAATCTGAACAATGGATTTACCTAATCATTCTTACTCAAAGGTGAATCATGGACCCAACCCATCAAAACCTTTTTCTGCGGAGATGATGAAACGGACTGAACCGAACATTTACGTAGGTGAGGGAGTTTGTTTGTACACCACCAAAATATGTATTTGCCTTTGTTTGTTTTATGGTGGCCAGTTTGTGTTGTGCCCCATGTTCATGTATATGTATTTGCATTGGATGTACAGAAAACCAATCATCTCTTTGAGAGAAAGATTTTTTCTGTTGATGAATTGAATTTTGAACAAGCACAAGTTCTTCGCTTTTTACAGAAAACGTGATTCTGGAACAAAGAATTAAAGCCTCCTGTTTACAACATTTTATAGGAAACAGAAGAGGTAAAAACAAAAAACACAAGGCCAGGTGAATAGCAAGCAGTGCCCGTTTGTTTCGTTTCAAAATAAGATTACATCTTACCCAAATAAAATTAAGAAAATACTCGATCCGTCCAAAATTAAATGTAATTATTAAAATAGATAGATTTTTAATATAAAGTTTCATTAACAATGAAGAGATTTACATTCTGTTGTTCAATCATGTCACTATTAGTTACATTAATAAAATAAAATAAAAAGATAAATTAATATTTTTGTACAAGTCGGATGTACTCCTTAAATTTTGATATAGTCAAAATAGAATATGCATTTCTGAACAATTGTAGAAATTAGATAAATTTGCACGTGTATCCAAAAATTATAAAATCCTAAATTTCAAAATTAATTTATCGTTCACATATCTTTAATTCGAGAATAATTATAGATGTTAAAATTAGACATTAATTAAAGAATGGCAATAGAATTTTTAACTCCAAACTCAATGAAGTAGATGCTCTAGAGTTACAATGAATATTTAGAGTGAACTAAGAATATGGGAAAACATGGGTTCATTTGGCCAAGGGTTCTAATTTTTAAAAGTTGATATTCATTTTGATTGAACTTTTCAAAATAAATAAAATAGAATTCATTTGGATTAGTTTTACAACCCTAAATTTTCAAAACACAAACTTCCTTGTATATCCTTGTTAATTTATGTAATTTACTCTACACGTGCTCATATTTCTACGGCCAAGACACTATCAAATGAAGAAGAAACACAAATAAACTTCATTGTCGTCACCATTACATTGTCACTGCCATCGTCGCCTCAAGCCCTTGTCCACTCCACTGTCACCACCTCAAGCAGTTACCTTCATGGTGAAGCCCTTGTTGATGCCGCCATTGCTAGGGTCATCGTCATCTCAAACCATGTCATTGTCACTGAAAACCCTTATCGATACTGTTGTCATGTCCTCAAGGCCTTGCTGTCATCACTACCTCCACCTAAAGTTTGAGCTCTAATTTTTGTTTTTTATACTTTTCAAATCCCTAGATCCTCTATGGGATTCAAGAGTAGAGGATCAATGAGAGGGAAAGTTCAGTTTTCTATCTCTCTTGTTGTGGATTTGGTTAGATGCATCAAATTTCAGAAAAAATTATTTTTTTTTAGTCTTGTCAATTAAGAGAGTCAATAGGATAATAATGTCAACAAGTTAGAAAATTAAAAAAGATAAGCAAGAAAAAAGCTTATGCTAGTTTTCCATTTTGCTCTATGTTCTTGGTTCAATTTTCTAAAAGTTTAGATTTTAAACCTTTCAATAATCTGCCTAAATGACTTTTTACATAATTTTCACTTTTCAAATACCCAAAAGTGGCTGTCAAAATGCAACTATGGGATGGAAATCAATTTTTTTTAAAAAAATTTCAAAGGTGGTTCTTTGTTCATTTTTAGAAAACTTTTGAAGAGTTGGAAGTTTATTTGGACTGATTTTATAGCTCAATTTTCAGAAAACTTGCAAAGATATAAATATCCTTATTGACATTCAATATTTACCGTGTCAGCGATTTTAACCCTAGCCTTCCCATCCCATCGCTAATTGGCTATCACCACGACGACGACGACGACGACGACGACTTTTCCTCTTAGTTCAGATCAAAAGAAATTTTTCGGAAGAATGGAGAGGAGTAAACAAAGTGATGCGAGACGGTTAAACCAAGGCCTAAAAGTTCAATCACTGTAATTTTAAGCAGACCTCAAACTGCCTTCTTCAAACTTCCACTACAGCAGAAAATGGTCGAAGTAGTATCAACCCATCAAAGCTTCACTATTCTGAGACTAATGAGATACCAGATGAGAAATCACAGATGCTTAATCTACTAGTCTTTTTATGGGGGTTCTATTTATGGCTGTAGGATCCCTGTTCAAGATCATTGCAGTCCTATTCAAGCACATATAGGAAACTCTTCATGTAAGATCTCAATTTAGGAATTTTTAGTCTAGAAAGATGCCACCTTGGGACAGAATGAAAAATGACGAGAAGTGAAAAAGGAATTTGAAAGAAAGAAGAAATTTTTTGATGGGCAACAGGAGCATAAGGAGCGATGGTGGAGAACAGAAGAAAGGAAGAGGAAAAAGGGAAACAATTGAATCGGTTGAAGAACATCAACCTGTTAACGGTGAAGAACAGGAAGGAAAAGAAAAGAGGAGAAAAAGGGGTATCGGAAGAAAAAGAAAGATTGTCCGTACAATTTCTAAGGGCTAATATAACGTGAGAACTTGAAAATAGCTCCAGGTTATTTTTAGATTTTGGATCTATTTGATCCAAATGTTTTTTTAAAAAAAGAACCAGCAAAAGGTTAACCAAATAGGTTTTTCAAAACTTTTTATTTTTTAAAAATTAAAAAGGAGCTATTGCCAAAAAAATCATGTTTAAAAATTAATAGAAAAGAAGTCAAATTTATTATCGTACCCTTAAGTTTTTTAAAAAATATAGATAGTTTATATATATTAGTGTGTGCTTGACCGTGCACACTAATAAGTGCAGTATTTAGTCAACTAACGATAAACTAAATTCTAAGAGAATAAACTAAATTTTAAAAAAATAAACTAAATTCTAAAAGAATAAAATTAAAGTCTAAAAGGATAAACTAAACCCTAAGGGTACTTGATTAAATTTTAATTAATTGTTTTTAAAAAAAAAGATAGAAACCGTTAAATTTGACCGTTAGTTGACTAACTACTGCACTCATTAGTATGTACGGTCAAACACACATTAACATTTTTATATATATATTTACATGTCTTTAGGTTAGACAAAGATGACCATGTCAATAGAATATGTTTATCCTTCAAAACATGATACTCAAATAGAGAGAGAGAAAATATTTATATATATACACATTTCCACCGCTGGAAATAAGTCGTTTTTTTATGAAAATTATTGACGATCACTTATCTTTGTCAATAATTATCGAAGGATATTATGATTTCATCTTTACTTTTGACAGTTAGTTATTGTGATCAAAAGGTTTTTACGGAAGATACATATTCATCAATAATTTTTTACGATCATTAGATGCCATCAATATTTTTTGATGGAAAATATAATTTCTTCACAAAACTTTTGATGGAAAGTATTATTCCATAAAAAAATTATTGATGGATTTTTTTTCTGTCACAAATTTTGAATATAGTAAATAATTTAATGATAAATTTATTATCCCCAATAACTTTTTTGACATCTAGCAAACTTTCAATCATTCTTTTTGACGGAATAATATATTTCCATCAATATTATTAACGGAATATATAGACCCATAAAAAATGTATCAGCTTATATCTAATACGCCTATGAATTTAACAAATTTAATATAGCCCAACAACTTTTTTGACGATAGTTGCTTTCCATCAATATTTTTGACTGAATATTGATGTCTTGTCAAAAATTCATTGACGGAAAGGGTGCATCCATCAATAATTTGTGATGAACATTACATGTCCGTCAATAATTTTAAAACATACCTCAAGACTTCTTCCATCTGTACAATTTTGTTATTCTTCAACCATTTGCAAATTTCTCAGAGACAAAATTATGGCCTAAAAATCATCTCATAGAGTGCTTTTGTTCTTAGAGATTTGTTCCACCGTTTATAATTTACCAATTTTGAGGTAACATATATAAATATTTCATTTGTTTACAATGCTATAAATTATTCGTCTATTTAGTTCATGTATACATGTTTTTCTAGATTTCTTCTTGTACTTTTTTAGTGTACCATAAAATACATATTTGTTTCTATTTATGGCTATTGAAACTGATTTATGAAATTTCTTGATTAATTCATATTTCGTCTATGTTTATGGTCGTTTATAACTATTGAGACTGATTTATGGGATTTCTTGATTTAATTCATTTTTATCTATGTTTATGGGATTTTTGTTTATGGTTGTTTAGAACTATGAGTTGTTTAGAACTATGAGTTGTTTAGAACTATGATCTATCTTTTTGTCATGTTTTATATTTAGATATTATAATTAGTTATTTATTATATTATTTGTATATGGTTTGAGTAAATTGTGTATATATAGATTTGAAGCAAACTTTGAAATACAAGTTTATATTAACCATGGATTGTGATCGTAGTTGGGTGTATAATAATAGATGGGGTCTTGACTTTCATAATGGGGTGAAAACCTTTTTGGAAACAGGAAAAGAACTAGAAGTATATTTACAAAAATATTAGGTGCCCTTGTACTAAGTGTAGAAATATAAATCACCCCACTACAATTGAGTATCATTTGTACAAGAGGTTTTGTTTCGAATTATTCTGTGTGGACATCAAATAAAAGATAACAAGAAAATTCTTCTAGTTCATCATCAGTGTATACCCCAAACCCAACTGTGTGGATGGTAATGGATGCAACTTGTAGTTTTATGGAGAATATCAGGGTGATTTTTTCAATGTAGAACAGGAGCCAAATCCGGATGCCAAAAAGTTTTATGATTTGCTTGCAGCTGCAAATGAACCCTTGTGGGAAGGAAATACAAAATACATTGTATTGTCAAATGTGTCACAATTGTTGAGCATTAAGTCATCGCATAACATGTCTGAAGGATGTTTCAAAGATATATGTCAGTTATTAAATAATGCCTTTCCAAACAAACACAAGTTTCCAGTGAACTTCTATGATACTAAAAAACTAATGTCTGAGCTGGGATTTCCTATTATAAACATAGATGCTTGTGTTAATGGTTGTATTTTATTCTGGAAAGACACAAAGATGACTGAGAAATGTAGTATCTGTGAACATCCGCATTGGAAACCTCAAAGGAGAGCACATCGAAGCAAGTGTCATATAAGCACATGCATTATTTTTCTATTACCCCTAGACTTCAAAGACTGTATACACATCCTAACACAGCAGAACATATGTCATGGAACTCTACACATACACCATGTGAAAATACTAAGTGTCATCCTTCAGAGGCAGAAGTTTGGAAAAATTTTGATCGTCTTTATTCATCCTTTGTTGTTGAACCTAGAAATGTAAGATTAGGTCTTTGTACCGATGGGTTTAAGAAGTTTTGTCAGTTTGGTAGACAATATTCATGTTGGCCAGTCATATTGACATCATACAATTTACCATCAGGAATGTGCATGAAGACTTAGTACATGTTCTTAACTATCATCATTCTAGGGCCTAAAAATCCGAAGAAAATGATTGATGCATATCTTCAACCATTGATTGAGGAGCTAGAAGGGTTGAGGTCGGGCCACAAGGGTGTACACATAAAAAGATCAGTGAAACAAATAAATGGAATCATAACAAAATGGTCTCTGTACCTCAAGACACGCTGCAAGATCTAAATCATTTCCTTCTCATTTGTATGATCTAGTAAGTCATTATCGTTTTATATTTTTATGTTATAATAATAATAGAAATGACTGATAATAAATGAGTTTCAATTTAGGCGATGAAACACAGTAAAAATCCTACTCTTGCAGCTGTCTTTGCATATACACACTCTCAAAAAGATGCAAGAGTTAATTCCACTTAACCTGATTCTACATTAACTAATCACCAAAATGTTGTATTTATAGATCAACGATCTCAGCACACATTTGTAAGTATTAATTCAATTACAATTTTATAGTAATATTATTTATCTAACAAATATATTTTTTAAATAGGATAAGTTTTCTCAAAATCTACTTGAGGCTCAACAACAGTCAAGAGGCATCGGAGGGTAGTCAACCGCCTTATGAGGTTGATGTGTATATGGAGACAGTTGGAGGAGTAAAAAAAAGGTCGAGCTTATGGAATTGGTAGCTGCAAAGATCAACCTCTAGATAAAACCAACAACGAGATGCCCAGATAGAATGTCTCTCCATGGAGGATATGTAGCTTCACAAGAAATTTGACTGACATGAATCAAGTTTTATAAGTATTAGAGCTGGTTTAGATTCAAGGAATATGTCCATGAGTATTACGGGTTCAGAAACCCGACCCCTTTCAAATAGTGAATCTCTGCTTGGTCCACCACCTGGTATGGGGTTAAGCACGGCCTAAATTCCATAGTTAAATAAGAGATTTTGAAAATACCTAAGGGAAAAGACAAAAGGAATATCTTTCTTCCTAAATTTTCTTAGGTTTTGATTTGGTAGTGAAAGCAAATACAAAAGACCACGTCATTTTTTGAGCATCATTTTGGGCATTAGTTTTGTTTGTGTACTCCTTTACCATGAAATATCACTTGCATTATCTGATATTCACAACCATGAGTAATTCTGCAATGCATGGATAAGTGTTATCGCTCTTTGCAATATTATTTTCTTTCCTTTTTGTGATTGTCCTAAATGAACTTTTTTACTAGGTAGCTGACTATCTTATGATCCATTTGTTGCGGGTACAAGTGCTGGGGATCCAAATTCTCTTTCTGTGAGAATCGAGTAGTGCACTACATTCATCTGTCCAATATCTGCCCATTAAACCATATTGCTGAAGAAGATGTTGCTCAGGAAATATGAACTCATTTATTTGTTTTGTTAACAGATGTTATTGCATGTATTGCTGTTTCTTTTGCTGAAGTTTTATGGGTGATAACTGCTACCACAAACTGGGTCACCTGAAGTAACACTAGAAGATTCCATCTTGCTCGATTCTATAAAATTTCTTATTTTGTTTCCTTTTGCCATGCATTTCCTGATTTGTGGAATCTGGAGAAGAGGTAGGTTGCAGAGAAGTGTAACTTCTTGATTTTTTTCTACTTGCTTTATTTTGCTAGAAAAGAATATTAGTTTTTGCTGCTTGCACAAATGGAAGAAGTTCCGCTGATGAAAAGCCACTGCATGTTGACTAAAACTATGAAGAATATTTGAATCTTGTTGTTTCTTAGTGAATCATAGTTTGTGTACCTCAGGTTTGCTTCTGTCATATCTGGGGCAATTCAATCAAAATTCTCCGAAAGGGATAATACTGGAGGAATAAAGAGCTCTCCTGTGAAGAAAAAATATCTGGTGGAATGTTTTCAAAATATTGAAGAGACCAGCCAATGGGCTGAGATTAGGTGTAATTTTGACCCTGTTTAATGTAGAACCTGTTTAAGTTGAAGAATGATAAAAGCATTTTTATTGCTAGATGGAGTTCAATTCAAGTGCTGTGCATAATTTCTTGAATGTAAAACATTGCGAATGTAGTGAATGAGATTACTACTATATATTAGATTACTCAAAGTGTGGGGAAATGTATTGCAAATTGATTGGCTTTTCTCTGACCTCTGGTGTTTCTTGTCAAATTAATATAATTAAACAAAAAACAATTAATTAAAAATTAATTTTTAAAAAAATTATATTTAAATGTTTTCGACAAATCCAGCAATGTTTTAAACAAATTATTTATAAATATTTTTTGATAGAATTCAATCCGTCATAGAATTATTGTCGACTTATACCATCAATATTTATTGACAGACAAAACAAATTTGTTACAAACTTTTGATAGAAAGAAGCTATCAATGTCCTGTAACTTTTACGGATATCATATCCGTCACAAACGGTTAGGTATAATCCGTCGCAAATTTAATAAATAAAATATTCAGTTATTGATTGTCTAATTTCCATCAAAAAGTATCATTTCTGTCAAAAAGAGTCCGTCAAAAATTTCTATTTGTTACGAGCTATTTAGCTATGCTCGCTTCCATCAAAAATAGACATTTTTTTTACAGATTCAAGTGTTTTTTGATAGATTTTAGTCATCAAGAAATAGTTGATTCTAGTGTTGGTGCTTGTTTGGTAAGAGTAAAGACATATTTGTAGAAGGAGAAGTAAATGTGATGTTTACTTTGTTTGATTAAAGATATAGGAGGAGGGGAACCCTTCCCCCTTGTTTGCATCTCTCCCATCCACATTTGGATGGATTGGAGATTTACTTCTTTTAAAAATAATTTTTTACCCCTTTTATTTTTACAAATATCTCTTTTTCTTCACAAATAATTTATAATTTTATTTGGATAAATATGTTTTCTCATAAAATATATAAAACAAATTATCTAGATAAATTATTTTAATAATGGTCTCTCCATTTTTATAAAACATAAAAAAAAAAGGTGAATACAGTGTATGAAGTATATAAAATATATATATATATATGTATAACAATTTTGTTAATTTTTTACACAAGTAATAATATATCTACTTCAAAATGTTCAATAAAAGAAATTATACATGCTTATTTATAAATTTATTCAAATGGATATAAAAGTAAATTTGATAATATTTACTTCTTCCATTCACTTTTCAGTCTAATCAAATAAGAAAAAGTATTTTGTATTTACTTTTCCTCCATCCACATCAAACAAAATTGAAGTAATTGTAAATATTCCTATTAGGGGAGTAAGTTGAAAGCTTCCTCATTCTTCTTTCCCTCCCATTCGCATACCAAATAAAGCTTTGAAAAGGGAAAAGAAAATTCTCAGAATTTTTTTTAAAATCTGACCTTAAAAATTGTGTGTAAGATTAAAATTTAAAGTTATTAAATTTTCAAACATTCATGCGTCCTTTGCACAGTGTTAGAGCATTTGATTGTAGATTTCTTTAAAATATTTTTATTTGTCACATATGGTTGTTTAGCCATCTTATTTGATACATATTCTCAGTTAGTATATGCTTTAACTTGTTATATGAAGACTTCATGGCCCAATGGATAAGGCGCTGGTCTACGGAACCAGAGATTCTGGGTTCGATCCCCAGTGAAGTCGTAATTATTGACTTTTTTGGATTACTTTATATTTTCCTATGATTGAAAGTTGTGGTAAGGGCTTCAAGCGGTTACACTATCACATATCTCACAAATTTTGATTTTTCAGTCATAAATATTTTTTTATGGAGAAAATTGTCAATTCAAGGCTTGCAACTCAAAATTCCGTTAATCCATTTTTTTCAAAAAAAAAAAAAAAAATTTAGATACATTTGAATTAGCAAATCCAAATAAATTAATCAATTAACCCAAATTCATTCATAACCCTTGGGTTTAATTTGATTTTGAGCAACAAAAATAAAATTGACAATTTTAACCATAAAAAATTATTTTGTCTTAGCAACATGATGAGTTCTGGTGAGTGTTTTGTGAAAAAATAATTCAGTTAATCCATTTTTTTCAAAAAAAAAAAAAAAGAATTTTAGATACATTTGAATTAACAAATCCAAATAAATTAATCAGTCAACCCAAATTCATTCATAACCCTTGAGTTTAATTGGATTTTGAGCAGCAAAAATAAAATTGACAATTTTAACCGTAAAATATTATTTTGTCTTAATAACATGACGAGTTCTAGTGAGTGTTTTGTGGAAAAATGATAACTTTAACCAAAATAATTGTTTAAAATATTTTGAGGATTTATAATGACCGAAAAAGAAACTTGTACAATCATACTATAATTTGGTTTAAATATATGGGCTCAATAGGTTAAATTATTTTTAGATCTTAAATATTTTTTGAGTTATTGATCAATCCAATCCTCAAATTATACCCTTTTGATAATTTTGATACCTAAATTATTATTATTTTTGGTTTGTTTAGACCTTAAACAATTTATGAGTTGGACATTTTGATCCTTCTGGACCAGATTCTTCAAAAATATCATCGAAACTTGAAATCAACTGTGTGTTGATCAAAATGGGGATGACATTTCCGTCATTTCAATGTTGACTAATGTAAATTTTTTTTTTCTTTAAAAAAAACCCACTGCCGGTGGAAATTCCGTCGACATTAATGGTGAGCTTGAACCCAGCTGCTGGTTAGTGAACATTGACGTTGGGTGACTACTCGAACATCCCGTCCTCATCTACTGCGACCACCTATTGCCTTACCCCCAGCTTTGCTTCTTTCAGCTTTCTTGGCTTACTATCCCAAGATCGATGAAAGTCTATCCGTTTTTGGGGGTAAAAAAGTAGAAGGGGGATGCAGCAGAAAAGATTTAGCCAGGAAGGGCCGCCCTTAGTGTAAGAGATATCCTATGACTCTTTCCAGAATCATGAAGAGGAGTTTCCATAATCTTCGAAGATCTGAGGTAAAATTTTTTAAAAAAAATAAATAAATGAGACTGCCAGAAAGAAACACCGTCAGTCTAATCTTCTCTTTTGGTTTCCGAGGAAAGTCCCTTGCGGACGAAACTCCGCCCACGGGCACAGAGGCCCCTTGTGCCTCTGTGCCAATGGGGGTAAATCGAGGGATGTGCACGAGTGGGCAGAGGACTGACGGAGAGGATGCAACGGGGGACAATGGTCGTTGGCCGAGCCAAGCCAACGTTTAGAGCTTACGTTCTACTCTCGATAGGTTTCGAATCCCTGCCTGTCGCTGGAGTTAACCAAACGTCACGTCAGCCTTACCAACTCGTCTATGCCCCTGGGAGTGTCAGTCTAATCTTCTCGATATGTGAGATGGAGGAAATGAACAGTGATTTCCGCAAGGGATTTTTTTTTTTAACCTCAAACAGTGAAATGACAGAATGTCATCTCCATTTTTATCAACCTACTTTGATTCCAAATTTTGGTAACATTTTCTAAGAATCCGATCAAAATGATCAAAATAGTCAATCCTAAATTGTTGAAAGACTAAACTGGTAAAAAAAAAAACTTTGGATCAAAATAATCAAAAGAGTATAATTTAATGATTGGATGGACCAATAACTCAACATTGAGTTCATGCACCAAACTGATATGTGAGGATTCCATGGCCCAATGGATAAGGTAAATGTATTAAACATTTTCTAATAATTATTTTTAACATATTTTAATTTTGGATTAATATTTTCCAATTCCATTTTCCTATTGTCCCTGACTTATCCAAGTCTTGTGTCAATCAAGCCCTTGGAGTCTTGTGTATATTACACATTTTCGTAAAATAATATTATAACCTAACTTGTAAAGAATTTAATATTATTGTAGGAAGATTCATTCATTAACTTTTTTTGAATAGTAAATTTCATTGATAAACTTTTTTTTTTTTTTGTACAATATGATTAGAAATTGAATTTGATGACTTTTTTCATTATCAAATAGGGATAATTTTTATCAAAATACCGTTATATTTCACTTTACTCATTTTATGAAAAACCCACAGCCCACCTGACACCCCATCCATTTTCATACCCGTTTTCCATTGTTACATCTTCCCCCGGTCCACCCTTTCCGGCAAAGCCTCAACCATAAAACAAACCGGCTGATTCTTTCCATTCCATCTCAAACAATGGACCCAGAAAACAATCCAACCTTACTCTCTAGCTCTTTCCGGTCAATCACTCAAAAACAGCAGGAGTAATCTTGTAGTGGCGAAGAATATTAATCCGGTGCATAGAATACTTCCAACTATTGTAATTTCTTGTCACCCTCCATGTCAAGCGACAACTCCATACTACATGAATAACAGAATAAGGTTTAAAAAAAAAATCCCACCGTTACTAACTCCACTTTTCACCCAAAAAAATAAAATAAAAAATCAACATTCCTGAAAATGTCGAAATTGCAAAGATAACTCCGTTATGAAGTCATCAATAGGCATCAATCCCCACCCATTAACAAAAATAAATAAATAAATAACTAAAATAAATAGGGGAAAAAAAGAATAGCAATATAGGAAATGTAAAAGAATTAACTCGCTGCCCGGCATATTTCTTGATTTGGGTGGGTTCAACATAGGGTTTCACGAACCTGAAAAGTTCTTTGATGCCCATTTCCGTATTTCTTGCAAATATTTCTGAGGTTCGTTTTTCTTAGATCTATAATTTATGGACTGATTTGAGCCAAAGAGAAGAATGTTATTTCGGAAGAAGAAAGATAAAATGGCGGGAAGGAATCAGTTGGTTCGTTTTATGGTTGAAGCTTTGCAGGCTGAAGGGGAAGAAGTAATAATTGAAAACGGATATGGGGACGGGTTAGGTAAAAGTGGATTGTGGATAGGTTATAAAATGTAAAAAGTGAAATATAATATGTTTGGATAAAAATGATACTAGTTGGTCATAAAATAAAATCATGAAATTCAATTTTCAATCATAATAATTGATTGTATAAAAGAAAAAATTATTGAAGGACCAAAAGCACAAATAAAATAAAATAAAAGTTCATGAATAAAAGTCACAATACATGAAAAGTTGATGGATAAAAAATTGTCAATCTTATTATTATATTACAATTTGATAGAAGACATCTTTACCTAGCCTCCATCTCTTATTATATAGAGTAGGAATTTCCAAAAATACCTAAATTGGGTATTTCAATTATACTCAATTTGTTAAATCATTTCCTTTGTACCAAACATTTAAATCGATTTTCACTGGATACCCAATTTGTACGGAAATCAAATTAATCCAATTTGAAACATTTGACCAAATTGAAAAGACACAATTGCCCCTCAACCCCCTTCAACTTTCAAAGCTTCTCCTTCCGTCCTTCCATTCCTTTTCATTCGAGCTTCCTGAATTACGCAAACCCCCATCTATCACTCCTGTTTCTGTTAGTTACCAACATCAGAGAAATAATTAACCCCATCGTCACCTTCTTTTCTGCTCACAAAAAACTTTCTTCTTTCCTAAACCCTTCTAACTGTAGAAAAAATCGAGCACTCTCAACCTGACCATCCATCTTCTGCTAGCATCACCATTGCCAAAGAAGAAGTTGGCAAGTCACCTTTGTAGGCACTATCATAGTCAAACTTCGACATCGCAACTACAGGTAAGTTTCCATTGAGAGTATAAAATTTTTTTCTTTTTTATGTTGACAGTTCGATGATCATTTATGCCTTTTCTTTTTATGTGATAGTAATGTGATCTACATTTATAAGACTATGTGGACTGTGCTTTGAATTGTTTTTTTTTTTTCTTGTTGCCTTTGAACTCGAATTGTGACATGCTTTGGTTTTTTTATTTGTTTACCCTCTTTTTCTTATGAATTTTGTAGATAATGAGGAAATTTTAAGCTTATTTGGATGCAAAAATAGTTCGATAAACAATTAAGCAAGTTGGAATTGGGAAAATAGCTTTTCTAGGTTGAAATGGCGGAAGGTCTGGATAATCAGCCGAACATCGAAATTATTCTATCGAAGGTAAAATCCTGAGTTGGCCGAATTCAAAGTTGGCTGATAAACTTTGAATTCGGCCAACTTGGGATTCAAACTTCAACAAAATAAAGCCCATATTTGTGCGTTGATACTCGTCCTGGAGCTTCTAGATCTGGCCCTACACGGCACCCAATGTGCCTTCTTCTCCGGAGTCCGATTCAATCCACATCCAAAGTTTAGTGACATGTTTCATTGGATGCAGTAAGCAATCAACCTTTCCACTTGTGTTTTTTTGTTCTTTTTTTTTTTTTTATGAAATCAAACATTCATAAATTAAATTACTATGTACACATACATATGTTTCATCACCATACATTGAACCAGATGAGTACGAGCGACAGATGCCGTATTGGATTGATTTTGACTGCCCCTCTTATATTCCACCTGTTTGTTGTTTGCCTTTGAAGCCCAGCTCATTCTAGGAGGTCGTCCGACATTAGCCACCCTATTCTTCGATTATAGAGGTTAGTCTATTAATATTTATTACGTCTAATGTTTTATATCTATTTTATTTTTAGTCACCTACTCCGAAAGTTAGAGATGCCTAGATCCTCGAGGATGAGGAGGAGCATTCCGAGGAGTGACCTCCCTCCCCTCTAAGATCGGAGGGGCCATGGTGCGAAGGAGGAGCTCCACCAAGTATGTATCTCTTCATATTTTATTAAATCAAACATTCAATATAGTAGGTAGCTAATATAATTTCTATTTAAAATTATAGTGTGCTCCAAAGAGCGTTGAGAGGCCCTCTCGTTCTGTTCCTGGTGTCGACGACATGATTGCCTAGCTCAGGACTATATTGGCAAAGTTTTATCAATGAGTGAGTCCTCGATGAGAGCAACTGGCCCTAGCTAGGCGCACTGTCCTACAGCGCTTCGTCGAGCTCGAGAAGCGACTGGATAAGCTGGAGAGGCCTCGTTTATAGCCTTGGCAGACACCTCCTCATTCACACCAGGTTAGTATACGCTCTATAATCTAAATTAGTTAAATAGGGCATTAGATATTGATTATATTCTAACCATATTTATTTTTTTGAAATTGGCAAAAACAGATGACAAGTGGTAGGCAAGATGCAGATCCACCTGCTCCGATTGTGATCGACCCTACCCCTCAAGTTAGTTCATATTTATAATAGTTCTAGTTTTTAATGGTTTATATATACGTAAATTTTCGTAATTAGTTATGTTAATTATGAATGGTTAATTTGTTTTAACTAACAACCGGAGGGGAATGTTAGTGAGAGGGAGGATGCAGATCCACCTGCTCCAGTTGAGGTCCATACTACCCCAAGGTTAATTTAAACATCTCTCTTTTTTTATTAATATTTTATATTTAAACTAATTTTCGTAGTTAGTATTTTCATTAAAAATGGTTAATTTATTTTAAATAATAGCCGAAGGGGGATTTAAGTGAGAGGGAGGTTACACTAGCTCCACACCAGAATCACTAGTACGGCTATGGATCGCGCCAAAGGGGACGAAGAGCATTCTATATGATTCGAAACCATCTCGAGATGCAATTGTGAAGGCGCGTAGGATAGAGATGATGGAGCCAGTCTGTAAGATACTCTTGCACCTTCTAGTATAGGTTAGCTATTATTCCATGATGGGAGTTGCTACAGCTCCACCTGCCAGATTCAACTATGAATTTTTTGGCATTAAATCCCTCCCTAGTCAGCCTAATTTGACTAGCTATGTGGCCTACATTGCATATTACATGGCACAACTTCTTAGGGAGCATCTTTGGAAGATGCCCTTACTGGATGGTATTTCAGATGCATCTTAGGGCATCAGGGATGAGATGGCTTTGATCACATTTTCATATAGCAACACAATGTACTTTTTAGTCCCAGTAATTTTTTTTAATATATTATGTAAATATTTTGCACACAATGTAAATTATATAAATGAAAATGACTTATATAGTTGTTTTATTTATATTATGTAAATTAAAAAGGAATATGAAATTAATTACAAGTAATGAATCATCTCAACATCGACATCACATTCCAAAAAATTCTACACTCTCATCGAAGACATTTACATTAACATTAGCAAACTTTCCTGCTTCATTTGTCACCTCCAATGTTTGTCCATAAACTTGAGATTGTTAGGTAAATACTGAATTAGATATGTGCACGTCTTAAGAATGATCATTTAATATTGTAACCTCTACTTCGGGAGGTGGGACTTATGTATTGATTGTGTTTGGACAAATGATTTTATATTTATTTTCTAAACAATATGGAGAATATAGAAAAGATAGTCCCGAAGGTCACAATTACCTTCCAGAAGGTCGAACCTATCTTACAGAGGGTTGGTTCGACCTTCCACCTTTCGAAAACATCTAACCAAATTGAATAAACAAAACTGTCCTCAAGTCACCTTTTTTAACCAGAAAACTTTCTTCTTTCCTAAACCCTCCCAACTGCGGGAAAAATCGAACACTCTCAACCCTACCGTCAATCTTTTGCTAGCGTTGCCAGTGCTGGAGAAGAAGCCAACAAGTCCCCTTTGCACCCATCATCACCTTCAAACTTCGACATCACAACTACAGATAAGTTTCCATTGCTTCCATTTAATTTTTTTTTCCTTTTTTTTTATTGATCCATTAGTTTCTGAAGTTTTTTTTTTTTGTTTATTTTTCTTGTATATTTTGCTTTTGTTTTCTTGAGTGAAAGGATATTTAGGTGGTTTTTTTTTCTTTCCAATTGTGTTTGTCCTAAAATTTTTTCCCCAATTTCATGACTGTAGAAGAAGAAGAAGAAATATGCCCAAGAATGGAGTTGAAAGAAATTGGATCAATCTTCCTATTGAATTGTTGGAGTTGATTGTTTCGAAACTCTTCATTGTTGACGCATAAACCTTCCCAATTAGTATGTTCTTCATGGAAAAATGCAAAGAAGGCATATGCACCTTTTCATTTTAGAGCACAAAGGAATTTAATTTGTTGGTTTTGCTATCTATGCTTTAAAGTAGCAGTATGCCCTTGAGATGAAAATATGAAGTAAAGATATACTATGTTATTATTGATTTTATTCAAAATTTGAAACTCTTTTGTTGGAATCATAATTGTTATTTTGTTGGATTTTGTTGCAAATGGTGTTGTATGTGGCCATGGAACTTGGAAAATATTCTATTTACAAGGGAAACTCTGTCAAAGAAATTTTAAAAATTTGAAGTCTCTTCCAATTACTAGTTAATTAAAAATTATTTAAATCTTTTCAAATCAGCTTTTCTTTCTTTTTAAAGTATATATAAATAGATAATAAATTTGATTATTTTTAAAAAGAAAAAGGAAACTATATTTATTTGATCCAATTTTGTTAGAAAAATTTTACGTTTCTGAAGTTATATTTTTTAATCATTTTTTTTTTAATGTCTACGAGAGATTTTTTATTGTTATTTTTATTTTTCACTAGTTTGAATTACATGCTTCTTTTTTAAAAATAAAAAATAAAAAATGATGTGGTAAGATAAATGAAAATTTTGCACACAATATAAATTATATAAATGAAAATTATTTATGTAGTTGTTTTATTTATATTATGTAATTAAAAAGAATATGAAAATAATTACAAGTCATGAATTATCTCAACATCAACATCACCTTCAAAAAAATCCACACTCTCCTCAAAGACAATTACATTAACATTAATAAACTCTCCCGCTTCATTTGTCACCTCCAACGTTTTTCCAAAAACTCCAGATTGTTGAGTAGATATTGGATTAGATATGTGCACTTCTTGAGGATAATCATTTGATATTGTAACCTCTACTTTGGAAGGTAGGGCTTTTGTATTGACTATATTCGGACAAGTTAGACGATTGTGTCTATTTCTTTTGCATATTTTGCAAGCTTTCTTCCGTCGATGTTGTTCACTTCGATAGAGGAACCAACCTTCTTGTGATCTTCCTACCTCCCTTCTATAAAACGGGGCATTGACAATCACATCTTCCAAGCCTACAATTCTATTCAAAATCGAACACAACGAGACTATATCGAAGGTGCATATATCATTCTCAATATTTCTGTGTCAAATGAATTTTCACAGCATAGAGTATAGTAATGAGCAACAATTTCCCTATAAAGATTTAAACATGATAAAAAAAAATATTGGGATTATGATTTTAAATTTATTTTCTAAACAATACCAAGAATATAGAAAAGACCGTCTTGAAGATCACACATACCTTCTAGAAGGTCGAATCGACCTTCCGGAAGGTCGGTTACCTTCCGACCTTAGACCTTCATGCCTTCAACCTTCCGGAAGGTCGGTTCGTCCTTCTGAAATGTCGGTTCGACCTTCTAGAATGTTGGTTTAAATTATACCAAGATTTTTTCAATACTTGGCAACAGCAATGATATGTTTACAAAGAATTCCTTCTAGTTCCCATCTCTAACATCCATAAGTCATCTGAATGATATCCATAACAACATTTGCTTCTTGTGGGGGATTCTGACCACATACTCCTTCCTAACTCGAATAGATGTAGTATGCAGTCTTTCTTGGTCAACCTTCACAGCTTCCTTCTCAATTCGTTCCACAACACATTTGGTAATAATATTGGGCATTGTAGCCGCTGCTTCTCGGCATTTATTGAACCAACTCTAACACATACCCCTATAAAAATCATGAACAGATGTAATAGGCAACTTTCGAGGTTTCTTGATCACTTCTTTGAAGGATTCCATAAGATTACTTGTCATTTGGTTTTATCAATTATTCGGACAGTAAACACATGACCAATCTGATCGCCCTACCTCAACATCCAACCACCGATGAACTCTAGGGTGTATATGTTGAATGACCCCAAAGTAGTGGTCGCATTTTTTACTTATCATAGGCATATGTAGCACTTTTGAAAAGCCCTGCGACATGAGGATCTCAACATTTTGTCTTTAAGTTTTCCTTCAAATGTCAAAAACTAAAGGCATGTGGAACCTCATCATACACTTTTCTCACTACTTGTAGTATACATTTATATCGATCAGATACAATTACCAAATCATCCCACGATGAATCATTGCCCTCTTCTTCACCAAATCCAAATGCAAGGGGGAAAATTTTTTCTTTCCATCTACACAGGCAACTGCATAAATTTTGCTCTCATATGCACCTTTCAAATATGTTGCATCTATGATGATGAAAGGTCTCATGTACTTGAAACCCTCAACCGATTGACAAAGTGCACAAAATGACCTTAGAAAATGCTCCTCCCGCAATGCAATGCTGATCACTGTGTCAAGCATTATACACTCCAAGAGGTAGAAGTGTGATGGAAACTATCTAAATGAGTCATCTGGAGTTCCATAAACTATGTCCTTTGCACACCGTAAAGATTTCTAGACTTTGGTGTATACTAGCTTCACCCCTATAATTCTCTCGCATATCTTAAATCACATTTTTGGGAGTGTGATTCACACCGATGATTTACCAAAGTACAAACGACCAATTGCTGATGCATTTACATCCTGTTTTAGATTTGTTGTACAATTTGAATGCAAGTGTGAGTCAGAACAAACTTGTGAATCACTCATATCTGGCATTCAGCTTTACACTGTGCACGAATCATGAAGGTGCAATCTTTTTTATTTGTATATCGTGCCTTGAATCTTGCCTTATCTGAGCATACCACATTATAGGAAAACCTGTTTTCGAGTGAATATTAACCAACTGCTACAGTCAATTCATCCTTACTGTTAAAATTTGCATCCATTCTTATCGAACCCACAAGTGGAATGCTTTCATCTTGAGAATAATGGACCTCTTCATCCTTGTGAATTGAGTAAAAGGATCCGGTATAAATTGCTCAAAAGGAACTAGGTGTTTGACTCCATCGTCGAAGTTGATGGGGATGTCATCATCAACACTGCGGACATATTCTTCTTCATAATCATCATCATCATTGGTGCGAATATTTCCGGATGGCCCAAATTCCACATTTAGAAGTGGGAATGTCCCATCCGGATTCCTTTCGTGTGCATTAACAAAATCATCCCTTGTATGATCACCATCAAATTGATGTAATTTTCTAATTTTGTTAATTACCAGCATTTTCGGATCAGCTTCCACCTTGAAGTACATGATCCCATATATATCTTCAATCTCCATTAATTTAATACTTCCATCAGATAATCTAGATGCAATTGAAATTTATATGTCAAATTGGTTTAAATCAATCTTCATGTTGCTTGCCATAGTTCTCCTAAAATCTTCATAACTGATGTCGTTTGGTACGACTACCAAACATGCCCTTCCACTTGGAGAACCATCATAAATAGCAATTCTGATATAATCCATTCGGCAAGAATCCAAAGAAAAATATATTCAGGAAAGTGTACAAGCAATACTAGAAAAAAAGGGGAAGAAATATCTTAATAATAAAAATTAAAAAAATAGAGAGAAAGAAGGCTCTAAATTTTTTTTTTTTAAGAAAAAAAAGAACCCAAAAAAAGGGCTTGAAGGTCGAAAATCGAAATAACCATTTGGAAGGTCAATATAAGCCCTTCAAACTTCTAATTGACCTTTTGGATGGTTGATTGAACTTTTAAAAAAAGAAAAAGAAAATTTTGCTCAAAGGTCGATATAATCCTTCAAAGGTCGGTTCAACTTAAAAGAAAAATTCTCGAAGGTCGAAAGTAACCTTCTGAAGGTCAGAAGTAATCTCCCAAAGTCATTTCGACCTTTGGGAGTTTTGGAGTCGAATCTAGTGTAAATCAATGCCAAACACTCTATAACTTCTTGTCTTTCCTTCCTTATTCCAAACAAACAACGCAAAAATGGACAAACAACGGTACCCAAAGACACTTAGAAATCAAAACATAAGCATCAATCACCATAACAGCAAAAAATAAAAATAAACAGAACTCTCCAAACATCCAACAACGCTACCTCGATCTTGTAAAAAAAACAACTCTCCTAAACTCAACATAATCGCTGACTGTTTTTTTTTTTTATTTCTTCAATCAGGAGAATAAATTCATTTCAAATTCAACTTTTAATTATCGAAGGAAACTCCATCAATGATATAGTCATTATATTGTCTTTAAATGATAATTGAAGTGTTTTAAATGTTGAGGACAATATAATAATCACATATTAAAAGTTAATAAAGTTAATTTTTAATATATCTTTAAAGAAAAAAATCAAAATAGATATAGAATGAAAAATTAATTGTAGAGCTGAATAAATTATAAAATATTATTCAAATTTAATAAAATAAAAATCTTTCTATTCAAATTAAGTAGATATAAAAATAAAGGGTTCAATAGTTCATTTTAATGACATATTCTTCTTTCTATAAAGATTTTTCTTTCTAAATTTTCTCTCTAACCTTTTATCTTTCTAATATTTTCTCCTCTCTGAGAGTTTTCCTCTTTAACCTGTTTTGTAGATCCCAAACGACGTTCATTTGACCCCGAGCAATCCACTTATCTCCATCCGGAACGGTCGACGTGCGTTTGATCCCCAGCGGTCCATTTCTCCATCCCAAACGGTCTTACAGGAGGAGGAGCAACATCAGTGTCATTTACACCGCTATGTGCAAGAAGTCATGGTCAGCATATGGCTACCAATCCACATATGGGGTTTACAAAATTTTCTTCTGCATACCATATTTTGATGGTTCAAGAAGGAAGGATCATTAGTTTATACATATAAGGTTCCCAGAATCAATGAACACAGCAAGAAGAAATGAAACAAAAGTTTTTTTTCTTTTTTCTTTTCTTCATTCCCCCTCCCCCCATGTTATATCCCAGGCATCGTTATCCTTCTCTGGAATGCACTTCTGGAGGTATGCTTGAGAAGCACATCCATCACAGAAAGGGCGAAGCATTGGGGTTCACAACTATATGCTTGAGAGGGTGAGTCACATCAGTTCCTCCAGCATGCTTGATGAACTCTGCTGGAGATAGGAAATTACCATGACACACACACATTATCCGAACCTCTTCTCCCTTTCCATATTTGTACAATATTCCATCTACTCTTCTCCCGTTTGGACCATCCCCTTTGGTAAAGACACAAGGCATATCTTCCATCTTCCTAGTAGTCTCTTTCCCTCTAGTTGTGGTGTCAGATTGTTTCGATGTATTCTCCACCTCGGCCAAAGATGTCCTGCCTGATTCTTGCTTCATTTTGGCCTTCGAAGAACCAATGTCCTGTTCATTTCCCTTTTGGGAAGATTGAATACTGCCAGGACTCAGATCGCCGCAACTGCTGGATCCTGTTAAAGAAACTAATACAAACACCTAAGATAAAAGAGACAGGAAAACAGCCATAATAATCAAAAGACAAATATTGAAAGATGAGGCAAACATACATTTGGCGAAAGCCTAAAAGAGTATCTTCATTGGCATATTGTAAATGATGTGATTAATTACAAAATGAAAACAGAAGCAGCCTTTTTACCAATGGCAAACAAAGACAAAATGGATCTTCAAGAGCATAAAACAGAAGCAAGCAGTAATCTCCACAGTATGACCATAGCAAACATGTTCAGGAATATTCAGTTAGTTAACATCAATGTCACTGAATGTCAATCATAGCACCATACAGTTGGACAGCTTCCATAGAATGCAAGCAAACAATTGACACGTTCAACAGAGGGCATTTCCACAAATCTGGTCAATTATTATGCTGAAAGAATTTCTTAATGTCAAATTCTTCGATGTGAATATTATTGTAGATCAGTTGTCTCAGCAGCCCTCAACATTCAGAGATGAAGGAAAACAATGAATGGAAAAACCCGACGGATGGAACAGAATATATACAGCTTCAGAAAGGCTAATCCAACTGCTTAAAAGGCTGAATCTTGATTGCATTAGATTGGCCTTAAATTGAGTTTCCAAAGAGAGAACTAAGCCAACAATTAGGCGTAATTTCCGCATAGGATTCTTAGAAAGAAGAGTGGATGCATGGAGTGCCAGATACAGTTTTAAGTTATTTGCATCTGATGTAAAGCTTCTTCCACTAAAATAAGGCTCTCCAAAAATTTTTATTCCAGCTGATACCTTTAATGAACACGTATAATGTTAGTGAACTGCCCATTAATAGTTTTAGAAACTTCAACTATTTGACCACTGGGACACATGTGCATTCACTTCGTTATTTTCTAAGTTGTGCAATCAACAAATGTTTGTAGATTTCAGGATTGAAGTCTCAAACACCCAAGCATCTCTGTTGTTACAAGTGTCAATTATTCACATTGAACTAAAGCAACTTAACGTGCCAGGGCAAGCAACAAAAACACATTACTTTTTCCTTGCCTCCCATTGTGGTGAGTTGGAGTTGACAGGGACATGGTGGAAAAAATTCTGTTAAATATGGAAAATATAGGAGACTTATCTGACAACTTAGGACAGTTTATATTCATCTAATGAGTAGTTCAGACATCTAATCAACCCAAAAAGGCCTTAATCAGAGCTAGAGGGCTGCACATATATCCATATTGACCAGAGACTTCAAAGGAAAATGAGAAAAGAAAAAATAAACAATACCAAAAAACAACTATCCTTGCTTCTGTTACTTGAACAGGAGAAAGGGAATGGGTTGACCAGGTAACCGATTCTCCATCCAATGTGAGGTTAGCCTTATACCAGGAAGGAATCCATAAATTGGAAGAGACCCACCCCTAAAAGAACACTATAGAAAAGCAAAATAATTCTAAGCATCTGAAGGACAAATAATTCCATGTGCCCAAATGTAGAAACTAGTGATGTCTACTGGATTATGAAGCTCACACCTAAGACTAATTGGAGACATGATGTTCAAAGACCATTAGTGCCACTCACATTACGATCAATAAATCAAGAAAGTTATTTATCTTTCACAAAAATTAGGAAGCCTATTCTCCAGCACATTTTGATTTAAAATTATGTCTTCGACACCAGACCTTTTCAAAATGACCTGAAGAATTTTAAGTAAAACGGTCACAGCTATAAAATATCAGAGACTGAAAGAGTTAACTGCTGGTAGCATTTAGATAGTTGAATGGTACATTTCCCATTTTTCTACCATCTGGCATCTATAGAAGTGGCAGGTTTGCTGCTAACTATCACTAGGGGTGAATATCAATACTGTAAATACATCGAGGAAGTAAGAAACACAAATTAACCCATGAAAAAATTGCAGAATTAGTTTGTTAATAAGTGAATGCTGCACCAGTTTGAATAGAGATAAAATTAGAAATCCCTATGAACATAAGTCATAAGAGATAAAATTAGAAATCCCTATGAACATGATTCATAAGAGAGTATTTGAAGTAAAATAAGTAGCTCAAGAAAACAAGAATCCTCCCCCCAGAAAAAGAAATTTTTTGGGGTGGATGAGGAAGATGAAGTAATGCCGTACCATGAAGAGATTTACTTTCCAATTCAGACGAAAAACTCCCTCCATGTGACTCCACAGATCCTTGAGAGAGCAGCTGTCCTAAGTTGGGGCCTAAAGAGCTTCCTTTCCCTTTCGCCATCGTGGAATCAATTCCACATCCAAGAACAGATTGTCTAGCGGCTGCGGCAAACGTAAAGCCACCCAAAGGAGGCGCTGCTACAGAGGAATTAAACCTCTTAGCAGCAGCCAAGCACTGTTCTCTGTCTAACCTCCCTCTTAAATTCGCCTCGCTTTCCTTCTTTTCCTCCTCTCCAGTGGAACAGCCTCCTCCACTAGAGCCTCCGCCTCCACCAATCAATTCTCTTTCGGCCTTCGAGTTCCTTTGCTTCTCTGACCTTCTCCTTTTAGCCTCCATTCTTCTCAAAGTCTGTAACTCCTTCCTCTTCCTCCACTCCTCCTCAGTCTCCACTGGAAGAGAAGAAGTCCTCATTAAAGTAGAATAGGCCACTGTTGGAGACGAGGTTGCCACAGTATCATCATCTCTCTCAACTGGTAAACATGCAGCTATAGAAGATGATCTCATCAGCTTCTTCGAACTCTTGTCAACTCCAAATCTACCACCTAATGACAACCCAAGATTCAACTCAATCTCGGCATCATCAACATCATGCTCTTCCTTTTTCATCCCAAATTCAGCTTCTCTTGAACCACTTCCCATAAATCTCGTCAAAAAGTCTCTGGAAAATCTGCTCGCATCCAATGAAAAGCTTTCCATTTCACTTCTACTCATTTTACTCTTATCACTATCGCCCATATCACCCCACAAACTCCAAAAGGAAAATGTTAAAAAGAACACAATATTATTCTCGAACTCATCTATATAAACCAGTACATGCATGTTTAGCCACTCCATGATCTGAATCAAATAAGCCCAGATGCAAAAATCTGATCTTTAACTGCATATTAAGTTCGAAATCCCCAATCTGCACTCTTCTACAGACAATTCAAGCCTCAATTACACCCCAGCAACGAGCTTATTTCCGCTCAAGAAACTACATAATCTGAAAATAAATAAAAAGGAAAGAAAAAAAGAATACAAGAAAACAATTCAACAAGTTCCAAACTACGAATGAATAAAAATCAAGAAAAGAATAGGACTAATACTAGCATATACCCAAAAACAGTCCGGCGAAAGAAAGACCAGCCGGAAAAAAAAAATCAGAAAAGGAAACGGCGAGACAATATTGATAGAAGACAGCGAAAAGAAAAATGATTGAAGCCAAAAAGAAAAAGAAAAGAAGAAAATCAAAGAGAGGAGGGTGTAAGAGAATGCCCGGAAACAAGAAAAAAAGGGCAGGAGGAGAGAGAGAGAGAGAGCTGGAAGGACGAAAATGCCCTCGGACTCAGGGAGTGTGGGGGAGGACAAGGAAAGTACATGCATGGGACAAGTGGCGGAAGTTTAAAAGGTGAAAGGTTGACACGTGGGTATAATGAACAGGGGACTTTTTGATGGTGTCTCTACCGATATAGTTTTTGTAGAAAGGTGTTTGATTTTATTTTATTTTATCTTATAGGTTTTGTTATTAAAAGCAAAATATTATTAAGTAGGATTCCATAAGGTGGAGCTTCTCCCGTATCCCCTCCCTCGCTCCCCCCTCCACCCTCGCCTCGCCCTTTTTTTTTTTTTTTATCATTTTTTACATTCATCCCTCTCCTAATCCTCCTTTTATCCCTTCTTATTTCAAGTATGGTAGTTGATCACTAAATTAGTAAGGTTTAACATCCTCACTTCCCCTTACCACATAATAATATTATGAATGAATAAATAAGGATCATTATTATTAGACAATGATTATAGCAGATTTATATTAGTGTACAAGATTGGAATATGATTTAAACAAGTTTCGGATTTTCAAATACTTTTTCTACATCATATAATTTACACTGCAAATGATAAACATCATCCATATTTTCGTAAATGTATTTTATTATCCTATTTATATTATGTTATTAGATTTATAGACGAAGGAATGTAATATCGAGAACCATTTAAACATATCAATTCATATTTTCTTTTCATGCACGATAAAGTTAAAACAAAGTCATGTCTACTTACAAATTTGAAATAGGTATGTATCACATTATTTAGATAAATCTTTTATTATGGTAATAGAAAATAAAGTGTAAATATATATATATATATATATATATATAGAGGAATGATAGTGTGTGTTTGACCATATATACTAATGAGTACAGTAGTTAGTCAACTAACGATCAATTAACGGTAAACTAAATCCTAAGATGATAAACTAAATCCTAAAAGAATAAAATAAATCCTAAAAAGATAAACTAAACCCTGGAGACACTTGATTAA
>JAOXNR010000013.1:11350678-11383735 GCA_028571225.1 Parsonsia alboflavescens
TTGTAGAGATGATAGAAGAGGTAGAAACACAAAACAAATTGAACTGACCTTGATTTTGGGTCTTGGACACCATTCACAAAGGAACACAAGAAGAAGAACCAAGATAAATGTAAAGAACAAACACAAAATCACATAGGATTATAGAATTTCAAAGAAACAATATGATTTTAACACTTAAGCAAGAAAACAAGTAAAGATAGACAAACCTCTTGATGAAAAATGTA
Source organism: Parsonsia alboflavescens (assembly GCA_028571225.1). Taxonomy (NCBI): domain Eukaryota; kingdom Viridiplantae; phylum Streptophyta; class Magnoliopsida; order Gentianales; family Apocynaceae; genus Parsonsia; species Parsonsia alboflavescens. The sequence continues at coordinate 11,350,903 of JAOXNR010000013.1, forward strand.
AGCTAAGATACCAAAAGAAATGATGGTGATAGAACTCCTAAGATACCTAATGGACCAATTACAAGATCAAGTGCAGCTAAGTTGAGGCAAGCATTGGTCACATTTGTTCAAAGGAGAGAAGAGTTGCTTGATTTTCAATCAATCTTTGAAGAACTATCATTGATGGATGATGAAGAACCAAGGAAGGATTTCACTTGTTTGATGATTCAAGGACTTGAGGAGGCATTTTCAAGTGAAGAACATGTCCCTAAAGTGCCAAGGAATCAAGTGGAAGAAGCATTGGAAGGAAGCATTGAAGAGAGGATTGAAGATCAAGTGTTTGACGAAAAGAAAGGGCATCACCGGTATCGATCAGAAGTTTCTCTTGCACCGGTTGAAGAGCAGCTAAAATGAAGCATTCTGGAGAATTTCCAGAGAAGTACCGGCTCTTGGACCAGCTTGCACAAAGGTGTCAGTTGGCCGTTTTAGTCCCTGAACTTTTGGTTTTTCCAGCTTTGGTTCCTAATGGGACCTTGACCCAAATTTGACTATTCTACTTAATTTTATTGACTTTTCTTTGTCTTTTAAGCTATTTAATCATCATTAGGGCTTATCTCTATTTGTAATTTGTAAGACAATTCATTCTACAAACAAATTTTACATTAATTGAGACAATCCATTTGGATTAAACTCTACTATTCTTGAGTGTTCTTCTAATAGCTCTTCTAGGGCTCTTGGTTTAACTCTTGGATTCGTCAATACTTGGCTAGAGGAATTGAATTGGATTGATGAAATTCAAACTAATTGATCATATTGGAAGACAATCATGGTCATTGGTAATCTTACTTGAACTCTTGCATGAGGTCTTGGGTTGATCTCAATTGGGTATGCTCTAAATTGATTGATAAATGAAGAATTCCTTTCAATTTCGAGATCATATCACTTGGAGAACATACAAATGCAAAACCAATGCTTTGACATCATAACAGGGTTAGAAAGCCAATGAGATTTGAAGTGAGAGATTTGGTATGGATGCACCTAAGGAAAGAAAGATTTCCACATCAAGGAGGACTAAACTTGATCAAGGGGAGATGGAGCTTTCCAAACTATAGAAAGAATCAATAACAATACCTACAAAGTTGATCTTTAAGGTAAATATCATGGTAGTTCAACATTTAATGTTAGTGATCTCTCTTCTTTTAATGTAGATGAAGCCGATTTGAGGTGGAATCCTTTCAAGGAAAAGGGGAATGATGGAGATAAAAACCATCAATGCCTCCAGGTAAAAAACTACAAGATCGAGATCATCGAGGATGAAGGGATCATTGGTGGTATTTGTGCAAGACAAAGAAGAACAACTTGACCTTGAAGCCATCTTCAAAGAGGTTAGATTTGATGATGACAAAGAGGATTTGAAGCTATGGAACATCTTCTCAATTCAAGACTTAGAAGAGGTGATGTCACAGAAGAATGTGGCTATGAAGACCTAGGAAGACACCTTGAAGAAGCACCAAGGCAAAGCAAGCAAGTAGGACGCCAAAAAAGGACCAAACAAAGAAGAAACTCCCTAACCAACCCTTTTTTTGGCTCCGGTTGTGGTATCAGTCAGCCCCAGCTGTTCATGGCCAACACCGGTTCTGCAGAAAACTAACTTTTGGGAGTAACTAGCTCCAAGAATGGCCAGAAGACCAGCGTCGGTCACTCCCAAAGTTAGCCTGACCCTTGACCCCCTTTTCATGTATTTTCTTGTAGTTAAGACTTAGTATTAAGGGTATTTGAGTATATTTACCTAAGGTAAGAATTATTAGGATTAGTTTAAGCCTTTTAGGGTATAAATACTCCCTTATTTGTATTTTGAAACAACTTTCTTACAAATAATTAAACACTTTAAGTGAATGAATTTTCAAGATCAAACTTGATCTTTTTGGTGTGTTCTTATGAGCTCTTCTTAGGGTTTTTAGGTGACTACACTTAGGCAATCAATCACTCTGGGTTAAGATATTGATTAGTCTACGAAATTAAGAGTTGGTTGTTGTTGATTTCCAACAAAGGTAAATCTAATTAGCCTTGAACTTTATGATAAATCCTACAAATTTCATTGATGGATATTGAAAAACATAAACCCAAAAAACTTCATCTTCTCTTCCAATCAAAATCACATCACTTAGTGCACCTATAACTTGGTTTCCACCTGATATTGAATGGGTTAAGTTCAACTTTGATGCAATTTTTCTTAATGGTGAAGCTATTGCTAAAGTTGTTCTTAGTTAGCCTAAAGGAGAGATTATAGGGTTTGGTCATAAACTTGGTAGGCTGCAGACGTTTTTGCAGCTGAAGTCAAGGCAGCTCCTGTTAGCTACTCCCTCCATTTCAAAATAATTGTCGTTTAAGGTTTTTTCCATCTGAAGTAAAGTAATTACAACATTACCTATTTTGAAAAATTTTTATCCATTCTTGAATTTATTAAAAGTTGAGATTAATGATAATGTGATTAGTGAGTTTTAAAATTGGGATGTGTAAATGTAATAAATATCATTGGAAAAAGTTAACAAACAAAAGGTAAGATGAGTAATTCATTTATACCTTTTACCTTGAAATGTGTAAATGATAATCATTTTGGAATAAAAACTTCCTCTTTAAAAGACAATCATTTTGAAATGAGGGGAGTATTTATATAGCATTGGACAAGCAAGCAAATTTGTGCTTGAAGGAGATGTTTTGAATGTTATAAACTCCGTGTCTGAATGGAGGAGTACAATTATTAAGAAAGACAAAGCTTTGCTCAAATAGGTTTCCTTGTTCAAATTTCAGCATGTCTCTAGATTAGCTAATATTTTTTCATATAATGTTAGCTAGAGGGGCTTTAGATAAATATTTTTTTGGCTCTATTCCCTTACCCTTTGATGCCGAACTCCGTAATTTGCCATGAGGACATTAGGGGAAGCTTATCTTGTTCTGATGATACAATTTGTCTGAAAGAAATTGATTGGCTCTGTCTCTAGCAAAAGAGGCAAAAAAAAAAAAAAGAATAAGAATAAGAAGGTTGAAATAGATGTTTGTGAACTTTTTAATCAGAAAATTTCATGTTATATATTTAAAATTATTAACAATTATTAAAAATTTATAAAAATAAATAAATCCCGTCTAATTAGGTTGAAACCATGACTCCTCAATCCCTCAAGTTTAATATCTGATCCGATTTTTAAAAGGGCACGTAATTGGATTGAAATGGAACCTAGTGGACTAGGAAGTTGAATGGACCTGATGGAACTTGAATCAGATTTTCTATTCTTGGGTCTGTAAACCTGGTGCCAGGTCCACGTCGCCAGATAAAATGGAACGTCTCTTTCTAGATGCTTTTGACTTTTTTGATCACGGTTTCCATTTGATTCTCTGTGGAAAATCTCAGCCTCCTTCTCTGCAGTGCATTAGAGCCTTCTGCAGAAATCCAGAATGAACGATCCACGGGATGGAAAACAAGAACAAGCAGATTACAAAAATGGAGGAGGAGAATGGGAACAAGCAGCATGGACCCACTTGACAAAACTCCGCCAAGAAGCCCCTTTGGTTCAATGCATCACAAATTTTGTGTCAATGGATATAATGGCTAATGTTCTGTTATCAGCCGGAGCATCACCAGCGATGATTCACTCTATTGAGGAAATCCCGGAATTCACTCCTAAAGCTCAAGCACTTTGCGTTAACATGGGCACACTCACTCCCGACTGGTTGCCCGCAATGAGGAAGGCAGCCGAGGTAGCTAATAAAGAAGGGAAGCCTTGGGTTCTTGATCCTGTGGCTGCCGGCGCAAACAGTTTTAGGTTGAAAGCCTGTATTGAGTTGCTTGGGTTGAAGCCCACAGTTGTTAGAGGTAATGCCTCCGAGATTTTGGCCCTTTCCAAGAGCTCAGTGGATTCCAGTTCTAAGGTAACCTAAGAAGTTACTCACTGTTATACCCCTCATGTAATTCACCAAGAAATAAAACGATTATTATCTTTAATTACACTCTTTGTAATGAATATGGATTTGTTTCTATGTGCATTATTTTTGGTTGGTTGTTGTTCTTCTCTGTGTTTCTTGAACCTTATTTCACTTGTTCCAATTATGAAATCCTAATGTGCTTCCATTATTGATTATTTTCAGATGTTGGCTTTACAGTAAAAGTAACTTATTAGATGAACATTAGATTGAACAATGTCAGAGATAACTGTTCTTCCATGTGGTTGTCTTACCTGGTATTTCAGGTTTTGGAGACACATGATGACTGAGGCTACGTATTCAGACGATTTGATGTCATAAAATGAAAGGGTCTTAGTTATTTTGCTGGTTTCTCTGTTTCATAGATCTAAGATAAGAGGGATACAGAGCAACCAACAGTTATTCTGCTGCTTATTCTTTGCCTTTCCTGTAAAAATGTTTTGCAGAATTTACTTATTGAGTTTATAATTGTTGTTAGCACTCTGTCTTATACTCCTGATGAGAAATGATGATCAATATCTTCATTGTGAATCATAACAGTAAGGGCATGGGTGTCAGCTTTGGCCTATTCTGATACCCTCAAATCTTCACTGTAGACAGTCATGGTCAATGGATATTCTTTGCTCCTCAAGCAACTGAAACTCTACTCTTATTTCTCTTTTTTCTCAAGGGTGTGGATAGCATACATGATTCTACAGATGCTGTGGAAGCAGCAAAGGCCTTAGCTCAAACAAGTGGTTCCGTAATTGCAGTCTCTGGAGCTGTTGACATTGTCACAGATGGAGAGCGAGTATTTGGTGTACAAAATGGTGTGGCCATGTTGCAGAAGATTACAGCCACAGGGTGTTCTGTCACTGCCTTAATTGCTGCTTTTGTTGCAATTGATCCATTACATGTAGTTGAAGCCACAGCTTGTGCACTATCCATCTTTGGCCTTGCCAGTGAGATAGGGATGGAGATGGCTAAAGGCCCAGCTTCATTGCGGATGCACTTGATTGATTCACTCTACGGGCTAGATCAAGACACTGTATTTCATCGAGTGAGTATCGTTAACTTGTAGTCACAGTTAGGGCCATTGAGATTGTCTGCACCCAAATGAGATTTGTACAGATCTCTTAGTTGAGTTAGTTAACATAGAATGATCCATCTTGCAGGTTCTAATTTCTTAATAGAGTGTACCATAAAATAATGATGGCTGTTTTGGCATGCTTTCTCATTTCTTCCTGTTTTTGCTATAAGAAATTGATTTCAATAAGCTGAAAAACAGAACTGGACTGTATTGGTTCTTCATTGGAATGACAAATAGACATGTTTTTAAAGAAATGTCTTTCCTGTTTAATATATTTTTTTTGCTTTTCTTTTTCAATAAGTGGAGTAGTATTCTTGTCATGCAGCATCTTTTAGCTTCTCTTGATTGTTGTCATAGTTTTTTGCTGAGAAAAAGTGTTTAGGACCATCCAAAGATGACTCCTCTATCTGTAAATATTATTTTCTGGAATATTTAGCTGGTAGTCAAGAATCAACAAGATAGAATTCTCAGTAATGCACTGCAGATTTCATCTTAAACTTACGGATATTACAAAAGATTCGTAGATAGATACAGGTGAAAATGTAAGAATCTTCCCTTTAGTGTTCAACCAAGGTCACATGAAGAATACAAAAACAAGCTTTCATACAAACAAAACAAACCCAAATGTTTCTAAGACAGATGAACCTCAGTAGGTAAGATGGATAGTCAACCTGAGCAGTGTCTCTGCACCATCAGTGACATGCTGCCCTGCAGGTATGAGGGCTCGCATCTCTGCAAATCCACAAGCATTCTTAAACTTTCCGGTTCCTCCTGTAACTGACAGCCTTGACAAGGTACTACCTATTCTGTATACTCCAAAGAAGTTGAGGCCATCACCATATTCTCCTCCTTCCATCACAGCCGTGAAAGCCATCATCTGTGTGCTGCCATCTGCAGAGCTTGCAACATAAACCCCCTGAGCTTTTCCCAGAACCTGGGATCCCAGTTCAGGTGCAGAGGTCAAGATATCATCGATCACAGTGATTGTTCCGAAGCCTAATCCCAGACCATCAGCTCCAACTTGGTTAGTCACGATATTATTACCATTGTTATTGTTGTTGTTTACATTGCCATGGTCCCCTGCAAAAGATGTTCCTGCTAAACCGGTTCCCAACGGAATTCCGTTGAGATTGAGTGTTGGAATGGCACCATTGGCATTGGGGATGGCTACACCACTCGTTGGAGGAATGAATCCCAGAGGCCTAGCGAAAGGTATTTGGCCACTGTAAATGTTGCCTAACAAGCCAGTAATTGGTCTTGCAGTTGGGTTGCTCCCTCCAAGAATGTCATGCATGTAGATTTCAAGAACCGGCTCTGCTGCTGGCAGTACAGGATCAACTGCAACTGCAAATATTGCCATATTCATGGCTGCAGCAGATAGGAGGATCACCAAAGGAATCAGAAGGGAGGATGATGGTTGCTTGAACATTTTGATAAAAGTTGAAGAAGGATCTCTTAGGTTTGTTGTATAGAGATAAAAAGTTTTTTTTTTTTCCTTCTAAATTCAATATGCGAACTTGCTGGTGATTTGCTCTTTATATACGGTACAGGAGAGAATGTTGGAGAATTTGGAGTTGTTGAACATTTTAAAAAAAAAAAATGTGAAGTTGTTGCCATACTTTCCACTGAATGGTGTGTCTGGTCTAACAAATCCATGCACATGAAATAAAGCACTGAACAAAAATCATTAAGTCTAATGTCCTTTTTTATTGTAAGAAATTGAACTTTTATGTTAAAAGCTTACAAAGAAATTGACATCACTTTTTTTCCTTAACCTTTTTTTTAAAAATTTTTTTAATGTTCAAGTGAAAATGAAGAAATTTATGACGGGGTTTGGCAGAGCTCTACTGATTTGTTGTACACTTGGTTGTAAGCTTCATCACCATAACAATGAAGAAATAAAAGGACAAGCAAAATCCACACAGAAAGGAAAGAAATCCCACATGGATTTCTGTTTCCAAGCAGGTCCCAGTTGAGAGATTTTTAGCCTTTAGACTTCTTGTGTAGGCTCCTCTTCATGATGCATAATTTTTGTCTGTCTCACAACTGGAGAAATCAGCTTCCACACTGCATCAAACAGTTTCAAATTCTCTAATACATTTAGCAGCAAAAGAAAGAGAGAAAGAAAGAAAGAAAGAAAACAGATCCTTTGGGGATCAAGCTTAGAAGAAGATGATGACTACTTCTGCTGAATTTCCACTGGCTCTAAAAGTTTAAACTAATAGAGAGGGGTAGGACCTCCCACTCCGATACCATGCTCTAAAAGCTAAAGCTCGTAAAGAGAGGGGTAGGAAGTCTCGCTCTGATACCACATTAAATTTCCACCAGCACCGAAAGTTTTAACTATTAGATGGGGTTTGAATTTATACAATTAAATGACTTCGATCACTTACGGTATATTGTGGCTGCAAACCACTCGTTCACGATTTTCACCCACGTGCTCGCCCACCCTACATCGATGCTCCATCTGTTGGTGTCTCATCATGATTTGTACGTAGGAGAACAACAAATCAACACTATGTAAGCAAGAATATTCGATATGGCAAGAAAAGTAGTACTCACTTTCTGGATGAGCTATCAAGATTCCAGCTGATGAACAGCATTGCAAAATACATGGCTCCCAGGGAGAAGACTAAGTGGAAGAAACCATAATTATATGGTACATCATCTTCCAGTTGAACCTCATTTTGACGAAACTGGAAAACAGTAAATATGTTTATGTGTAAAGAAACTTTAAGTTTAGCAGACTTAGTTTTATGAGGACAAAATGAAAAGGCTTTATGCTTTTCAGGTTTCAGAAAATACATAAGCAAAGAAAGCTTGGTTGTTTACCTGGAATGTTTGTGAATCAATTCCTGTGGAGAAGGTTGCCATGACAATTGCAGAAACAGCAATGAGGAACCCCTGATGCAGTTAGTACAAGGAAGATAAATAAAGGCTATTATTTATGATGGGAATTCCGCTTGGGAAAAGAACACTTCTGATACTGAACGAAATGCTAACTCGCTGGCAATATAACTTCAGTATCCGAGGACCAAGGAGTTTTGGATCTTTTATTACAGAAAAGATTAAAAAAAAAAAAAAAAAAGATCGAAATTCTTACAATTACTGTTGTCCAGCCACCATGTCCACCTTCTTGGTTTTGTGGGCCGCATTTTGCAGTGACCGGTTCACTGGAATGAGAGTGTAAGAGAACCAAAATAGAATCAGTTTTGGAAATGAATATTAAATCCTATGAGGAATACTCCAAAACTGATAGAAAATGGTAATAAGGGAATCAAGAAATACTTATTTTTAATAGATTAATGTTCAGTTTTGGAAGATATTTCACTCTCTTTGGTTTCACGGGGAAAAAGAGTGGCTGGAATAGTACATGTTTCTTTCTGCTCCACTAAAGAGTTTCTATGGGCTGTGGCATTTCCAAAATCTTATGTCTTTCAAGCACAAGAATGAGTCCTCTGATGAGTCAAATCTATGTAAAGTAATGGAAGATGTTGATTTTATTATTCTACCTTCTGAGAGCAATCCAACAGAGGAAAACAATATAAGATGCCATGATCCCTGAAGATAAAAGACCCCTGTTGACCTGTCCAAACATCTCATAATCAGATACGAAAATGTTTTAGTGCATAAGTTCGGGAGACAACAGAAATATCTTTTGCATAGTCAACACAAAAGATTTTGTATTGGCAATCAATTGAAAAACTTAATCAAGAACGACAAGACGTGGAATAATCTGAGGGAACTGACCTTAGAATGCAAAGATATAACCATCATCACAATCAGCAAAATTCCGGTCCAGGTGATGAAGAATATGTTAAGAGTGCATGATAGCTTTGGAGCATAGAACACATACATCACCACAATCCCACAAACAGAAGCTACGTAAAATATCGTTGACATGAATAGCCCAAAGGAGCAGCTGCAAACATATAGCAGTCAAAAACTATTTTAGAGGAAGGAAAAAGAAAGAATTTGCTATTCTGGGTGTTTCTTTGTTAACAAAAAAAGGATAGATTAGTAATGAAATTGGAGTACTACCTGCTTTTCTGCTTCTCGTCAGGCATCCAGTAGTTATTCCACCATGTAATAAACTCGATAACACTCATAAGTTGGAGAAGAAGAGAAACCCTGTTCATATAAGGTATTGATTACAATAGGAATACAGACAGATACACTGGGTTAAGAATTGAACGAAGTTCCTAACATCTGAGTGCAGACTCAACTACAAGCTAATCTTGGCTGCAAATAATTTATAAATTATATCTTGCTTATACCGGACAGAAACATAAATTTTGAATTTGTAAAAAAGAAATGACCTTAATTAATTTTATTTTTTTTTCTAGAGATGCGGTCTTGATTATATTACATCATCGAAGTTGTTAATGTGATTAAATGTTTTTCTGAGCTTATGCACCATGGCGGAAGTTGTATATAACTGGGGATTGGTGTGGCTTCTTTCTCATAGAAAATTTTCAGAGTATTTTGGAGATTACCCTGCACCAATTCGAGCAACTTCACCTGCAAATAAGCAAATAGCATTTGTATGCAACATCAACCAAGAAGGAATTAGGAATTCAAATATGACAGAGGAACAATGCAAAGTTTCATATCCTTTTAATGAATTTTGGCCTTGCATCATTTTAAATCTTGAAAAGAATTAGAAAATCAACTTGATCAAGGAAAACTGGATTGATTCTTCATGGACATACCGTATATTTCAATGTACTCCGAATGGATAAAGAATGGAATCAACAAAGAGATGATCAGTGTGATGAACTTTAAAATCCACCATCCAGAATGCCATGTGTTCCGTACTTCATGCAACTTTCTCGTACCGCAGGTTGACAGAAACATTAGAAAGAAGAATATCTGAATGATAAGTCAAGGAGCCTAAAACATGCTAACTGCTCCTTTGTTTGTTCTCATGACCAGAAAGCATGATAAATTTAGGTCCTTCAGAAGAAGGATAATAGCTAGTAACTTCACCAAGAGAAAGATACAAAGCATCCTAAGCTCACGCGAAGGACTCCTAAGGCATGAAAACAACTGGTTTCTCCATTGGTGCAAGCTTTTGAATCTGCACAGAGTAATTAAAAACAGAAAAAAAATAATGTTAGTGCATGCATAACCACTTGACTATACACATTAACTCGTGGCCTGAGAAAGAAAAACATTCATACTTCTCAAATTAATGAGGGTGAAAGAGAAAAGTTAAGAGTAACAAAGGCAGTACTCCCTATATTTCTTTTATCTGAAAAAGAGGTCAAATTAAAGTTAATAGCAATAAATAAGATCTTTCTACAAGTTCGGTTGCAGATAGGTCAAACTAATGTGCCAGTAATTTCATATTGCCTAACATCATGAAGAATGGTAGTTCACAGGTAGTGTATTGGCTTTTTGTATGGTGACGGCGACCTGTGAGTTAATAATTAAGCATTTGAACTAGAAAATGTGACAGCACAATGCACATGTAGAGCGAGTGTTAAGGTTAAATATAATCACCAACATATATGAATGAGAAGAGTATAACTAGGATAGAACAGAGTATAATCACCTAGTTTCTTTTCTTCATCAACCTAGGACCAAGGAACATGGCTTCAAGGCAGAAGATAACAGAACAAATACAAGTAAACATATACGGTTAAATTTAAAACTCACGGAAGATAAAGAGGAATCTTGACTTACAGTGCAGCAGAGGTAGAACCCTTTCCCCATAGTCACGGAAGAACCAAGCTACGAGATTTGTTATCAAGAAAATTATGCCATAGATATATCTGCCTCTCAAGGATTTCTTCCTTTTGTCCAAGTACTGGTTATTCTTCTGCTCAGAAGTAGTACATTGTTGTGCCGATTGCACAGTGGCAGTATCGCTTAAACTGATCTCCACCATCCCATCTTCAACTGCTTCAACAGAATCAACCATCCTACCCATCCAAGTGTTTAAACCTTAATAGGAAGCCATTACACAATGTACCTTGATTTCAAAGAGCACAAATGCTGCATTAAATTTAACATGTTCCAGGTGCTCATCAACTTGCCACTGAAATGACTGCTACATGATAATACGAAGGACAGATGATTGCTTTGCTCAAATAAATGATTAATCTTGGGCAAGTTCAAGTGTGAAAGTGGATAGTTCTAGGTGAAGGGATCAACTTTCCCACACCTACTAGGCACCAATCTTACTCCATTTTTTTCAAAGTTGCAGTAGGATGGTATACAGAGTTAACTAGCCATATGCAACAAAAAAATCTACCCAACAAGCAATGAGAAAAGAGTTACTAAAAGAACATGCAAAAATGATGGAAGGCATATTACCCATCAGAAGGATTAGAAGTTTCAGCGAAAGCAGTAGGAAGAAAGCTCAATTGTAGAACTTTAGACATCTTACATAAGCATATTTGATCATCCCAAGTTTGAAACTTTCAATAATAATAATACAAGTATGAGAAGCCCTTCTAGAATGACAGCACCATTTTGATATTCTTGCAAGTAAACTGATGCTGAATAGTTGGGGTATTAAAATATTAGAAGGCTTACCTCTATTTTTCTTGTTTTGGAGCAAAGGTTGAAGTGAGACTTCAGTGCCAAACATCTTCACTAAGAACTCAGTGAAACTCTTCACATTTAAATATGATGCTACAGTGATCACTTTTGATTTTTCTAAACAGAAGGTCAAGCACGGTCATAATAAATAATTAGCCATAGCTAACTACCCTCATTAGTCACATGCATGATAATTAGTTTATAATTATAACCAGTAAACAAGAATGTCTCCAAGGAAAATGAGGACTCCAAACACATCCATCTTTTGAGCCCTTATTACAAGAATCATTGAAGTAGAAATCTTTATGCAATTTTTTATGGTATTATTATGAGATCATTCAGGGCCCCCCCCCAGCAACTTTCATGAGTTCCATAATTTCTCAACATTAACTTGTTGCAATCATGATTCTCTTAAATGTAGTACCTCCAAAGGATGCACTTCCCATACACTGTTTCAAAACAAAGAAAAGATTGACTAGATTAACGTGGTTCACAAGGTTGCTCTGTCCAAGTAGCATCTAGAATTACTTTTAGGCATTTATTAAAGTTCTTGAAAAATTACCCAAAAGGAACCAATTTATCCCTTCTCACACACTTCAGAAAACTTTAGGGCTCTTTTCCCTCAAGGGCCACGAGAAAGCTCATTACCCACAAGAAAACAACTTTTCACACAGCCCGGACAGAATTCAAAAATGATTTCTTCAAAACCTGATCAAAATGGTTCCAAATGAGTATGTTCTGCACTATACTTAAGACTAATAAAGTCAATTTACGGAACAGATCCAACTGTAAAGAAATGAATCCCCTTTTTTTCCTTTCTTCTTTCCTCCTGAGAGAAAAAGAGATTGTGCTTAGCGTTATGCTTTAAGAATTGGGATTTTTCAGAGCAGGAACAAGCAGAAGAAGACAGGAGAAGTTGGGCCACTGAAGTTTGACCTTTGCCCTTTGGCATTGCTTTTTCTTCTGCTGCTTAAATCTCGCTGGTTTCTCGAACTGGTGGGTCCGTCCCCGTCACGCGTCTGATGACCGTTGGGGAGATTAAGCGGCACGGTGCTCGAGAGTTTTTTTCTTTTTCTTTTTTCCCATTGATTTTCGTCCAAATATAAATATAAATATTTATAAAAATTGTTTTGTTAAGACGCGCTCCATAAAGAAATTTTTATTACAGTGCTCATGCAACCTATTAAGTGGAGTAAAAATTCTGTTACGATAATGGTTGAAGAGTACATTATGGTGCGCTTCGGAGTACAACTTAGCAAATCCGTTTATAAAAGTGTTTTTTTTTTTTGGCTGAACTATAAAAGTATTTTTAAAATACTATAAATAAATTTCTTTAAAAAATTAATAAATAATTTTGACTTATATTTAGTATCATTTTTATCCTTAAAGTTAGTGGCAGTGGTGACTTTTAACCGATTAAATAAATGTAAATGAAATATTTATTCAATTTTAGACAAATTAAAATGAAAATAGGATATTCAAATTTAGATAAAATAGTATAAATTTATTTAATTCTTTTTAATATAGTTACCAAATAATAAATCTTGTTTCAAATTCTTTATTTTTTTTATTTTTTCCATTTCTCAAAAGCTCCTTTTTTATATATATAAAATTGTTTTTTCACATTCTAATTTTGAAAAAAGAAAAAAGAAGGGTTCCTTAACCATCTAAATTTTTTTTTTTTTTTCACATTAACCATTTAAATAAATGTATTTTCTTTTCCCGCGGTTTTTTGATTTCACATTATTATGTGATGAACTGGCTCTCATTGATTCGGACAGATATGATTGGATTTAGGTATGGCTTTTAGTGTGAGTTGTTAATTAATTAACTTGGAAGGAATAGGAATTAATTTTGATAACGGAGATTTGGGTTAACTAAAATTAGGTTGAAGCTGGCAGGAATGTTAGATCCACAATTACGATGGCTGCAAAATGTGTTATATTTTATGTCATACACATAAACGATATACATAATTAAGGGTGAGAATGCGATTATTCATGTCCGTTTTAACTCAATTTTAAATGGATTGAATCCATTTTTAAACATTAATTTTTAAAAACATCATTGTTTTGACTTTGTAAAATCGATAGGATAGGACTCTCTTCTTCCCTTCCTCCTCTCGTCTCCTAATGACACCCCTCTTTTCTTTATGAAAAAAAAAACACTTTCATTTAAAACATTTACAACTCTTTTTTTCTTTTCTTCTATACTCTAGTCTTAGCATTTTGATACTAAAAGGACATTGAATTTGATTTCAAGTTTGTAGACTTTATTAGTAGGTAAACTTTCAAAATGGTATTGTTGAATTCTTGTGAAATGGATTAATCAAATAATCGTTTTGTATCAAGTTATGGACAATTACATCTTAAGAACAAAAGGTCGAATCCTTCAAAGCAACATTAAACATTAAATTTTGATACTAATTTTCTCAGGTAACCATTTCCAATTTCTTTTGGAAAAATTTAAATTTGGAATATTAATTGATTTTAAACTTTTGTTAACGGGTTAACTTTTATTAATTCTAAATTCTAAACCCTAAACATAAAGCCAAAAAATATTAATTTCATTTCACAATAGTGGTCTTTTAAAGATTTTACCCACATATTAAATAGTTATTTTAAATTCTTAAAATTCCTAAAAGATACACATTTAAAACTCCAAAAAATATGGTCCTCCTTTCACACTTATCAAATTGCATTCAAGCTTTTTATGTATTCATTCTTAAAACTTATCGAATTATCTTATCTCATTTACATCCCTTAATAAAGATTTCAAAGCATAAAAAGAACTTATTTACAAGGAAAATCCCTAAACTCTATTCCTTTTTACCTAATTTACACTTAATGATTATTAGTATTGTCAATGTCCGAATCTTTTGTTGTACTGTGACTTCCTATTATATTAACAAAAATTTTATTTATAATCTTTAATTATTATTTTTTAATATATTTTATATATTAAAATCTAAAAAGATAAATTAAATTCTATTGGTATAATAGGGAGTGGCTGTATAACACCAAATCTAAAGCCTACTGTCCTTTGTGACTTGGCCATTTGCCGTCAACTATACGACGTCGTTTCACATTGTCTACCATGAAAGGCTTCACTGAGTAGTTTAGTTTGAGAAATGAGGGTTTAGGGTTTAAGATTCTTCAAAGTATTGAATTGACGAGAAAAGCAGAAAAAGGCGAGAGAAAGATGTGTGGGATAGCTTTGATTGTATCTGGAATTCGCATTGATTTATCCAATTTAATCGTTGGATTGATTTCTCCACCTCCTCAATCTCCTCAAGTGGTAATGCAGTATTTCCTCTGATTTTGCTCCTTTTCTTGTTGAATAATGTAATACTTTTCATAATTTGTTTGTAATTTCATAATTCGTCTGTTACTATCTACTTCTGGGTGGTGCTAAAATGACTAATCTTGATTTCTTTTACGGTGTGATTCTTTCTTTTTTTGGGCAGTGTTTTTCTCCATTATTTCTAGAATGGAAAGCAAAATGTTTAGCAGGAATTCTTTTCTTGGATGATATCAAAGCAGCTTTGAGTGGAATGTTAAGAATGATTTAATACTGTTTATCATAATTTGTCCGTAATTTCATTCTCAAGTTGTTATCAGCTTCTGGGGTGGTGTTAAAGTGAGTTTCTTGAGTTATTTTAGATTGTTAATGTTTTTCTTTATATTTTTGGCTGTTTTTTTCATTACTTTCAATAATTTGAAATCAAAATGTTCGGTGGCAATTCTTTTCTTTGGATGACATCAAAACAGCTCTACGTTAAATTTTTATGAATATTGTAATTCTATTGATAATTTCTATTTAATTTAATTTCAAGTTGTTATTAGCTTCTGGCAGTGGTGGTAAAACGGGTTTCTTGAGTTATTTCAATGTGGTGGGTTTGTTTTTCTCCTTATTTTCTATAATTTGAAATCAGAATGTTTAACAGGAATCCTTTTCTTCGGATGATATCAAAGCATCTTTACATAGAAGAGGTCCCAAGAGCTTAGGAAGCAGGAGAATTTTTATTCATTCAGAAAAGCATTCTTCTGGAGGACTCGGGGAATGTATGGTATGTGTAATGGAAGAAGATGATAGATTGAAAAGGAATAAGAAAGGTTGTAGCCTGCCTTGTGAGTTTGACATGCATTGTATGGATCAGGAAGCTTCTGAGGTAGCAAATAGTGTTGGTTGTAAACATTTTGGACATTTTGGAGAGTTGTACTTCATTGGTGCTACATTACAACTTAGGGGAACAAATCCCATCACTCAACCATTGGTGGATGCATCTGGGAATATCCTTGTCTATAATGGTATGGCCAATTACCCTTTTATTACATTTGCGGGGGGATTTGTTCTACTTAAAATTGGTTTTGGCGTCTCCATAGTTATGTTGCTGCATGACTATGGTAAAAAGAAAAAGTTCAGATCTTTATATGTGGATCCCTGCAGGGTTTCAGAAAGAAGGGAGATAAGAATTTAATCTCTCTAGAATGGGTATGAATTAATGTTTTGCACTCCAATATCCCTACTTATTTTTTCCCTTTGTTGCTTTATAGGTGAAATATTTGGAGGCATTTATGTTGCTAGTGGTAGCAATGATACAGATATTCTAATGCAACTGCTGGGACAGTGTTGCTTATGTATCTCCAATCAACATAATGGAAGTGATGGATCTTGTGAAGAAGGGAAAGATACTGTTCCTCAGCTTCTTTCAAGAATCAAGGGACCATGGGCTCTAATTTACTGGCAGGTAACGCTTAAGTGGTAAGTTTCCTTTTTTTGTTTTTGGCTAATAATTTAGGTGTTTCAGAACAATCCCTTTCTGGAATGCAGTTGCTAAAACTTTACTTTGTTGAATAAGCAGAGTAGTTCAAAGACATTGTGGTTTTGTCGAGATGCATTTGGAAGGCGGAGCCTTCTTGTTCATTGGCCATCACTTGAAGACTCACGACTTCTGTTATCTTCTGTATCACCTCTTTCTTCCTTAAGTGAAAGTTCTGGTACATAGTGTTTCAAATGGAATTTGTTCTCAATTTTTTATATACTTTTGCAATTGAAATGGCATTATTTTAAGGAAGATGAACACATAGGGAAAGTGAACTTACTTCAGCTGAGGATCCCATCCTCTTTTGTGTAGTACATGATCGGAGAGAATGGTCTTTAATTTTAAGCTTCTTGAATTGTCTCTCCAGGCACTCTTAGATGCAAAAGTTATTCAAGCACAATCATAACTTTGTTTCTTTTTGTGGCTCATTTGAAGAAGGCTTGCTAGAGTCTAATTTTGTTTCAAGCTGAAACTTCTTATTTATTTATTTATTTTGGTTGGGGGAGGAAATAGATGGTCAACCTATCAAAGACATGTTCTCGGTCATGAAGTAACACTTCTTACTACTGAGACATATTAGGAGTTTGTGAATCACTGTGATCATGCAGTTGAAATTTTTTTTTTTTTCTTCTTTTTGCAGACATTGAAGATGATAAAGGATTGAAGAGTTTAAGCTTCTGGGAAGAACTACCATGTGGTATTTATAGTATGTCAATGGGTGATTCAGTAATGGATGGATATCAGGTAGGTAAACTGAGAAGGCACAATTGGACTGATTCCAATATCGATAAACTTATTCAGTGGGATAGAACTCACGTTGAGCCCATGGATAAGGAATTATGTGTTACTTCTGGAAAGGATACAAGCAAGCAACATCATTTATATTCAGCTGATTCAATCAGTATGGGATCTGAGTTAGGTGATGTGCCATATTTCAGTGATTTTCATGATGAAAAATATTAATGAGTAGAAGCAACAATTTGTTCTTCAAAGTATCCAGTAGATTAACTGGAATTTTCCTAATTGTTACAGGACCATTGGCTGAAAAAATTTTCATGCCTTCACAGAAAGTTCTGATGGCTTTGAGGGAAGCCATGATTCGACGCACTGTATTGGATACAATTTGCCAGGTCTGACATGTATCAACTATTAAAGTGTAGTCTTCAATCTAAGAAAGTACTTCAAAACGTCAATCTTTGAGTTTAGACATGCATAAAATAAGGTTTTAGTTCATGCATCAAGATTTCTGATTTGGGTGCCTTCTATTATCTTGCCAACTAATCCAAGGGTGCTTAGGTTGAATCCAGTCCAATACATGCAAAGCTGTTGAGTAAATACTTTTGATTCAACTGACCGAATTTGTCATTGCACTTAATTAAACACCGCTATTTCTCACGAACATGTTGCTTCTCTGCATTAATTGGTTTAGCCTTTTGTTTCCCTTCTGGTTCATCTAGAGTTTCATAACGTTGCAGCTATCCTTTCTTTTGAATGGTATAGGACTTGTCCTTTCGCTGTTGTGGAAATGAAGGATACGCACCCATTGCAGTGCTATTTTCTGGTGGATTGGATTCTATGATACTTGCAGCATTGTTAAATGAATGCTTCAATCCGAAATGTAAGAATGTGTTCATTTTTTTTGTTTCAGGTGACTCGAAAGAGGTCACTTTTTTGTTTTAAGAAGTACAGGTACAAAGTAACCATCTTGAGATGTGTAACAGTTCTTCTCAAGCTTGTCTCTTCATTTTCCCCTTAGAGTTATTTCATGGACCTTAGAGCTTATTAACTATGTGGTACAGATGAAATTGACTTGCTTAATGTGAGCTTTGATGGTCAATGTGCTCCTGATAGAATCTCGGCAAGGGCAGGTCTAAAAGAACTTGAAAAGGTTGCACCATCGAGACGGTAAGCAGAATAGTTGTTTCTTGTCTCCAATAACTATTGACTCCCTATCTCCTTGTTTAGGGAATCAGAAGGTTAAATCAGTGCCTCAAACTTGGAACGCATATCATATAAGTTTCGTGTGGTTAAATCTGGAGAACCTAAAGAATGTTGTATTCAAACTAATAATAATAGCTAATGTTGCAAATACTGATATGAATCAATGCTTCACTTAGTATTTGGTCTGCCTTATGACTGTGAGTTCCCTGAGTACTTGCAGTAGGAATGGGTCTGTCTATACTGAGATTTACTGGGTTGCTTGTTTCACATTATTATTTTGGTCTACCCCTTCTCCATTGATTTGACTTATTTTTGTAAACTGGGCATGCAGATGGAAACTTGTAGAGATAAGTGCAGATTTATTGAAGTTGAACTCTGAGACAAAGCATGTTATGTCACTTATTACTCCAGCAAAGACATATATGGTAATCTTATCCTGAAGCTCCTGTCTATCTTTCCTTGAACTTTAGCATTTGCCTTTTCTCCTAGTATTTAGACAGGTTTTCCAATTTCATGTCTTTGTTTTATCGATAGAGCTACATTTTTCCATGTTATGGTCAAATTTGTAATTTTCTTTGCTTCATAAGAGAATTTACAGCTTTCTAAGCTTTATTTGAGCCATAATGAGCCTTGCTATCAATTTGGATTTTTGATCTTGGCGAGTCTATTGCCTTACTGGAAAAATGAAGATGGTAAAGAAAACATAAAAACTAAAGAAAAAGCTACTTTTATCAGTGCATTATACTTCAGATGTACCAATCCCAAGTTTTCGGTTTGTTTCAGGACCTCAATATTGGTGTAGCGTTATGGTTGGCAGCTGTTGGTGATGGATTTCTGTATGAAGAGAGTGCTGGCTGCAAACCTATCAAATATAAGTCTGAGGCCAAGATTCTCCTGGTTGGTTCTGGTGCTGATGAACAATGTGCAGGATATGGTCGTCACAGAACAAAATATAGACATGGAAGGTGTGCTCCTGTTCTGTACAATGTAGTTAACTGTTGTTCTATGCTTATTGTCTAAATGTGAAACTCTTGCACCCATTCAGGAAATTCGGGTGCTTTCCTCACCAGCATTTTTACTTTTCAACATCTATTTTTTGTATACATATCGTCATCACATCATGTATAACATTTTTTTTATTCACAATAGTAAGGGTACAGGGGAATGCATAAGTATTTTCTTATTTTCAGTTTCATTTACTTCTGAGCACATGTTGCTGTTATTAGACTCTCATTTGGTGTTACATGATGAGCAAAATCAGTTGGCATGCTCTGCATGAGGAAATGCAATTAGACATGCAGAGAATTTGGAAGAGAAACCTTGGCAGAGATGATAGGTGCATTTCAGATAGTGGTAAAGAGGTATCCTCTTGATTGAACCAAGTACTGTTTTTTTATATGCATATCAAAGCAATGATGCGGTTCTCTATTAGGCTAGATTTCCTTTCTTGGATGAGGACGTCATACAGACTTTGCTTGATATACCTCTATGGGAGATTGCTGACCTTGATCAACCAAGTGGAATTGGTGATAAGAAGATTTTGAGAGAGGTGAGTTTCTTCTCCCAACCCAGATAAACTTGTAGAGCATCTCAGTTGTTTCTATACTTCATGTTATGTGAAAATTTTGACCCTATGAATGATAGAAAGTAGAATACCAATTACAAAATTACAAGATCTCCCTCCAAATTTGATTTACGCTTCATTGATGCTTCTTTTAAAGGTCGCACAAATGCTTGGTTTATCAGGAGCAGCAGTTCTGCCCAAAAGAGCAATCCAGGTACATTTCTTCTTACAAGGAATGGCGTATATAAACTTGGTTTGCTTACGAAACTCTCTCTCAATAGTTTTTTTATAACTTCTGTCCCTAATGTTCTTCTCTCTTTCTTTTTTTCAGTTTGGTTCACGAATCGCAAGAGAGTCAAATCGGAAGAATTTTGGAAGTAACCGTGCTGCCAATCAAGCATCAGCTGGAAGCGTCGAAATCTATGGTGCTCCAAATTTGCCTTGACAAGGTATCTGGCTGTCCATACAACATGCTGTTGCAAAGCTTGGATAAAGTTCAAATTCACATTGCCAGGCCAAGGGAAAGCATTGTTGTGTAATTCACAGCTCAGATATCTCCCCGTAGGTACTGTGGATGTGGCTGTTGTCTGAATTTTCTTCTAAGGTTATTGGTCAATCAACTATGATGATATTATAGGTCTAAAGCTTCAAATATGTATTTTGATTCTATTCTTTGTATGAAAGAGATATATATATATATATATATAGAGTAAGACTACTGTGTGTGAGTTCACACATAGCATCGGTGTGCGAACGTTTTTTCATCAAAATCCTCTCGTTGAAACGACATTGTTTCAACCTCTTCCAAAAAAACAAAAAACAAACAAAAAGAATTTCAGACAAGCCAAACCAAACTCTTTCCGGACAGAGATGAAACCCTATCCTGTGGTAGTAATTTTCCTCCCTTCACGACAAAATCCCGTGCTACCTCCTTACCGTCGTCAACAATCCAATGTCGTCAGAGCTTGTCCTTCCGCACCCATCTCCATCGCCGGAACCAGAAAGTTTGTTGTGTGTTGTTTCTCCTTCTCTCTCCTTCTTTGTTCTGTTCTAATGTTGATGTGCAGCTCCAATGGTGCCCGATGTTGATGCATAGCTCCAATGGTGCAAAGCCAAAACCAAGGCTATTGCAGCTCCTTCTTTGCTTCGTCGGTGCAGCAGATGTGGATCGAAGGAGAACTTTCTCCTTCTCTCTCCTTCTCTGCTTCTTGGAGATGATGATGGTGTGGGTGTTGGGGCAAGGATGGTGGCGATGGTAGTAGGGGTGCGGTGGTGTTTGGGGCAAGGGTGGTGGCGATGTCGATATTACCGATGTATTGTTGGTTGTCGATGCGTTACCTGCTTTGGTTGTTTGTTGGCTATCTTGTTCTGCATGCTCCGATTTGGAATTATTTTTATTTTTATTTTTTTTAAAATGACGTTGTTTGGCAATTCGCACATAATATTGGTGTGTGCCCTTACACGTCACAGCAAAATCCTATAGATATATATATTTATATATATGAAATTACATATAATGTTGGAACAAGTTCATTGAAATGTGCATTCTTTAGGCTTTGTTTTTGCTTGTAAAATATTTTGTGAAATACTTCGTGCATTGTACGGACACTAAACCGAGTTTTAACTTGTTTTGGAAATCATAACTTCAACTCTAAACTTAGCTTGTTGAACAATGGAAGGATGGATCGGGATACCTACGTTAATATAAAAATAAATAAATAAAGGCAAGAAAATTACTCACACCTACTTCTCAAGTATTTATTCAAAGGTATAAAGGTTTGTTTAAATCACTCTTTACAAAAAATGAAATGAAAAAAATATTAAGAATGCTATCTAGACTCATTTTCTCTTTTAACTCAATCTAATTCAATGATTTAAATTAACACATCACTAATCAAATAAATCAATATATAGAATTAAAATATATATTTAAAATTCACTTTTCTTAAATGAATTTCTTATTGTGCTGTAATTTTATCTTTATTTAAAATTTAACTTTAATATTTTCAAAATGGAAAATAATAAGTTCCAATTTAACCTTGACAAATTATATAATTTTAACTTTTACAAATTATATTAAAAAAATATAAATAAGATGGAGTATTAATTTCTTTTTAGGGCTTTTAGCCTGTATGATCCCATCTCATTTTATGAGCAGTCGTTATGGTCCCAACTACTAATTTTCTAATAAAATACTAATCGTAACTAATCATTTTATGGCATAAGATAACATTTTAGTTTGAAAATTGTCAATGTCATCTTTATTGGACAAAATCTAACTAATTCATTTTTTTTTTTAAAAAAAAAGATGCATTTAAATTAACAAACCAAATAAATTAATTGGACTACCAAAATTTATTCAAAACCCTTGGGTTGGTTGGATTTTAAGTAATAAGGATGAGATGAACAATTTTATCTCATACTAATAAAATAATTGATTTCCACGAGTGTTTTATTAGAAAAAAATAGTAATTGGAACAAAAATGATTGTTCACAATATGTCGAGGGACCAAAATAACTGTCTATAATATGTTAAGAGATCATAACAACTGAAAAAAAAACTTATTAGATCATATAATAATTTGATCCATACATATAAAATCAAATAGGCTAAGAGATGCTTAGTTTGGATTTTCAACTCCTCTACGGGCCCAGATATGAGATTAACCAGTGAGGCTATTTGTATAACTCAAAAATTGAAAAAAAAAAAAAAATTCAAAATAGAATCCTATATTAGGGCTCAAATTTCTTCTTTCCTGGCGCGAATCCAATTCGGGTCTGGTTGATAACTGTATTCAAATTGCCGCTCAAACAGAAGAATATCACAATCGTTGATCAATTTAATGTCTTTCATGGATGATTTTCAAGCTAGTAATGTCTCTCGCTTCTTTATCTTGTTGCTTTTGATTCTGATGCATGCATGAGGACGTTTTTTTTTTTTTTGTCTTCTTTGTTTTTTTAATATGAATTTGTTGAGAGGGCTATTGCTCAATTTGATGGGTTCTTGTTATGTATGCAGATTTGGATGTTCTGCCAAATATTTTACAGAAGAAGTATGCTTTATTGCGGGATTTAGATAAGAGTTTACAAGGTAAGCTTATTGCACCCGTGGGTCTTTTTTAATTTTTAATTAATTTATTTCATTCCAATTTTACATTTTCGGAATGAAGAATTGAAAAGTTGATCTTTTTTTAAAGTTCCGTGATTGCGAGATAATCCTGCTTAGCTGGGTTTAAAGGGAAAACGGAACTAGAATTTGGAGTGAAGTGAAGATTTTTTCTATGTTAATAGGGATGTTAGTGTCAAAAAATCAAAGATGAGGTTTGAAGGAAGAAAAGCTAAGAAGAACAAATTCAGAATGAAAAGTTCTCCATAAAATGGAAATTCTCATTGAAATAAAAAATCTGTACAAGTTGTATTTATATACAGGATAAGAAACCATAAGCTAATTACAAAACTAACTACTTAACTAACTATTACAGCTGTACAATCATTGACTATTGACTTTGCGGAGAGACTCCTGTATTCCTTTCTTGTCTTCCAGTTTGTTGTCCAGACATCTTCAGCACCCCTCCTCTAACTGGAAGTGAAAATGTTTTGTAAAGGCAGCTCTTTCAATATATTGTGTAATGGTCCCCTCTGTAATGGCTTTGTAAATATATCTGCTAACTGAAGACTTGATTTAACTTGCAGTGGTTTAGTAACTCCCTTTTGAAATTTCTCCCTAATGAAATGACAGTCCATCTCTATGTGTTTTGTTCTCTCATGAAAAACTGGGTTTTTAAATATGTGTATGGCTGCTTCATTATCACAATAGAGAAGGACTGGTTACTTTTGGTTTATTCCCAAATCAGATAGCAGATATTGAATCCATTGAACTTCAGAAGTTGCCATTGCCATTGACCTGTACTCTGCCTCAGCAGAACTCCTTGAAACTGTAGTTTGTTTCTTAGCTTTCCATGCTATCAAAGAATCTTGCAACAACACACAATAATCACTGATAGACTTTCTTGTGAGTGAACAGCCCGCCCAATCCGAATCAGAGTATGCCTGCAAGTTCAAAGTGTTCTTGGCAGTAAAATATAATCCAACTCCAGGTGTCCCTTTCAAATATCTCAATAAGTGATGCCCTGCCTTCAAGGGAATCTCAGAAGGTTTATCCAAGTATTGACTTAGTTCTTGGACTGCAAAAGTGATATCTGGTCTTTTGTTAGTTAGATATAACAATTTACCAACTAACTTTCTATATTCAGTGATGTTGTGAAGAACTGGATATCCTTCTTTGTTCAAGTTCACATTGGGTTCCATTGGGGTGCTAACAGACTTGCTTACAATAAAACCATATTCATTTAGCAAATCTACAATATACTTCCTCTAACAAATGTTTGGCCCTTTAGAACTTCTGGCTATCTCCAGACCAAGAAAATACTTCAAGTTACCCAAATCTTTGATTCTAAACTTGTCATGTAAGAACCTTTTCATCATTTCCACATCTTCCTTACGATTTCCTGCCATAATGACATCATCTACATACACTAATAAACCCAAAAAGCTCTCAGAAGATCTTTTCACAAAAAGATTGTGATCATTACTTGCCTGAACAAAGCCTTGATCTACCAAAGCCTCTGTCAATTTCAAGTTCCATTGTCTGCTAGCCTGCTTTAAACCATATAATGATTTCTTCAGCTTACAGACTTTCTTCATATAACCTCCCTTACTGATTCTAACTGAGAATCAGATAACTTCAGATTGATTTCTGGATTATCAAAGCCTAAAGGCAGCTCTATATGCACCTCTTCATTAAGATCCCCATGCTAAAAAGCATTGTTAATGTCTAATTGATGTAAAAACCTACCATTTAACACAGCAACACAAATAAAAGTTCTTACAGTAGTCATTTTAGCTACAGGGGAAAAGGTTTCAATATAATCAACCCTTCCTTGCTGTGTATATCCTTTAGCCACAAGCCTGGCTTTGAACCTCTCTAAAGAACCATCTGCTAGAAGTTTAACTTTATACACCCACTTACATCCTATAGCATCTTTTCCTTCGGGTAATGACACGACATCCAAAGTCTCATTTACTGCCAAAGCATCAAGTTCTTTAGCCATAGCAGTGCACCAATCTGGATTCAAAATAGCCTCATCAAAAGTGTTAGGTTCATGATAACAACGGTGATTCAAAATAAAAGATTGGTGAGAAGGAGCTATCCTCTCATAAGACAAGACATGATTAATGGGATGAAATGTATGTGAATTAGATAAGGTAGAACACATATAATCAGAAGGAATCAGCTGTGGTTTAGAAGAAGAGGAAGAATTGGGAAGAACATGAGAAGAAGAAGGACCACTTTCAGAAGAAGGAGAATGTGTTGTAGAGAGTGGTATGTCTACAGAAGATGATGCATGACCTGTAGGAAATGTAGAAAAAGATGAAAAAGTTTCTGCAGACAAGAAAGGATGTGGTAGAAGCTTAGGAAGAGAGACAGAAGATTGTGAAGAGTAAGAATGAAATGGAAAGATACTTTCATAGAAAATACAATCCCTGGAAACAAAAATTTGTTTAGTCTTAAGGTTTTGTATGTTCAGGTTGTCCTAGATCGATACAAGGATTACTTCTAGGACTAAACTTGTGTCTAAGATCTGAGATGGTGCAAGCATAGACAAGACAACCAAAAACTTTAAAAGAACTGTAAGAAGGAATGGCATAATATAAGACAAAGAAGGGACATTGATTGTGCAAAAGAGGAGTAGGAAGAGAATTTATGATCTTAACAGTATGAAGAATAGAATGTCCCCAACAACACAAAGGTAAATTGGACTGAAATAAAAGTGCCCAAGCAACAGCCAAGATGTCCTGATGTATCCTCTCAACAACACCATTTTGTTGAGGTGTATAGACACATGTGGTTTCATGAATAATGCCATGGTCAGAAAAGAATTGAGACATTAAATTCAGCCCCATTATCAGATCTAAAACATTCAATAGAAGCATGTGGTTTCATGAATAATGCCATGGTCAGAAAAGAATTGAGACATTAATTTCAGCCCCATTATCAGATCTAAAACATTTAATAGAAGCAGAAAATTGTGTGGCAACATAAGAATAAAAAGCTTGAATGAAAGGTCTACTTTCAGATTTATGTTTCATAAGGAAAATCCAAGTATATCTACTCTGATCATCAACAAGAGTAAGAAAGTATCTATGTCCATTAACAGTAGGGGTTTGAAAGGGACCCCAAATGTCTATATGAACAAGATCAAAACATTGCTTTGAATGAGTAACACTAGCAGTAAAAGGTAATCTTTTCTGTTTAGCTAGGGGACAAATGGATCAGTGATTATCTTTAGGAACAATCACATTCTTCTGTTGTGTACAAAGGGATTTTAAAGTTGAAGTAGATAAATGGCCTAGTCTATAGTGCCATAAAAACTCTGAAGGGAAAGCAGACAGTTGATGTATTAAATCTGATGTGGAGGAGCACTGAAAAATGGAAGATGAAGCTGCAGAAGTTGAAGCTTTGGGACAGTGAAGTATGTAAAGAGCATTGTACCACTTAGCTGATCCAATTGTCATTAAATTGGATGTACTCTGAATAATGCAAGTATCAATAAACACAACACTACCAGGAAGAGTAGACATCAATTTACTAACAGAGAGAAGATTAAAAGAGAAATGAGGAATATACAACACATCTTGTAATAACAAAGAGGAATTCAAAGATATTGAACCTTTCTTAGTCACAGAAATCATAGTTCCATTAGGCAATCTAACACACATATTAGCAACATGAGTAAGACACTTAAAAGCCGATATGTCATTGCAAATATGATCAGTAGCTCCAGAATCAACAATCCAAAATTGTGAATCAAAATCTAAGCATTTACCTTCTACTGTAGAAGCATTGTTGGAATAAGATTGCACTGTCCAAGCCATTGGCTGAGAGTTTTGTCCTACGTTCTGATCAGCTTGTGGATTACCATTGGGTAGAAAACATAGAAGCATAACCATGATGATTAAGGATCTCCAAAAGGCCCCTATACTAATCACTACTTAGAACAAACCCTCCAGAATTTCCTCCAGAACTACCATTATCTGCAGACATACCGGCATTAATATTTTCACCATCATTTAAATCTCCAATCGTAACCATATTAGCCCCTGCCACACTTTGTTTTGATTTCCAACTAGAAGGATACCCATGCTTTTTATAGCACCTATCAACTGAGTGTCCATCCATACCACAAAACATGCAATGCCATTTCTTCTTGTTCTGATATCAACTGCTATTTTTCTGTTGTCCCATTGAAATATTAATCGTTTGTCCAGCAACCAACAGTAAACCAGGCGAAGAATCTATTAAACAAGAACCAGTACCACATTGATTCTCCAAATTAACAGCCATACTAAAGACAGTATTTAGATTAGGAAGTGGAGTCATTCTAACTACCTGATTCTTTAAACCTATGAAATTATCATTCAACCCCTTTAAGAACCTAATGATATGATCAAACTCAGTTTGTTCTCTCATCCTTCTTAACTACCCTCAAGAACATTGAGGTTCACAAGAACAAGTTCCTAAAGGCCTTGAGTTATCCATCTCTTCCCACAAGATTCTCAAATTGGTAAAATAATCTTTATACTCAAATTACCTTGTTTCTGATTGTGAATCTCCTCCATAAGATCGGTGAACCAAAAAGCATCTTGAGTCGCAAATCTCTCTGGAAGTTTTGAGGAACATTATACTCTATGCAATTGAAGGAGTCACCGAGTTTAGAATCCTGCCAATTAACACTGTATCAACTTGAATCCATAGGTTTCTTTTATCATCTCCTACTCGAGGCTTCGTAGTCGAACCATCAACAAACCCTAGTTTCTTCTAAGAACTCAGACAAATTATCATAGACCTAGACCAGGTATGATAATTCATAATGCCAGTGAGCTTCGGTTCCACCAAGACTTGAGTTGAAGTCTCACTAGGATGCAGATGGTATGGATTGGTGAAAGGTTCATGTACTTCCATTCTGAATCAGTAGAAATCTTCAGACAAATAGTAAAAAAACGCAGCAACAAAATTGAACCAGAAAGAAACTAAAAATTGAATCCAAATATCGATTCAATTAATTCATAACCAGAGACAATCAAATCATTTCACAGAGTTAAGCTCTGATACCATGTCAAAAAATCAAAGACGAGTTTGAAGGAAGAAAAGCTAAGAACAAGCTCCGAAGAACAAACTCAGAATAAAAGTTCTCTGTAAAATAGAAATTCTCACTGAAATAAAAAATCTGTGCAAGTATTTATATACAGAATAAGAAATAAGGCTTTCACCATAAGCTAATTACAAGAATAACTACTTAACTAACTATAACAGCTGTACAATCATTGACTATTGATTTTGCTGAGAGACTCCTGTATTCCTTTCTTTTCTTCCAGTTTGTTGTCCAGAAGCTTCATCTTCAACGGTTACGGTAAAATGGGAATGAACCATATGCTGTTGCATATAATGAACTTCAAGAAATTTCATAATAAACATGCTAAATAGTATTTTCTTTGCATGCATGCTGTCTTATCCATTTATGTCACTGTGGCTTGCTCTTTTCCCTCTGGATTTGCTTAAAACCCTTTACTTCGTCTAAAGATGAACTATTGCTTGAAGGAATCTTCAGAAGTGGTGCAATCTAATAAAGAAGAATTGAAGTCATTTACAGTAAATATTACATACATTCATAATAAGCATTGCATACAGTAATTAATTGTTATAGTGTGAAAATACCTCAAAATTATACTGGTTCTGAAGATTGTCTTCATTATTTAAATATTTGTAAATATTTCCACTTATTTCAGCATGCTGTTCGTGTTGCACTGTGTCATCATTAAGCGTTTTGGTTTTTGTTTGAATCTCAGAAATTCAACGGCAAAATGAACAACGTTGTGATCTGGAAATGGAGGAAATGAAGCAACGCATTAAGTCTGGAAGTGTTTTGCCTGATTCAACACTTCTCAAATTTTCTGATGAGGCATTGGATGAGCAAAAGCATGCAATTAGGATTGCAGATGAGAAAGTTGCATTAGCTGCCCAGGCTTATGACTTGGTACGGACCATGAAGTATTACTTGTTGCTCTGCTCTAAGATCAGTATTTTGGTTAAGTGTCTAGGTAGGTCTGTATCACTTTGGCTCATATTTCCTCTGGAAATTGTGATGAAAGGAGGTTGTTTGCACATTTATTACCGAAGGTTTCGAGCTTAAGAAAAAACCAAAAAACATATTCTTCAATGGTCTTGAAAGACAAAGAATCCCAGAATAGGTAATTCCTCCAAAAAGAAATAGGAGAAAAAGGTAATTATCGAAAACTACAGAACTGTCAGTTAAAATGGATAGACATCTTCTCATCAGTTTTACTACTTTGGTGGCACATTGAGACATCTAATCTATATGTCTACAAGGAATTTGTTCTTCCTAACCTTTCATGGAGACTTGATAAATTCATTGGCCTGTTGTGTGTTCAATCTCTTTTGTTTCTCATGTGGAACAATAGACCCTGAAAGTACATGCATTTCTT
Source organism: Parsonsia alboflavescens (assembly GCA_028571225.1). Lineage (NCBI taxonomy): Eukaryota > Viridiplantae > Streptophyta > Magnoliopsida > Gentianales > Apocynaceae > Parsonsia > Parsonsia alboflavescens. Next base: position 11,380,372 of record JAOXNR010000013.1, read on the forward strand.
GTTTATTGGCTGGGCGGGAGGTGTTAATCATTTTCCTGTAACCCACACTAAAAAATTCTATTCTTCAATCTTCTCAATAGGTGGATACTTGATAACTGCATCGGCCTGTTGTATGTTCAACCTGTTTTGTTTCCATGCAGAATAATAGACCCTGAAATGAACTTGGCATTTCTTGTTTATTGGCTGTGCTGGGGGTTTTAATCATTTTCCCGCAACCCACACTCGAAATTTTTATTCTTCAATCTTCTCAATAGGTGGATACTCACATTCAACAACTTGATCAATACTTGAAAAAACTTGATGAAGAGATACGCCGAGGTAATTCTTCTGCTGTGAGCATTTTTTTTCTCCGGTTTTCAGTGTGAATTCTGTGTTTAATCAGATCTTGCTGCAGAAAAAGATAGCATGACTTCAACTGCATCACCTGCATCAGCACCTGATAACAGTGTGAAATCTGGAAGATCTGAAGGTGGCAGAGGAGGGCGTAAAAAGTTAGTATCTCGAGAATCTTCTGTCAATGTATTTGAACTCTTTCAAAAATTCTTTTAGGATCTGGATCCTAAGTGCATCTGATAAAGTATGTTTAGCTTTTATTTGTTATTAAATGTTTTCCCTTCCCTAGCAATTACTTGGAAATTCATCTTTGTGAGACCAAACAGATTAGTGAAGTACCTCAGGCCAACAGACTACATTGCTATTAAAGGGGCAAATTTGCTATGAACACTAAATGGGTGATATTCTGTAAGGACTTTAGAAGAGATTCTTCATTCTTCTTGTTTCCTTTTCTACTGGTTTTTATTAAAAGCTTGATTCAACTGGGTTAAGAGAAGCATTAATCATCCTAGAGACATTTTTGGTATCTTCAGCCAATTGATTAGAAATTCTAATTTGTTAGTTAATCTTTAAGGGTTGCAGTATTAGTCTTATTTACCATTGAGCAAATAAGCTTTTTTGATGATAACTAGGATTTAGATGTTCTTTTTCTCCCAGATAAATAAATTCCCCTGATGTTTGTAACCCTGTGCTTGTCATTTAAGTGGGGTGCATGAATACCAGCAACAACAATGATAGGCTGCAACAAAATAATGGTAAAGGCTAAGTTTATTGTGATCGGATAATTCCCAATACAATCACTTATAGTTATCTAAGCTACATACAACTCTTGAAATGATTTGTTCTTGATAAGTTTCAGCTTTGGTTTCATGCAAATAAAATTTATGGTCTGCTAAGAGTATCTGAGGCAGAAAACCTTATGACAGTATGCTCTTCTTGAAATTTTTTGTTTTATATGGATAAAAAGGAACTTTAAAAGCATAATAAATATCTGGTGGGATTGGTTTCTTTTCTCCTATCTATTGGGATGATAGCATCGGTTTCTTTGGATTCTTGAAATTCTGAAGGATGCTTTGATACATTTCTCGAGTTAATTTCATGAGAATCTCATTCCTCGTTAATATACCCTTTCATTTCATTTCTTTTTTATATATGGTACATATATAATAGCCTGGGGGAGATTGCAGTGGTCAAACTCAAATATCAATAAACACTACCGATTTGTTAAGTATTTGTAGACTCTGTTTCTTTCTTCGTTAAGGCTCATAGATAACTTCATTAAAGTTTCTAGATCCTTGATAAGACCCTAAATCTGGGGAATTTTTCCCTTTTCTTTCCATTTATTCTAGGACATACATACATGTATTTGCATCTGCATCTGCATATGTTATGTTCATTCTCGTTTACTCATTGGGGTATGTATTACAACAGATTATGTTGATATTTACTGTCATATTTATTTTTTTTAACAAATAGCTATAACAGTTCTAAATCTCTTATTCTTTATTCCTACAGATCAGTTAGTATTCAGTCACAAACTCACATGTATATATTTGTCAGAAGATTTGTATTTTTGTATACACTTGCAGATACGGGCATTTCAGTAAACCTTTCTGTGTGTTTGTGAGAATTCCTTGAGGAAAACTAAGTAACAAGAAGATGACTACTAAAGAAAATGGAAAGTTCCATTCATTATTGTTATGGCAATAGAATTTCATGTGTCGGATTGAATGGTTGTGAATAAACTCATCAACTTAAAGGTATGATAATCAAATTGAATGGTTCTTTGGATTTCTGATCGGGTTTTGGCAGTTGGTCTCACAGATTAGGAGGATTATTATTTTCCATTTGCCATTTTTATGTAATCTTTGTCTTTAGTATCATTTCATGCCCGAACAAGGAGACTCCTTGTCATTCCATCATTCATTTAGACAACTCAGATAAATTTGATGTCTGGATGTGTGCAGGACTCGTCTTGCAACAGCAGCAGCCTCCTCAACAGCAACTCCAGCTCCAACTGGCATAGACTTGGATCTACCTGTAGATCCTAACGAACCAACATATTGTATCTGTAACCAAGTCAGCTTCGGTGAAATGATTGCTTGCGATAACCCTGGTGTACGTATTTGTTCTTGAAACTCCTTCACAATTTTTTTTCATTTTTTTTGCTTGATTTTTACCTTTAATTGTTTATCAAACAGTGCAAGATTGAATGGTTCCATTATGGCTGTGTCGGTCTGAAAGAACCCCCCAAGGGGAACTGGTACTGTCCAGATTGTGCTGGAACTCAGAGGCGGCGTAAAGGCAAATCCTAGAGATTGGATTCTCTAAAATCCCTGTTATCTCCCATTGTTGACTGTTTGATGGTAAATTCTCCTTGTGTTATCCAGTAGCCTAACATCTTAACTTAAAATTGTTGATCCCTTATTGCTAGAATAGATCATGAATGCTCAGCCAGAAGCAATTCTAAACCTCTTATGGTAAATGTGGTTTTCTTGCTGTTAATTTCTGACAGAGAATATACTCCAACTCTGAATATTCTAATATTTCTTCTATTCTATTTACATAATTCAATAAAACAATATATATTATCCGATTTAAATGAAGGTCCTTAGAATTTAGAATAAAATATAGAAGAATTATTAGAAAATTTATAGTCACTATACTCCCTTTCTCTGGATTAAAACTTTTCTATCTCCATTTTAAAATTAAATATTTCATTATAAAAGAAATTTTTATGAGTCGCTTCTTAATTTTAAAATTTTTATTTATTAGTTTAATTTAACTAGTAAGGATATTAAAAAAAATCAAATGATAATTTATTATAAAAGTCAAATATACTTTTTAATTTTTAATAAATCAAAATAAGTCAAATCAGGCAGAGTGAAATTCCTAAAATTCCAGAGCATCAATTATATGACAGTTAATTTCCAAATATATTCAAATTGATTGATCCAATTTCAATTTTATCCACTTTCTATAAACATTTCATTTCTACCCAAATGGGTTGACCCAATTTCATCCTATACCC
>JAOXNR010000013.1:11383835-11397704 GCA_028571225.1 Parsonsia alboflavescens
TATATATATCATGTTCATTTTAAATAATTTTTTAATATTTTATTTATTTTCATCTTAATACCTTTTTATTTTTTATTTTTTATTTTTTTAAGAAAGTGGATCACATTTGTATTAAAGCAAAAAAACACGTTCCAGCATCCCTTCCTCTACACCTAGAGGACAAATTAGATGCCCGTCCTAAAATAAAAATAACTCGAACATTAATTAGGGGAAGAGAAAACCTCTTTATGTAATTTAAAAGAATTTCTCCAAAATCAAAATGCATTAAACGTTGCTAGTTTAGTAGTAAACAACAACATTTGAAATTGAAAAGTCTCGAGTTCATAATACGACGATGGTAGGTTGGGTGTCACCGTTGATCTAGGAGGATTAAGAGAGGATAGGTATGAAAAAAAAAAAAAAAAAACATTCTAAATGATGTTGGAGTTTCCCCTCCCTTTAATCAAATTCAAGTTTATTTAAGATAAAAGGAACAATAGCCTACATGGTACAGAAGTATGTCCAATTGTCAACTTTTGATCAAATGATTAATTTCGATCAAGTGGCTATCTTAACATTTTACGGGCAGTCAACTTGATACTTGCAGTCATAAATCTCACAACAACTCAGACTAGTGGGGGCAAAATAGTCCATTAAAAAAAATTCATATTTTTTTTCTTTCTTCTTCTTCCCCATGGCGACAACCACCACTTGACCACCGCCATCACCGATCAGTTCTTCTTCTTCCCGTTCCCCCTAGAGAGTGAAGGAGTAGAGATGGAACAGAGCATGAGCGAAGAAGACGTGCATTCTCTGCTCAATGAGGATGAAATTGAAACTTTCGGGGATGTTACTTGATCTTAGGAGTTTAATTGAGAAATGCTGGCCATTCACATGGGTTACAGAGGAAAGATTGGTGTGGGGGTCTTGAAAGAAAAGAGGAGTAGAATCTTCAATGATCTGCCAGAAAAGAGAAGATCCCCAAGCGGAAATAAACCAAACTTACCATCTTGGACTGATCCAAGGCAGGGGAGGAAGAAATCCTTCATTTTTATCCAAGATTGTGCCTTCATTTTATCCAAGTCTTCCTTTAATCAAAAGCGCTACTATATAAGACTGGGAAATGTCAGTTAGTCTCATCAACTCTCTCAAGTTTCTCTTTCCTTCTGGAAACACAGGGGAAAGGTTGTTGAATTCTGTTACAGATAAAAGAAGAAGAAGAAATATATGGAAATGGAGAATTCTATTGAAGAGAAAAGGGATGCCATCCATGAGCCTCTGTTGAAGGATTCGCCAAAGGGTGGCTTCATAACCTTGCCCTTCCTTATAGGTAAAATTAAATATTCTTGAATGGAGTTCTTTTATATGGGTTTGTCGTATATCGAGCAATGATTCAGGGAAAAATTTAAAGAAAACTCACTGACTTCAAATTTTTTTTTCAGCAAATGGGATATTGGAGAAAGTGGCAAGTTTTGGGTTAATGCCCAATATGACGATGTATTTGACCAAAGACTAGCATATGGAGATGATCAGAGTATCCAATGTAATCCTTTACTGGTCGGCGACGAGTAACGTGACTCCGGTCATTGGAGCAGTCGCAGTAGATGGATATGTCGGTGGCTTTAATATGATCGGAATTGGCTCTATTTTAAGTCTACTGGTATAAACCAAACACTGCTTCTTCTAAACTAACCAATGTTTAAGAAGAAAAAAAAAAAACAAGAAAAAGTTTCTTAAATTTTTGCTTTCCGCGATTCTTTTGTGGTTAACGGTCGTGATTCCAGGGCTCAGGTCTCCGGCTTGCAATGAACCTGATAACAGTTGCAGTTTTGCTACAATTCCCCAACTTCTACTACTTCTTGCTTCCTTTGCATTGCTTGCCATTGGAGCTGGGGGTATCAGGTCTTCTACTTTAACCTTTGGAACAGAACAACTTGCAAATGGGGATCCCAACAGTAAGGGAGGACTTATGGAGAAATTCTGCAGCTGGTACTATGCTATGTATATGCTCTCTGTTCTGATTGGGTACACAGTTCTTGTGATAACATTCGCCGGCGTGGGGAAGAAGAAGAAAGAAAAAGAAAAAAAGAATTTTTTTTAATGGGATATTTTGCCCCACTAGTTTGAGTTATTGACGGATTTATGGCCAAAAGTATCAAGTTGACTGCTAGTAAAATGTTTAAATAGTCACTTGACGGATTTAATCAAAAGTTGATAATTGGACATTCGGGTATCATTTAGGCTATTGTTTCAAGATAAAATATGGTGAACATTTAATGAACTAAAAAATAATAACATGACAATATCTAGACCTTAAAATATCTTTGAAAGGCCGGCCTTCCAAATAAACTTTGAAAACGCAAGCCATGCCATGCCTTACCCCTCAAGTAGGACTTTTTACTTAACTGGTAAAGTTAAAAAAATCATTTTCTTAGTAAAAAGGACTTTGATGAAAAATGCATATATAAAAAAAAAAATTTACTCTCTTATAGCCCCTGGTGAGGATCGAACTCACGACCTTTCGCTTACGAAGCGAACGCACTACCACTATGCTACAGAGGCAAGTACTCTAAAACTTTTCATAACTAAATAAAAATAATAAAAGACTAAAATTATATTTTGACTGAAGTTAAGGCATATTGTAAAGGAAATGTTTCGATACTCCCAAATGATAGCAACATCGTTTTTATTGCAAAAGAAACAAAGTCTCATCTAAATACTTTGGCTGTTTTTTGATATATTATAATCTTCAATTTCACATAATAAAAAATGTAAAATTAACCCTTTATAACTTTACAATTGGGTATTTGTGTGTAACTTGCGAAAGTGAACTTATAATCGTGTGAATCGCCTTGTTATACGACTAAAATAGGAGATTTTATCTTCAGCTTAACGTAATAAGAATTACAAAATTAGTTCTCGCGAGCGTGCTTTACAATTATGCACTCATGGATTCGTCATGAAGAGCAAACCTTAATCTCAAGAACTCTTAAACAAGAATACACCATTCACTCTATGTTAAATAGTTCTTGTTCATAATGTTTTTAGAGAAGAAAATTCTTTATTAGTGGAACAATAAACGATAAACACAATTAAAAGGTTCGATTTTTAAATACATCTGCTTATAATTAGTTAAACTAACAAGACTTGACAAATAGTTTTTTTCTTTTGCTTTTTTTGGCAATGGCATATTGTTATGAACTTCTCAAGTACATTTTGCATCTTGCAATTATTTGTTTCCATTTCAAGAGCAAAGATCCATAAACCAAAACCACAGCTGTAGTTTACATGGGATGTACAATCGATTGGTTTTAATTAATTGGATTGGATGACTGCGGTCAATTGAACGGATTAAATTGGATGATTAAAAAAATAATCAAATTCAACCGATTATTTGGATGATAACCGAATCAATCTAATAATAGGGATTAGATCGTTTTTGATTGGATCTTAAAAATTTTCATAAAATCCTAAATAATTTTATTTTAGGAAAATTGGTGAATTTACTCCGCAAAATTTTAGAAATGGGTGATTATGGTCCCTAGAGGTTTTTTTTTTTTTGCCTTTTATAATCCCCAAAAAACATTCGAATTGTGATTATAATCCTTTTTATGGTTTTAGGCTATAATCTAAAGGACAAAGAGTTGACCCTTGAAGATTTTGAGAAGTTTCAATTAAAAATTTGTTCAGATAGCCATTCCATTATCCATGAGGATTAAATTGCCCTTCGTCCTTTAATTTTTTTTTTTAAATAAAACCCTTCGACATAATATAAAAAAGACAATAATCATAATTTGAAAAAATTTTGGGGACTATAAATTCAAATAAATATATTAAAAAAAAAAAAACACATTTGGGAACCATAACCAACAATTTCTAAAATTTTGGGGACTAAACTCATCAATTTCCTTTTTTTATTAAATATAAAAACTAATTAAACAAGAAACAAATATCTTACAAATTTAAAAACAACATAATATCCATGCAACCAATACTTATAAATAATTCATAACTTATTCAAATATAAAACACTCTCCCTCTAAAAAATTTACTTATATTAATTAAAAGTTTGAACAAATCACATCATATATTATCTTGTATCTTTAGAATTAAATTAAAAACTAACTAATTTCATTATTAGAACTAGAAGAACACATATATGGTGGATTGTGCAATAAAATTATTGTTATATTTATATATAATTAATACATATCAAGTATATTTTATATATTAATTATATAATATATATTTTTGATTCGGTCGCTTATCCAATAAAAAAACCTCTTCAAGATTCCAAATCAACCGATACAATTAAATCAATTTTCTGGAAATTCTATCTAAACAGATAATTGGATTGAATTGGATTTGTGCACCCGTATCGGTTAGGAATTAGGATGCTGGAAAGAGAAACAGAGACTTGTGCCTGCCAGCCTGCTCCTCCAGTAGCCAAAAGTTGTATTGCCCCATTTAAGGCATCCTTATAAAAAGTCAGTCTTGCTCAGTTTCTATACAAGTATTCTGTGCCTAAGAAAAGAATAATTAGCATTATGTGAGTCCAAAGATCTAACTGGAAAGAAGTGGATATTCAAACCTAAAATAACAGAAATGGATAATTATTCCAAGCTCTACATGGTTCAGATACAGCCACATGATTCTACCTCAAATGTGGTAAAGAGATGAACCTGAATTTCTTTAATCCATAAATCATCCAGTACTTGAAAACCATTTTCAGGATTTTTAACACAAACTGCGCAATGCCCTTTCCTATCTGTGAACATGGCTAAAAATGGCAATACTGCTGACAGATCTTTAGATGATTGTATACCCACCGCTTCCGGAAATTATCCTTTATGGGCATAAGAAGCATCCAAGGAATACCCCAGAACTCAATGTGAAACTATGATTGTCCATGGTTCTTTCAATCTGTCCACGGAAACTAGGCAGTGCTCAATGAATTTGTATTGCTCTGTTCCCTCCCTCCAATCAAGTTCAATGTCGGCCATTAGGACCTGAACATTCCATAGTCGATATAGAACCTGAAGGAAGAATGTAGTGAGTAATCCTACAGGATCGATATTGCAGAAATTCTTCAATTTTATCGAATTCATACTATATAAATCAGATTAGAGGGTATCCAAAGGCAAAGAATTTTAATTCAAATAACCGTGTAACATCATGCAGCAAGCATATTACGAAATGGTTGTCAAAGACTTATATGTGCAGTGCTATGAGAAGATTTTACTCACCAATATGTACGGCCACTCAAAACTTCTATTCCTGCAAACCGTAGCATTGTGGAGCCAGCTCAGGTAACCACAAGTAATCAATTCTACAAAGGTTGCGGATGTAACTGTTATTAGTTCGGACTAATTTGTCAAAAATGATGCACTCTGGTTTACGTCGAAACAGAACAGACGAAGGGTGAATTTGCACAATCAGACCACTTGACAAAATCCTGCAAGTATGAAAAGTTTTATTAGAGACACAAATAGCAAAATCACTTCATTCAGCAGCACAAATATGGTCTATTAATGAGCTGAACTTGGAGCCATAACCTGTAAAGACCATCAGGCTGCTTCAATGCTGCATTGAGAAAAAAGGAAGCAGCTAGGCATCTGCGGAACACAATCATGTCATCTCCGCATGAAGTGATGCGAAGACCAATTTGTTCAACACTCCTCTTTATTTGACTATGAAAGAAAATTAAATAAATCTTCATTTGCAGCAGAGAAAGCACTTAATTAGAAAAGAAACAGGACAAAATCAATGAAGACACATAAAACAAGAAGCTAGTGCATATAGCTTTTGGCATCCCAAATGTCAGAATTACGAGATGATAAAATTATATATTTGTCTTATCAAGAAGTACCGTAAGAATAGGTTCCACTAACCAATGGTTTTGAAACTAGAAAACAATCCTTTAAAATGAAAAGATGATAAACGATTTTTGGGATGCCACCATCTTCCTTCTAATATTTGAAAAGATGAAAAGACAAATGGAGCTACCTGTGAATATCCTGAGCATGTCTTAGAGAGCGGCTATTGATGAAATTTTCTCTGCACCACTTCCTCAAATTCTTTTCGGCTTTTTCCTTACTGTTGGTCAATTTGCTCTTTTCCAAGAACTCAGCAGAAGCTCGATATACATTCAGCAAAGTTAGATGGTCTCCTTCTGGACTAGAGAAGCATCTCAGTGCAGTTCGTGACTGCTTAGGACAAGCAGAAATGATTAGACAATTACCCATGCAGATAAATTAAAGGAACAAACTTGAAATATGCCTGAAGGAAACAACAAAACATGAAAATTAAGGTCAGAGGTAAACATATAGAGACAGTTGATGCCACCAATTTTGCTACTTCTGTCTGTTAGCAATAAAGGTTCTTAACTCTGCATGAACATGTGGTGCTGAATATAAAGAATGCTTTAGAATAGAATAAAATAAATAGACTAGCCTTGGCTTGCGAAGTTTCCCTAGCTTAGAAGCTATTTCTTTTTGACTGTCCAAAATTTTGTGCAGTGTATTATTTAGACTGGGCAAAAGGATATTGTTTCTCTTTCATATGGTCAGACATCAGAATGCTTCTGTCAGTTTAATAGGCTAGTCAAAAATAAGTCCAAACACATAATAACATACCTCCTCCAATTTATCACGTGGAGCATAAAAGATAGATTCCACAGAGAGCATTGCAACAATTATTAACATTTCTTCCAAGCAATTGAACTGATTTGCTAGGATGAGAGCCTTAGAATACATTGGTTCCAGAGGCAGCCTGGCCATTTGATGCCCAATGGGATCTGCGAGTTTGCTTTCGTCTGTTAAAGCACCTAACAAGAATAATGACTCCAGTGATCTGATGATAGCAATCCTGTTTAAAAGTGAAGGTTGAAAAAGAGCAAAAACAATAGGTTATCAGGGGAAATATCCCCAAATCTCCTCCCCCCCCCCCCCACTCCCCCTTCTTTTCTTCACTTTTCAATTTGGGGATTATTGATAATAAAAAAAACTACCAGTACAAGATAAGAACTTTTTGGAGCCATTGTGTATCGAATTGAGAATAGAAGAAATACAAAAACCCATAGTTAGAAAGGCATATGCAAAGATTAATAGAGAAAGTGAGTGCTCTCCAATCTCATGCTTCCAAAATATGATGGCTTTTCAGCTTGTACTTTGGAAAATTTTCCTCAATTTGTCTAAGAGACAGCTCACCATTCAATTTACATAAAAAAGATTACAACACATAAATATAAACTTTGGAGGAGGATATTTTGTTACAAAGAACAAAGATTGAACTTAGTATCTGGTTTTTTAGGATGGAAAAGTAATCATGAGCTTCCTCTAGAACAATATAAGGTATGCTCTGAAAGAATATCTAACAGGTAACAACAAAAGTTACAGAGCATCCTTAGAGAGAATTTCTCAAAAATTCAAGCAAATTTTCTCATACTCTTTCACCTTCTATATTTGTTTTAGATAACAAACTAGAAAATCAGTGGCATCAAGGAAAGAGAAGCTGGTAAACATGAAGAAGAATGGCAAAGAAACTGACAGTTTCTTTGCCTTGGAGCAAAATGGCATGCAGGCCTTTATTTGCAAACTGTAAGGGTTCTGTTTTGAAAGCCTTAATTACCTGTTTGGTTTCTGGATAAAGTCAAACCCTGCAATATCATCAATTCCAAGAGCCTTCAGCTGCAAAATAACATTTGAGAGGTCGGATCTTTTGATTTCTGGTGTCGTTGAATCGTCCAATTTCTCAAATTCAGTCTCTGGATAAAGGCGGTAGCACTTGCCAGCTCCTTCACGGCCTGCACGTCCACTGCAAAGAGACTTGTTAGAGTTATCGTTACCATCTGAGCCTAGATCATCCATATCTCACGAAGACATCTATGCGAATGCAGTTAAATAGGCCAAAAAATGCTAATTTTGAAACATCTTGAATCTCTAACAAGAAGAGTGTGATGATACAAAATATTGAGCAAGAAAGGATTACCAAGAATAACACTTTAGACTTTCTAAGACTTGAAAGTGAATAGATAACGAAGGAAGAAACGATAAAAATATGCAAAAAAGCCCCATGGAATAATTTTTTATGATTTCCAAGAAAATTACATGTGCAAAAGAAACATATATTGACTATGCCAATAAGAAACAACATGGATTACTTACACTTAACTGAAGAAACTGACACACCTTCAGATTTACAAGATAGTTTGTCTGTGGTTGTGATAACAGGTGGGTACAGAGACAAGATAATATAATTGAAACATGAACAACAAAGGAAGGCTGCTCATCAACTTTAATAGAATGGATGATTAATAGAATGCTTGTTCAAGTCTAAAAAAGCCAAGGTTCTAACTGGGTATAACATTATTGTTCCTGTGGACAGTAACATTTGAGTATGATGGTTTCATATTTACCATCCTTCTGGTGAAGATGGTTTTCATATTTATCAAAAAGGAAGGAATCAAAAACTAGTTTATAATAAGTTAACCATACAAGTGGAATCTCTGTTCTCTAGCTTTCAGCCTATAAATACAAGAGAAAGCCTCACAAAGGAAAAATGGTGACAGGAAAGTGGACAACATGAAAAAGCACAAAAATGAACACTTCCCAAGCTCATAGCAGGGCTCAAAACCAATTGTTCGGTGGTTTACCTCCTTTGTAGTGCCTGGGCTTTGGAGGTTTTCACAATATCTAAAGACTCAATCCCCGTATCAGCATCATAGGTGCGTGCTTTTACCACTCCAGGATCAATGACATATTTGATACCAGATATTGTCACTGATGTTTCAGCAATGTTGGTTGCCAGTATTACCTAAGCATTAGATTTGATTAAATAAATCACATCAGTTAAGAGCAAAATGCATTTCTTCAATCATTTCAAACTGATAAATGCAAGACCCATATGTCTTATGTAGAATTTCTCCGTCATCTACATGGGAATTAACATTCTAGCTTTTGCATTAAGTGGAAATCAATTATGTCATCTAGAATATCAGAAGCATTGCTAAAATATCAAATACATGGAAATTTTCTAAAACAACAATCTAAAGGAGTTGATTCATATACTAGAAGGACAACTATGTTAAAATTCTGCCTGGTAACTGACTCACTTACAATCGAGAAAAGCAGGGGCGATATATGTGAGAAAGCACTGAATGCAATAGTTAAATCAACCATGACAAAATGAATACAAAGTTTACCATGTCCCAGAAACATCCACCAATCCATTTTCAATCAGCTAAAGTTAATGAAACATAAAATACACAGGGATACAAATCAACCTTGCGGAATCCAGTGGGCGCAGGCATAAAAACTTTCAGTTGTTTCTCAGAAGGAAGAGAAGAAAATATTGGAAAAGTTAAAAGCTTCTGCTTGGCTCCAGGCAAAAGCCGTAGACGCTCGCGGACAAGCCTCTCAACAGATTCAATCTCTTCTTGGCCAGTAAGGAACACAAGTATGTCACCTGGACTCTCTTCCAAATGAATCTGGAAAAAGAAGAAAGAACTAGCAACGTAAGGGTTCAAGAAAAAGCATAAGATTGGTACTGTCAACATCTGATAGCAAAGCAGCTTCAGTTAAAGGATATATCAAACAGAAATGCACTGTAGAGCTAGGAATGTAACAGAATGCTATAGAGAAAGAAGGAGATTGTGATTTAGGTGAAACTAGTTTCATCCAGATCAATAAATGAAAAGCTAAAGAATAAAATACCAAACTCTTCACACTATGGAAAGAAAAAGGACTGACAAGCAAAACATAGTAGGTTCTCCTTGCTACCTCTCCTAATAATATGGAATCAAGAAAAGAAACGAAAATTTTTCAGAGCAACTAAATTTATATATGTTGTGAAAATCCAAAAAGGATGAATTCATTACCTGAAATATAGTTATCAAGGCTGCATCCACATAATCTGTCTCAGGTTGGAGGGTGTAGAGTATATCAACCGGATATTGACGCCCCTGGACATGAACAGCCTTTGCTCCAGAAAAATACTCAGAAAAAACTTGAGCATCCAAACTAGCAGACATAATGATTAACTTCAGCGGGGAGAGTTTTCGGCCATGGAAGCGTTTTAGAAGATCCCCATGTTCTGCAACAGGCAGCAAGCCATTCTTGGCATTTTTATCATCATCATTTTTAGGATTATTGACAACTTCTGACCTATTTTTTTGCACGATCTTCAACAAACCAAGCAACACATCAGTGTGGACCGTTCTCTCATGAGCCTCATCAACAATAATAACAGAATACTTAGAGAGAGATGGGTCCAACAGTGATTCCCTGTAACCGTATTCACCCTTCATCAGTGCAAAGTTTGAAAGAGATTATTCTTGTCAACAATTACCACTTCCAAGATATCAGCAGTTTTAAATTACTTTAATTCATAAATCAAACTTCCTTTATTTCAAGACATTAAAAAAAATTTGAGAATGGTAACCGAGAGCCTCATGGAAGAAAAATATATATGTCGTGTGGTAGCTTAACTTGCTACTATATAAGTAGAAAGACAAAGCCATTGCCAAAAGTACCAGATAATTCAAAACAAGGAACAAAAATAATAGCATACTCCACCTCAATAGTAATCCATCTGTCATGTACTTGATTCTTGTTGAGCTAGAAGTCACATCCTCAAATCTAATTGAATACCCAACTTTTTGGCCTAGAGGAACACTACATTCCTCTGCAACCCGTTTTGCAACAGAAACAGCTGCAACGCGTCTAGGTTGTGTTATGCCAATGATACCACCATCACAGCAGAATCCTCCATTAAAAAGATACTGAGGCAATTCTGTACGAACCGAAGTCACCATACAGAAAAAGGATAAAAAAAAAGTGTTGCAATAATAACTTAAGAAATTCACTTCAATGTACTTTCAAAGACAGCATGCGTAGACATATTCACTCAGAACTTACGTGTTGTCTTCCCGCTTCCAGTTTCACCAACAACAATTAGGGTGTTGTTCTTCCGAACTTCATCCACTAGTCGCTTTTCAACTAGAAGTAGAATCACAAAGTTTCAGAAAGCAAAAAGCTAGCTTAAGAATGCACGTAAATTGAAAATTTCAGGGTTTTAGATGAATTCTGATGTTGGCAGATCAGAGATTCCAAAATAGCCTCCCAGCTCTCCTCAAGCCAAGCTGACGAGTTATAACCAGCTATATTGAGACCCAAAAACCACTTCTCTAGTTCCTTCAAATTTGATTTCAAAAATAGCATACTAAAAGCCTAAGGCAGTAAAATTAAATGTTACCAATCAGCGAGTGAGAGCAAATACGTAGAAGTGAAATGTCGTTTAGTTGAAAAGTGAGACTTTTTACATATACTCAATAGTTACAATTGCTGAATGCCTTAGTAATTGTCAAACAATTACTTCCAAATCCACTTGTCTTTAGAGAAACATATAATGTAGAAGAGAAATAGGAACATGGGAAGAAGGGCTGCCACCCACAAAACCAATACAATCCAGACAGAAATCCTTGAGCTACTTAAAGGCTAAGTATAACTTAGAGCATTGCATTTTCTAACTTGTGCAAAATCATGGCCAGAGGGTGAAAAAAAAAAAAACGAAAAAGAAAAAAGGTAATACCCGAAGCTATTGGTAGAGACTTCCTCTGTTGCTCTATTTTCTGCCTCCTGCAAATTTTCATTGTATCAACTAAAAATCAAACAACCCCATTTGTCCTCATACAAAAACAAAAGTACAGACAAAGAATCATTCACAAATAAGTATATACACAACAAATTCCCAAATTTTTTGCCCCCTTTTATCTCATGGTTTAATCAGATAAGTTCCTAAACAAGAACCTGGCAAAAGAATCCGCTTTGCGTTGATTGTTCTGGGGAAAATTATTCGAAGGCATTGAAGGCATTGCTGGGAAGTATTAAACAAAACTTCACAACACTTGAGCCGTGGCAGAAGAAGAAGAGACGGACAAAAGAACCCAGCAATGTTCGAAAGTTACAATCTTTACTGGTCCTGTCCTGAATAATCCTAAAACTCTTCGCACTTGGGCTGATGATTGCCGACCCGAGCGACCGTTAAAAGGGTATGGGAATGGGGAAAACCGTAACAGGGATTTAAATAAAGCTATTTTTGCTACAGAGACACACAAGATACTACCGATTCTAAAGTAGTTGCAGGCTTGAAGTTTAGGACTGTTTACAGCGGCCGCCCACAGCCAAACGTCAAAGTTTCCTCTTATTATGTTGCACACTTTATCTCGCGCCTCATAGCTACTCCCTGGCTCCAGAGTTTTTGTAATTGATTGTCTTTTCCTTTTTTAATGATTTGAAATTGAACGTGTATAAAATATATATATAGGGATTTGTTGATGTGTCCAAACTCGCACACAGCAATCGTGTGAAAATATATTTTTTTTAAGGATTTATATGGAAATGGTATTTTTTTGAGTTAGATTTTTTTAAAAACTCAAACATAAAACGATGTCAGGCATGTTGTTTTGTGCTCTTGAATCTATTGAATTTGGGCTCATCTTACTTTTTTTTAGACTCAGATTTAAAGTTTAGACCACACAAATCACAATCTTAAATATTCAACTTCAAGATTAGTTCAGTGAAACATTAAAAAAGTTCAAACTCAAATTATGATTTGATTAGTTATAATAAAAAATCTCCACTTTTGACTCGATTGCTTCACTCAAATCCAAACTTGAGTTTGGACTTGTTTAAATTTTTTTTATCTATTTTTTTAAAAAAACCTTTACAATATATTTTATATAATATTAGTTTAGATTCATAAGCCTAAAGAATTGAATGTATACGAGATAATTTTTTAACATATGAAATGGCTCGAGCTTCATTAAGTCAATAATTGAGCTCAAATTCAAATTTTCATTGAGTTGAGGCCACATTATTCATGAATTGTATGTCTCATTTACCCTTTGTCCAAGCAAATACTTATTGATATTTTGTCAAAACAGTTTATTAGTTTAAAAAGAAAATTGCTTGTTTGGCATTTTGAAGAACAGTCTCAATAGAATAGTCCATTTTAACTCTCTCATATCTATATATTGCCATATAATGATGATTTTTTTATTCATAAAATTTTTTTGTCACTAAAAATTGATTTTTTTCTAATAATATTTTAAATCATGAGTATAAACAGTTTTGTTTTGAAAATTTATATTTTCATCACTATAGGAGAATACATTATTAGCAAAAAAATATTTCCATCACTGTAAATTGTTTATTTTGAAAGAAAAATATGTCAGTATATGTTTAATATGGATGGATAAAACTTTCGTTAATATAGAACGTGTAAAAAAATTATATTAATCTATCTCATATTGCTTCCTAAAACTTTTGTAAGTGAATTTATTTTCTATATAAATTCATGAGTATATTATTACTTTTCGAGAGTAAATATTCATTGACTTTGTCATTAATTTAATTTTATCTTTGATGAATTAATATAAATAATATGTTTTTTATATTTATTAAATAATTAAAATTAAAATTTGAATATAGAAAAATCATATATATATTTTGACAACATATTATCAACATAAAAATAATAAATTATAAAAATTAATTTACAATGATAAATTTTTGTGAATAGTTATTGATGATTTTTTACCATCAAAGAAACTGTACATTTAAATCAATGTATAGTTGGTTTTTCTATTGTGATAGTTTAAATCAATGTTTTGTGGATCGGATCGAACCAACCGATCAAACTGGGAATCGACCAGTTGATCGGTTCGATTCAAAGAAAAAAACCTATTATTTCAAAAATCGATGGTATTTTAGCAAATTGATGAAAACCAGCCGGATCAACCGATGAACCAGTCGGTTTGATATTGAACCGGTCGGTTTTCATTCTAAAAACTTTTGGGACTAAATTGATAAAATTAAAAACTTAATACAC
>JAOXNR010000013.1:11404306-11454137 GCA_028571225.1 Parsonsia alboflavescens
TATATTTAACTTAAAATAATAACAACATTTTTTAGTTAATTTAAAATTTAATGAAATTTATTTTGATTTAATTTCAAGTTTAATAATATAAATTTTTATTTTAATTTAAAATTTTATAATAATAATAATAATGAAAAAATAATGGGTCGACCTTCCATATATAAATTATCCCGACCTTTAGTGATATTTAAATTTTTATAATAATAATAATAATGATGAAATAATAATGACCGACCTTCCATATATTATTTTGACTTTCCATAAATTATCTCGATCTTCTATAGATTATGACCTTCAGTGATATTTAAAATTTTATATAATAATAATAACGGCAGACCTTCCATAGATTATCCCAACCTTCTATAGATTATCTCGATATTTAAAATATTATAATAATAATAATAATGGCCCAAATTCCATATATTATACCGACCTTCCATAGATTATCCCAATCTTCTAAAGATTATCCAGACCTTTCACAATTTCAACCCAAAAAGTCTAATGCCAACCTTCTCAAATGGTTTATCAAACAAATATGCCTCCAAATAGGCTTAACATTCCTCAATTATCAACAAAATTTAAAAAAGATGACCGTTGAAATTTCCAATACAAACCGAAGTAAAAAACAACAAGATCGCAGTTCAAAAGCAAAAAACAAGAAGATGATAGAAATGTCTCAACGTGGAACAATCACAGCATAACCATTTGCAGAATCATGGAGATAAAAAATAATTTAAATGACGCAAAAGGGACTTACCTATAGCCAAGGAGGTGATGATCTAACTTTTTCTTTTTTGCAGTTGTCTAACTTCTTCTTGTTCGACAACTGCAAGCTAGCGGTAAACAATTTGCACGACACTGGCACGTTTGAACAAAGGGATTGTGAGAGGACTAAGGAGTAAGGAAAGTTGATTGGGTTTCCTTGTCGCCAGGAAGGTCATTTGAACGAGGGTTTGGGGGAGGTTGGGTGAATAAGTTCCCAAAAAACCCATTGGAATTTCAATCGAATTTGGGGAAGGTCGACTGAATGAGGGCAAATGAGTCTTTTCCATTTGGCCAAAGGTTTCTTTTCTCAAACTGGGTATCCGTGCCAATTTAGGTATACAGTGAAATTCATTATTTGAAATCAGATATAATTGAAATGTTTTGAGAAATCAGGTATAATTGAAATATATAATTCAATTTTGGATATTTTTTAGAATTTCCACTGAAAAAATTTAAAGAAGTACTCCCTCCTTTAAAAAAATAAAAAATAAAGTCGTTTAAGGAAAGAAGAATTAATGACGGTTGTTTATAAAATTGAAGAAAAACCTTTTTTAATATTTTTTAATGCAATTAATTATATTACACATTCTAATTTTTAAACTAACCAATCAAATAAAGGAGAGAGGAGAGAGAAGGAAAGGAAAAAAATAAAGGAGAAAAGAGGAAAGGAGATTGTAATTGAAAATAAATTAAAGAGTTGCAAACTTGTCTCAAATGGATAATAATATGATTACCTTAATCCTGATTAAAAATCCTTAAACCACATTTTTAAAGACATTCTTTTTTAAATAGAGAGAGTAAGTTTTTTTTTATGCTCAAAAGGGGCTCTAAGGAGGTGATTGTATTTAATTTGATTTTATTTGGCATCAATAGACTGAAGGTAAATAAAAATACTTTCTCATTTATTTTATTAATATTTGGCTCCAAATTTTCTAACACTTTTTTTACGTTATATTTTATACCATCAATGATAAATATCTACATATACTTTTATACATATATTTTATTAATAAAATCCTAAAAAGATATACTAAACCCTAGGATATTTTATATATATCGAGTAATATATATTATTTTATTAGGTGATTTAGAATAAGTATTAAAATATCCGGAGCTTTAATAATTGGATGTTAGGATTTTAGAAATTTTTTAATACATAATAAGATCACATTTTATATTGATAACAAATTTAAACATTTTATGTAGATATTCTTTTTATTTATATAACAATGAGAAGAGTAAATCATGAATTAAAAAATTTAGAGTTAATAGACAAAAATTTTAAATAAAAGGGCAAAATAAAAACTAATATTTCTCGAATGGCATACAAGGGAGACTTCCCCTTCTTTTTTTTTTTTTTTTTCCAATCCAAAATACTCCATCCGTCCGAAAAATAAATATTTCATTTTGACTCTTACAGATTTTAAGAAAATTAATTTACTTAATTCATTTTAAACTTAATAGCATCAACTTCTGAATAAAAATTTAACTAATCTAAAAAATGAGATATTTATTTCTGAATAATTCAAAATTAAAGTGTGGATATTGAATTTCGAATGGATGGAGTATCTAATTAAAATTATTTATTTCTCCAAATATCCCCTATAAAAGAAAAGAAATCCCCTTGGGGCATCCCTTATGCGTATGGTTCCTCCTAGACGTGTCAAAAATGACTACACATTGGATTGACCTAGCTCACTTAGGCCCCTTTAAATTAGGATTGAGTTGGATTTAGACTTAATTCTTGAGGGACTAACAAAATAAAGGTTTCGTTTCACCAAAGGTTGAGTTGACTCATAGATTTCCATATAATTTTTTAAATATATTTTTATGAATATTCATAATTTTATTCTAAAACACAAAAGCTAATCATAAAAGAAAAATAAATTTAAGGAATCAATAAACGAATAATAGTTGGATTTCAGATTCCTTATTTCAACAAATGTTTGAAGTAAAATGATACAAAATGAAAATTTCAAGTAAATAACTTGTAGTTTTTATATGTTACTTTTTAATTTTGTAAGCATAACTATATAAATAAATAAAAATTATTTCTTTTGAGACATCCCAGTGGATGAAATGGCCAGAATGCAAATAATAAGTTTTGAATTCGAATTCCACTAATATTCACCTGAACTAAAAATTTTTTTTAAAAAAAAACAAAATTATTAACAAATTCTTAAAAAATATTTGAAAATTTTTTTAAAAAATTGGCTCATGGGCTTTCAGACCCATGCCCGCAGATCTTAGCCCATATGGGCAAACCCAACGGAGTCCAATTACAAAGGAACCTTATTTTTTTCAACCCAACCCAACTCTTTCAAAGTTCTAGACGAGGGTCCAGAGTCCATAAGCTTTTATGAATCAAAGCCTATTTTGAGGGTCTAATCTTCCTCCCTGTTTAATTGATCCCACTTACTTTTTCAGTAATTAAGTTTTAATCTTATCAACCCATTAACCAACTCATCTAATATTTAATTTTTACCATATTGCATTTACTTTACATATTATATATAAAAAAATCAAACATTCCAAATTAATACAAATATGTCTCATTTATTGGCATCTTCTTACAATCTATTCTACAGCAACTGAAAGGATAAGATAAGTTTCATAAAACTGTTAAAAAAAAAAAAAAAAGGATTGAAAGTATAGGAAAATAAGGGACGTCCACGGACGCGGCATGTTGAGTTGAAGGGTGCTGATATGTGTGGGGACGGCGGGACGTAGACAGGCAGATATCGGATACCTGAGCGCGACGAGGCCATGTTAAGTAGGATTAAGAGTCCAACGATTGCAATTGTGGCCACAAGGTGGCAATCTTCTCCAATTCAGCTGAGAGAGAGTTTCCTGGCATCTCTCCTGACTCTCGAGCTTCTGCTGTTCTTGATGAATGCTGGGACTAAGGCACCCACTGGAAGCCATGCTAGCTGCAACTGGTCCATCCTTTCTTGGAAATGGACCATCCGCCATGCGTTGCAAGATCAGGCACCGGACTGACTTCCGATCTTGGCCTCTTTGTAGTTTCCCGTCATTTCTTCCCGAAGAAGTTGAAGATATCAAAGACAATTCAGCTAGAAAATTGGCCTCGAGAATTGAAAGAGTCCCTGTTCAAGTAAGGCCATAAATAGATATATTCTGTTTTCATGTTAAGTTTTGATTCCTGAAATTTGATTGCATGAAGCATATGATACCAGAGTCCTGATTAATTGTTTATGTTTTGAGATGGGTCATATTCCGGTAGTTCATTTAACCGTTCTGTTTCGCTAGGATTTTTGCATTTTTACTATTATAAAATGAGTACATTAAGATTCTAATGTTGTTCCCGTCCCCTCTCAGGCTGAGAATCTTTTGTTTTCAAGTTAATTAATGCACCAATATATTTATTTTTACTATCTGTAAAGATGTTTAGTTTCATTGCTGCTGATTGAATGATTATTCTATGGTTAGCAGCATTCTTTAATCTGTATAGAGAGGCATGTTTGGACAACCATGTGTGTTGCCGTCCACATGGGCATAGTGCCTATCTTCGGGTGTCTTTTGAAAGCATGGGGGAAGGTTCTAGCAATTTACTTTATTTGGTACAACACAAAATAATAAATTTCTTGTCTGCTGAAATTTGGGAGTATTATCTTAAGAATTTGGGAATTAGAAATTCCCAGCAAAATTTTGGTTATGGGGTTTAGTTAGTATGCTATGAATAATTCTTCCAAATAATTTTACAAAGCTTGTTCTAAAAAGCTCTTCTTCATTTCATGTCTTTTAATATGGTTTAATCAAGCAACTGAGACAAAAGCTATTGGAGAATACAATTCAGTTTTGTTAGTTCCCAGTTAAATACAGTGTGTTTGGTTAGTGTTTTAACTAAACCAGGAAAGGGCGAATTAATTTGAAAGTAACTATATAGGGAATGTATGTTTGAATTTGTAGAAACAAATTCCATATGCTTGTCACAATCATATTTTTCACATGAACCATGAAAAGGAAGATGGTTCAGATTGTTCTTATTGGAATAAGGAGATGCTGTTTTGATGAGAGTATAAGATCAATTTGGATTACACAATGTCACAGCTTGTGAGCAATGACTAAGATTATAGTCAAGTTATTTGCAGAACATATTATAATTATGGTAATATATCTTTCTCTCCCCTTCGTAATGTATTTTTTAGGTAAGCTTTTCAAACAGTACTCTCATGAGTAGTTGTGTGAAACCGAGGGTACAAACTGAGACAAATCCACTTGTTCTTCTCCATGGTTTTGACAGGTCTGGATCATGAGCAATCAATATTTTCTATAACATCTTGGTCTTTCTGTATTTCTTTTGGGTTTTATTGCTTGATATAGTTCTTGTTTAGAATGGAGATACACACTTCCATTGCTTGAGGAGGCAGGACTGGAGGCATGGGCAGTTGACATTCTTGGCTGGGGTTTCTCTGATTTAAGTAAGCCTTTTTCCATCCAGTTCCATTTGGTTGTCTGGTTTCTAGATGTTCTCATCAACTTTTAATTGTCTACAGAATCTTTATTATTTAAATATTCTGATTTTCATTATTAGAAAGGCTTCCCTCATGTGGTGTTGCTTCGAAGCGTGATCACCTCTATCAGGTATTTCAACTTTACTACTAATGGAACATCTAAAATTAATCCTAGAGATAGCTGAAATACACGCAAAGTTTAAATTTCATTTTAGTTGCCCAATTCAGGGGTTGATTTCTTGTGAATCTATGATTGGAAAATCAAGACACTAGACTTAGAACCCTTATTAAAATGTAAAGATGAAAATTTTGTTTTCCTTCTCATGATAACATGTAAGTTTGGAGCAGAGATTAAAATTTTTGAGCTCAGATGAGGGATGATGGATTGGTTCTGTTACCCATTCATCTTTTTAGTTTTCTAACTTCTGAGCTCCTTTAGCATATATATTCAATAGTTGTAACTGCTAGTTATTCTGCTATATCAGTAAAGGCTATATTAAATTTCATCCTGAAATTTCTGTAGTTTTGGAAGACTTATATCAAGAGGCCAATGACTTTGGTCGGCCCAAGCCTTGGAGCTGCTATTGCTATTGATTTTGTTTCCAGTCATCCAGAAGCTGTACGAGTTCCTAAACATCACATATTTCCACGTAGATGTTATGAGTATTCCTTTAGTGCAAGTTTGCATTATTATTCACTCCAGAGCATATATTAGCTGTTTTTCCCTTTGTTTCAGGTTGATAAGCTGATCTTGATAGCTGCAAGTGTTTATGCAGAAGGCACAGGAGATCTTGCAAAGTTACCCAGGATATTAGCATATGCTGGGGTGAGTCTCTCTTTATTCCTTCGGATACTTGTATTTAGATACAAAGGGAAGTTTGTACTTAGTCTACAGCATGCAAAACACAAGTATCTCTCCACAAGATGATGGGCCAGATGGTATTAATTGTTTCGGCAACCACAAGGGAAATTTCTTTTCCCTTTGTTCATAATAAGCTTTCTTCATATCTGTTGGAAAGTCACTAGAGTTTTACAGTTGATTCATTGACCTTCTCTTTTTCCCCTTTTTTGGTTTTTAAGTTGTAACCCATCAACAATGACCTACCATTAAACTTTATTCTAGCATCAACCACTTTCTTCTGAGGCTTTCCCATTTTCTACTTCATCTATGTAAGTTGGTCAAACGTCTTAACTTTTATATCCCTCTACTGCCCTCTATTTCACAGGTGTGTCTGTTGAAAAGTATTCCACTGCGTCTATATGCAACTTCATTGGCCTTTAATGGTCTGCCATTGGATAGATGTAGAGACTGGACTAATGTGAGTGTTCCATGTAGACTCTATTGTACTGCAAATGAAATTAGGATGATTCAAGTCTTAACCTTGTTGTTTCGTTACTGTACCATAATGTTTTGTAGTCTGACCTTTGGAACATGGTACTACAATTCCATTATCCAGCATAAAATTGATGGCTTTTTCTGTGACTACATTTCAGATTGGCCGATTACATTGTCTATTACCTTGGTGGGAGGACGCCACTGTGGAATTCATGATCAGTGGAGGTTATAATGTTGTTGCACAAATAGAACACGTATGCAATTTCTTTTGTTGCTATCAGTGAGTAATTTATGACTAAAGGGGTCTACATTGATTACTTTATGATGAGTCCAATTTAGTGATTCTTGTTTTCTAAAGTTTTGACTATTAGTAATTCTTGCTTAAACTACTATTACATGTGCACGTTTGGCAGTTGATGTTTTTTAAACTTCTGATCCATAGAGTAGCTGCTCAGGAATTCTTTCTGCCCTTCAACTAACATGGCGATTCTATCTGTTTCTTCATTCATGCATACAGAAAAAAAATCTCTGAAGTTTTGATTTTGCTGAAATTATATGGCACAGGTAAAGCAAAAAACACTCATGATATGGGGAGAGAATGATCAGATTATTGACAACAAACTTGCTGTAGTAAGTTTCTCCTGAGCTTTATTTTGTTACCTGGTGGAATTCATTCAGTTTTAGATGAAAATACTGCTGTCGTTCTTTGAATAAAACAGAGATTACACTGTGAACTGCCAAATGCAATTCTACGCCAAATACCAGATTGCGGACACATACCCCATGTGGAGAAGCCCGGTGCAGTTAGCAAGTTGATTGTGGAATTTGTTGAACAAGATGCAAGGCAGAGTCTTCGTACAACTTCTGCATGAGAATTCCCAAGTATTTTTCTTCTTCCAGGAAAGTTCTCCCCAACGAATCTCCAGCGAAAGGGCCCAGGATTTGGCACATATTCTTTACTGGGGAGAGATATCTTATAAGCCGTGGCAAGATTCCCCATTTTTATTTTCTTAGTGAGTAAAATATGGGATTCTTTCTCTAACACTGTTTTCTGGTGCTCTGTAATGGGTTTATTTTGTCAAGGTTATTCATGTGAGCAGAAGGCCAATACAATAAGAGAACAAAAGTGCAGATTAATGAAAAAATACAAACAGTTGGTGGGCATTTTTTCTTTCTTATTTTTTTTTTTCTTTTCCAAAGAGAGGATAGCATCATAATAATAATATCTTTACTATGAATGGTAATGGGGGTAGCAATCTCACCAGAAATAGAATAAAAAAAATACTGCCTCTCTCTAGTAGATGTACAAAAGTTTAAAAGAAGAGATCAGATTCTCTACCACCCTCAACTATCCCCCCCACCCCCGAAAGAAAAAAGGAAGTAGCCACATCAAGTACAAAAGGGAATCCAATTCCCCCAACTTTTATCACCTAATTGGAATAAAAACAATGAAGTCCCAGTGAGACTTGTTCTTCTCCAGATGATTCCACCACAGCTCAAAAACAGTACAGATCACCCAAAATGGAGGTAAAATATCATCCACACATCAAACCCCACTGGCCCTTCCCCCCCCCTGTGTTTAGAAGAGCCTCAAACAGAAGAAGCCCAAGACTGAAACTGCCAAGAACAAGTAGGAGTCTTGACGGATGGCCATTGCACCACTGCCATCTGGGTTGGTGATGCCACTTCCAGTCGGTGCAAGGCCAAAACCTGTGCCTGCAGTTGGACCTGTGGGTGTAGTAATTGGGTTTGTGCCGGTGCCGATGCCAGTGCCAATTCCGGTTCCAGTGCTGCCGCCTGGTGGAGATGTTGGGTTGGTTGATGGGGTTCCGGTGCTGGTGCCTCCTCCTGCATTGCTGCAAAACAAAGAACTCCCAATATTACTCTTTGTGAGAACCTAAAGAGCTGAAACAGGAGCAATTACTTGTAACAATTTTGGTGAAATATCAACTTTAAAGGTCTATTCTTAGACCAAAATCAATAAAAGAGAAAGCAAGCACATGGTTGCCAAACATGACAATAATACCATGACAAAAACGAAAAGGAGACCACACTTGTCAAAAGCTTCAGGACTTTGATCAGAAACAGGACAAATAGAAAGCGTGAGATATCGGCATCAAGGACAGCTCATAAGCAAATCGACTTTCTAGTGTATAAAAAAGGATCCCAACCTTTGTAGCTTAGAAGAATGTCCTAGAAGAACCGCTATTGGATCTAACATCCTCAGCAATCCAACAAACTTCAAAAGTTTAACACGTAACAATCAAGCTTTCACCGACTGCTCAGTGGTGCTAAGTTCGTACCCACGGTGGGAGAGATGCCAATAATTGTACAGTTAGATTAACATTTTTTTCCCAATCCCAAATCCAAGAAAATTTTCTGGTTCCAACACTTTTCCTAAAGTTTTCACAGTACAAAGAAATCATCATCTTTAGTCTGAAGGTGTTCAGGTTGGGAGAGGGGAAGATTGACATTTGACAGTACAAGAGAGGGAAAAAAGGGGGGGGGGGGGGGGGAATCAGCGTTGCTGAAGGGTAAAAAACGAAAGTAATTTTTTTATGGGGGAAAATCAACATTCTGAAACTGAAAATAAAGAACAATAAGAGAACATCATTGTGAGGCATATTGAGAAAGTGCAAGATCTATTCAGATAAGACAAGAACAAGTAAAAAGGTACCTGGGGCTAGATGGATAAACACATCCAGAACCTGAGTCTGAAAATTTTTCAAGGGAAGTAAGAAAGATCAGTACTTTATAGATGAGAAAAAAAGTATTATTATGATCCAGTGGGGATGAGGGTTCTTTGAGAGACTTACTAGTGACTGTTTGAGTGACAGTAGCAGTGCCAGCAAAATCACAGCTCCCAACTGCTTGGCCCTTCCTCTGGTAATAGCTATTTACAGCATAGTTGCAGTGATCTTTAATGGTGTTGGGGTTGAAACAGGGACCATTCTGAAGGATAGGAGAACAATCAGCACCAGCTCCACAGGCATAATCTATGTTCTTCTGAAGAACTTGATCACCCAACCCATCTTTGCATATGCAGTAAGCAGCATCTATTGAGAACAAAAGTCACAAAAATAAAAAAAAAGAGACATAGAAATCAGCTCACTCAACTCCAATCAACACTAATTTGTAGATTATAAAAGAAAGAAGTTTAACCCCAAGCTCAAAAAAGAAGATTAGAAAAGGGCCTTACTTGAATGACCAGCCATGGCCAAGAAAAGTACCAAACATGCTACAAAAACAGCCATTATTGTTGCAAATTGAGATGTACAAGAAGAAAGGGAGGAAAAACAGTAGCCAGATAGCTAGAGAGATGAGAGAGACAGAGAGAGAGAGAGAAAGGGCAGAAAGGGGTTACAGTGGGGAAAGGAGATTTCTAGACAATAAAATTGAGGGTGACGGTGTGGACAAGAGTGGTTAATGTCTTCCAATGGGTTATATATGTAATGAAAAGTGGGATTTCCAGAATATTATAAGTGTAATTGTAATTGTAAGCCTGGGGAAAGTGTTATAGGAAATCGAGTGGGCTGCCTGGCTTTTGTCACATATTGACTGTGTTGTGCTCCATATACATGTCAGCCTTTTCAAACGGTCATAAACTCATCGGACCGATTTTAACTTAACCATGGTTTATATTACCACACCCAACAGCCACACCCCGTCTCTCCAGCGCCCAGCCCACCGAACAGACGAAAGAATGGAGCTCCTCTATGTCCTCCCTAGATCCCAACTAGGCGATCCATTCCTTCTAATTTTCATGTTTCGGTACAGGCTAACTTAATAAATTAACTGACAAATAACAGATACTATCAGTTAAGTAATTCAAATTTTGGTGGATTCAAATTTATACATTAAATCTTAAATAAAATTAATGTCTTGTATTTAGATGTTGGTAAGATAATACATATTTTCAAAAACTATATAGAATTTACTTATAAAAAAATTTAATTTTAAGGAAACATCAATAAAAGTTTAATTTTAAGGAAACGTCAATGAATATATATATATATATGTGTGTGGTTTTGGTAAGACACGCTCCAATCGTTATCATAACGGAATTCTTGCTACAGTGCTCATGTAGCCAACCAAGCAGAACAAGAATTCCGTTACGGTAATGGTTGGAGCGCGCCTTAGCAAATATATATATATATTAATTAAACAGTGCATATTCTGCAAATGTGATCTAACAAAAGAATGAAATAACTATAGTTGTTGCATGAAATATGATTACATTGTGTAAGTTAAATTTCCATCTATTATAAATTAAGGGAAAAAAATAGTTTGAGTAACATCAAGTGTTCATATTCAGCTTGATAATCCAAGTTTATTAGTCTTTAAGAATGTATTGTCTGCGGAGAGTTACCACCCAACAAACGCAAAAACACAAGTCAAGAATTCTATTATTAATTCATAGTTTGTATTTTATTTTATATTATTTGAGGAAAGGAAAAAAAAAAAAAAAAAAAAAAAAGGTTACATGGTTGGTAACAGAAATGGTCCCTCCTGAAATGAAAGTTTCTGTTTCGTACCCCTGAATCTGTTGAAATGTCATCATATGATATGTTAGCAAAATACTTCTTTTGTTTTTTTAGTTGTGTCCGATCAATTTGAAAATATTTATGCAATCTAGTAATTGAGAAAGATATCGATAAAATTTGAATTCAAAATATGTGATTTATATATTTACCACTCTATTCATCAGGATTTCGAAGAAACATGTTAGCACAATACTTACTATATTTAGCAATACCACAGGCTCCTGCATATGCTCTGCACATCCAGTGATCGATCCTCATTATTCCTTTTTTAATTAAAGTGTTGGTATGGACATGAAGTATTAAATGTTGTTCTTGTATTCAGTACCATGTCACTATCTCCACCGATTCGTTATAAAGTCATCGTGGTAAAATGAATCTATAAAATCTTTTATTAAATGTTTGTATGGTACGTTACTTTATAATAATAAAAATTTTTAAAAAATCAAATATCTTGATTTAATTTATTTTATATTTAAATATATATATATGTATATCAGAAATTGAAATATGTAGTAGTCCCTTATTTACTTTTATGGTATATCGAATTTGAAACCTATTGATTTCAAGTATTATCCTTTAATATTAGACTAACAATATTTGACATTAATTTACCCATATATCATAGAAAGTGGCAAAAATCTAGTCATTGGTATATCTCTCACAATTTATATGACACTAGGTGACTATAAAGGTGGACATTTCTATACTTTGTGCAGATCTTATATATCCTTTGGATTTAAGATCTCTTGATAAATATCTATGTTATACATTATATTAATAAAAATTTAATTTATGTCCTTAAAAGATCAAATATTCTTAAGATCCAGTATATAAAATATATTTAAAAAAAATTAATTGTCCTGCATAAAATTTTTATTGATGTAATGCAAAATATGTACTTAAAAAAAACCAGAATCTATATCCTTTGTTTCCGCACAAATTTGTTAGGTCTTCTGCTAGCCTAGCTTGGAATAACTTAGCCGAAAGCTCTTCTTAAAGGTACGTACGTGAGTTCCCTAGTCAAGAATAAAGAAGAGATTCTCAACCATTTCTTGATTGATATTGTCATTAATTTCTAGGGCGATCAATAATATTTTCATTTGTAGTTTTCTTGATTTTTTTTTTTTTTACGAGCAAAAATGGTCCAAGAGTTAATTATTTATTTTTTATGACAAACTTCATTTTGCTTGAATTATTATTGATGAAAATGATTAATGCTGATTAAACCCACACCCTAGTGGAAAATGGTCAAAATTGCAAAGGAATTGCATTGATCACTCTTCTAAGCAGGGGTTAAAAGTGTTGTCGGTGGCCTACTAATTCAAGCAAAGTTGTGGGTTTTAATGTTTTTTTTCTTTTCTTTTATCAGCCACTTCTTTCACTGTATATAACTTTTAAAGAACACAAAGTTAAGATTGTTTTAGTTTATTGACAAAAATCCTCTTTAATATGCAAAAAGGATTTTGGGTCCTTTGTTTTTTTTTTTTTTTCTTCCTTTTTCTAAATCATCATATTCTAAAAGTCAAGAATTTTTAGTTTCATGATTGAACCTTTTTAGGATTTGCTTACCACAAGAAAATGAAATGATGATTAATTAATAATTATGTAGGTGTAAATGAAAAATGAAAAAGAAATAAAAGAAGAAAGAAAAAATGAAAAAAAAGGGGGTAATTGATCATCACACTTTTTCTTTGTTGTGTGTTATCTATATGGCCTTTTATGATCGATACAAATCGAGAAGGTATCAAAAAGGAAAACACTTGGGAATGTTCCCTTCCTTTGCTTTATATATAAATCTTTATTCTTCTCCTTCTCTGGCTTTTGATCTGTGGATCATTTGATGGAAAAAGGGTTGACTGATTGGATCGCTGCCGAACCTCTTAAAAAAGCTCACGTAAGTAAGGACTTCTAAATTTTTTTTTTTATTATTATGTCGAATCAGTTTTCAAGCATAAGTAGGATATTTAATTCATCAACGTTAGAATATGTAATAAGATCGAGTTGAACTCGTGATGTGCGTTATGCAGGATTCACCTTCGAACCATTTGATCGCACCTTTGATATCTTATAAACTAATTGATATAACTATTAAATTGATAAATCGACAAATTTTAATCATTGAAATAATTAATAAGACCTTAATTTAAAGACTTAAGTGCAAAAAATGAACAAAATTAAAAAGTTGAATTGTTAATTTGTATCTTAATTATCTTTAAAAAACAGTAAAAAAAGGAAAAGATTATGAGAAGCAATAGGACAATGTATACCTTTGAGTTGCTTATTTATGCTGTAACCTAATAGAATAGTACTAGTTTTCATCATGATTGTTGCCTTTGCTAACAACCGGTATTGAAAAGAAAAAGAAGCAAGTTCCGAACTAGATTCTCTATATGACAAATAAAGATGGTTCATTAATAAATATCTCTTGACTTATGAATTTAGACCAATAATGTTCATTACACTAATTAAATTAAGATATCTTATGTAAATAATTGAAAAGTTAGTACTGAATTATGATTTGGTATTACATTTTATGCTCTTATCATATTTTTAGTAAGTATCTATCTTCCATTCCTAACTCAAACAAAATTTAAGAGAAAACTTAAGATGTTAGTCTTTTGAAAACTAATATGGTATCATATACTTTTTCTATCACTATTCATAAGGCAACGGTCATTATTTTATACAAATTAAGATTTTTTTTTTCTAAAATACCCTTTATGCAAGATCTGAAGAGAGAAAGAGAGAGACACATCTCAGATAGAGGTAATAACGAAAAAATATAGTCTAATACCTAAAGTTAATTCTAATGATTTATAAATAGTGACGAAGGGAATTTATGTTATAAAGATTATCATTCGATATTTTTTTTACAAGATTAACTGTATATTAACCATGTGAATGTGAATATACACGAAAGTACTCGTATATAAGGAAGTATTGATGCTCTCTATACAATATATGAAAACCTCAAAAGTTTGCTTTAGAAACCGCGTTGGAATTGGATAGATTCTTTCAGCAGACCATAAGGTGCAAAAGCATAATAGGAAACCAACAACCCTCTAGATAACAATTCAACCACATTATCATCACTTAATCATATGATTAAAGCGTTTGATTTGCTTTGGATAAATTATAGTATCTATATTCCCTCCGTTAAGTCACTAAATGTAATTTTGAAAAAAATGAAGATAATATTTTTTTTTCTTAAAATGTATCTAATCTATATGTTAATCAAACTAATAATAATATATAAGAAAAAGAGAAAAGAACGTGATAAGGGTAATATAAAAAAGTCATTTTCAAAAATATAATTAATTAATTAATAACAATGATTTATAAATAATGACAAAAAAAGTTAGTTAAAATGACTTATATTTAGTAACGGAGGAAAGTATATAATTTTGTTCATACAAAAAGAAAGAACTCGAACATTGATGTGTGTAATGAATATAAATGGCCGGCCAATTCAATAGATGCTTGGCTTTCTTAGCCAACTTGCATATGTCACTCTCTTTTCTCTCGTAGCCCCTTCCTATTATGTGATTTAGTGATTTACCATTCCAACCATATATGAAATCATCATTTTACTAAAGTTCTTTGGAACCTCTACCAAACAAAATGTCTATGTCTACTTGATAGGTAATATTTGGAATTTTTTTTCCCCTTTTATTTTCTTTTTAAGAAATGAGAAGATAAAACAAAGGTCAATTGAGCATTAGAAAAAAGCACCAAAAAGAAAAGAAAAGAAAAGAAAAGAAAAGAAAAAAAAAATCTATACTTTTAAACTTTATGATGTTTAAATCTTGTTAGGGTACATATGTGGGATCTTTTGCTTACAAAAATAAATTCACCTAGTTTTAAGTAGTGGCCAATCTGCTATATAAGTACATTAATTCCACATATTAATATATGAGAATATAAAGGCAAAGTGAATTAAAAAGAAATTGATGAGAGATTTTATAGTACAGGCTACTAATAATTACCATTATTTAATATACTTTCTACGTCCGAATTTTGTTCTTTTACACTCATCCCTCTTAATCCTTATTATACCTATATCCTAAGAATAAATCGATATTTTTAATATTATAAGAATAAGTCATATAATACATGACAGTGAACTCAGCAACTCTGTTAATGCATTCGAACATGCTATAAAATACCATCAAAACAACCCATATGGACATTTTAAATAACATATATAATATCATGAAAACACCCCAAACAACCTTTATAATTAATGTTAAAAAAAACAACTCATAGGACTTTAAAACAATCCATAAAATTGATTAGAACATAATACCAAACCTATATGTTCAAGAAACAACCCATAAAATGTTAAAAAATAACCCATATGGCTCTAGAACAACTCATGTGCCTCTAAAAAAATCCATATGGCTGTGAACTAGCATACATAAGATCTAATAAAGCATCCCATAGACTTGCATTTCCTCCCTCATAGGTTTTGTTGTCTCATTTCCTCCATATGTCAAATAGAGCTGAACCAATTTCGAAACCCTAAAATCAAAACAACTCATAATATGAATATAAACAATCCACAAAATTGTAAAACAACCTACAATATGAACATAAAGAATCCATATACTTTCAAAGCAACCCTTTAATATGAACATAAATAGTCCATATGCTTATTCTTTCAAAACAACCCATAATACAAACATAAAAAACTTGTAGACTTTCAAGACAACCTATAATATGAACATCAACTTACATAGACTATAATAATTACAACAGTAGATTGTAAACAATTCAAAGTAGTTCATTCTTTAGGAAAACCACTCATACAATGAGCATAAATAATCCATATACATCTTCCCAACTCATATAACCCAGATTGTCAATGCCAGCATCCATGGATTACAGGCATCACTGCAGAAGACTATATACAAGCCATAAAAATTCATTCTATAAACAACCAACCCATATGCAAAAACAACACATCTAGCTTTTATGAGCAAACCTTTATTAGAAAGATATACCTACTAAAATATCAAAACTAATGAATGTGCCTAAAACATAAATAATATATTCCAGAATACAAATATTATAGATACCACTTCATTTTTTCTCAATGAATACAAGCCCTTTAGCCATTTTGATGATCTTAAACAAAAGGTCATGTCTTGAAAAGGATGGGAGTGACAAAAAATAAATCGGTGTACGAGAAACAAAAACTTTTACTTTCTCTGTACAAAAACCTCTCCTTGGGGATAGATTAGCTCCAAAGATTATGCCTTTGAATAGATTTGAACTGAAAAATCTATTCTTTTTG
This sequence comes from Parsonsia alboflavescens, assembly GCA_028571225.1. Lineage (NCBI taxonomy): Eukaryota > Viridiplantae > Streptophyta > Magnoliopsida > Gentianales > Apocynaceae > Parsonsia > Parsonsia alboflavescens. Next base: position 11,420,723 of record JAOXNR010000013.1, read on the forward strand.
ACATAGTAGAAGGGAGAAGATGTGGTGTTGTCGAGAGCATATAGAGGAAGGTTTCATTTCAAAATGAAAAACTATAAAAGAAGGCTCTTAGGTTAGGTATTGATGAAAAGAACACTCTAAAAACTTGAACATGCCAAAGTAAATTTATTTGGTTAAAGTTACAAGGATGAACATTTTTTTGTTTGTTTTATCCAAAAGTCGGGCAATTTTCACTAGATATAAATCAAGAGTTTTCACAATGGAGAAATATTAGGGCCAATCTTATACTCTTTTCATCACTAAATATAAGTTATTTTAGTTAACTTTTCTTAGTTAATAATTATAAGTTGTTGTTGTTAGTTAATTAGGAATTTGAAAGTATTTTTTCTATATTATTCTTTTAATTATATAATCATGAAAAAGTGTTCAAATTTTTTAAAGTGTAATTAGAAAATATTTATAAAAATATTTTTTTTCACAAAATAATAGTTCATGACTTATATTTATTAATGGATATCGTCGAATGGTTAATATCCAATCCATGAGCTTCTATTTCTATCCATTATCATGAGCTTAAATCTAACTCCAGCATGTAAATCTCCACGGACCAACGGCCCATTTCTAAATAGGGTAAAAAATACCGCAGCTCACAGTTTCTGTCATACTCCCAAGTCCCAACTCCAGATTTCTTTATATATCAAATTCGCCCTTAATCTTTCATTAATATCAAAATCACCCTTCATCAATCTTGATTATCCATTCCAAAACTGAACCCTAAAATACTCAGAACTCTGAACACTGAACACTCTCCAAAACCCTAGCTTGCTTTACTTTACTCTTCAAGTTCACTGAACGGATTCTATGCTGATATAGGAGTCAACAATGGCGATCTTCAGTCGATCACGTTCGCTGATTAAGAGTTTAAATCATCACCGTGATTTCACCAAGTTGAAATCCATCTCAACGTTTTCGTTTCTCTCACAGGAAGCGCAATTAGCAGACTCACCATTACCTTCGCCCCAAAACACTACTCCGTTACCACCTAATCCAGCATCCGGCAGTCCACTTTATAATCAAAACTGGAGGAACCCTTATCCTAATTCTCCCGTCTCAAATCCTTCTTTCTTGCCAGTGAATATGTTCAATCAAAATCAGTCGTTGCGAATTCAGGGGTTAGCTCAAACACTTGATGTTACTGGCTTATTGAATACTTTCGCAGATTGGATGACGACGCAAAAATGGGCTGATATGAAGGAGTTATTCGAATTTTGGATTAGGTCTTTAGATAAGTATGGGAAACCAAATAGGCCTGATGTGAATCTGTATAATCATTATTTACGGGCTAATTTGATGATTGGAGCTTCTGCAGCTGAGTTACTTGACCTTGTGGTGCAAATGGAGGACTTTGCTATCATTCCTAATACAGCATCGTTTAATTTGATCTTGAAAGCTATGCATCAAAGTAGGGAGGCTGAAGCCGCTGAAAAACTGCTCCAACGGTTAGCATTTCGTCGAAATTTCTTTCTATCTTTCTTTTTTTGTCCTTTGTACAATGTTTGTGGGATTTATTTACGTATCTTGTGTTCCATATATGGGAAAATCTTCTTTATTCAATTTGCAATTGTAAGGATAGTTATGGTTTCAAGCATTTCTACATGTAGAGAGTGTAAGATTTATTGGCTATTGGGGAATAGGGGTTGTTGGTAAAGAAAGTGTTCCAATACTGGTAGGTCGAGAAGAGATGCATGAAGGTTGAGTCTGTGTTAAAGAATTCATGGTGGGGTTTTAAGCTAAAAGAATACGAGTCTGGTTGAGGCACAACATTCCAAGCCTTTGCATGAGGTGGTATATGAGCCTGTAATGTAAGGTCTATCTATTTTCTTTCTTGGTAATCAGCTAGTTGCAAAGATGATAAAGTTCATTAGCATCACGATTTTCTAGATGTTTTAGGACGATAAAAAGCATTACTTTGCTACTACGATTTATTTCTATGAAAACATAAGCCCTGCAGGCTTGAGGTTAGATGCTTGATATGCCAATGAATTTAAGTCACTGTTACAATTATGTTAAAGAGCACAGAAAACAAGATCCCAAAATTTTCTTCTGGGTTTTTCTTCCTTTCACTGCAGACATTATGATCTCTGAAAGTTCTTTTACTTTTTGCTTGGTACTATTGCTCCTTCTCCTAATTTTTGTACTCATTAGTCAGATACATGATCTATTTTTTGTGCTTCCTCTTGGAGCTTTTGGCATATTATGATTCTTCTCCTGGAAGTAAAGAAAAAAAATTAGATTCTCTTAAGTTGTTTGCTGAAGGATTATATGCATGTTATGCCTATATATGTATATACATACATACATACATTTGTGACATAGTTTGTTGTGCAATCTAGTGTTTGTAACACCTTTTATTATTTCACTGTGGTATCAGGATGCTCGAAACTGGAAAAGAATATAAAGAATCTTTGCCGGATGACGAGTCATTCAACTTGGTTATTAGCATGCTGTTTTCAGCAGACTTGGATACTGCATTGAAAACTGCAGATACAGCCTTGAAATCTGGATACCTGTTATCAGTGGATGTATTTAATGATTGTGTGTACAACTGTATTAATAAGGGGAGATTGGATTCCTTGGTATCTTTCATAGAGAAATGCAAGGTAGGCATGACATCTTGGCTAATTATTCAGCTACATTTGCATCTTTGACTTGTATCGGTTCAAAAAATATATCTTTTTTCTATTTTCTTAGAAAACGGAACGGAACAAAGCCCAATGTGCAAATTGGAACTTGAGCAATCATATTGCAGAGGTTGCACTCCAAGGAGATAACAAGGACCTAGCATATTATTCCATGGAATTCCTGGCAAAATGGATTGCCAGAGGGGAGATTGCAGTGCCTCCTGTCCACTTAGCTGCATATGAAGGACTGATTGTCTCAGCACTTGGAACTGCTGCTAGAACATACAGTTCTAAACTTCTAGAGGCTTCATGGTCAGTGCTTAAGCGGTCATTGCGTCAAAAGAATCCTAATCCAGAGTCTTACATTGCAAAGATAATTGCCCATGCTTCACAGGGGAACTTACCAAAAGCTTTTGCTGCTCTTCGGGAACTTGAAATGGCATATGGAAATTCCAGTGTTGAAGATTTATTCTCTCCCTTTACCTTTCTGAATCCTCTGGTTCTGGCATGCTCACAGAAAGGCTTTGTGACCTTGGATGAGGTATGTATTAATTTTCTTCCTCCTACAAAAACTTGTATGTTTTATATTCTTGGTGTATATATTTAAATATATATATATTTATATATATTCAAAACTGGGAGTTTAGTAGATCACAGTACTAGATCTTGGTTGTTTGTAAGTTTAAGAGAAAAATTAAATTTCAGACCCTATGTTAAGCATAGAAGGTACAGTGTTTGTTATAGTATGCTTCAAAATGTTGCTTTACCAGTGCGTATTCATTTTTTCTAAATAAAAAATTTGTGTGTGCATGTATAAATATGCAGTTTATTATGTAGATATTGTGCTCTCATTTATCTGACTTTCTGGCACTATCTAATGACCACTGTTAAATTGTTTTGTGGATACGTGTATATGTCTTCAATTCTTCATTGTCTGCATATTGAAATTCATAGTTTATTATGTAGATATAGGGTGCTGTTACTTCACTTTACTTTCTTGCAATCTTCAATCTCCACTTATGAAATTTTATGCAGGTTTATTATCAGCTTGAGAATTTGAGCCAAGCAGATCCTCCGTACAAGTCTGTTGCTGCTCTTAACTGCATAATTTTAGGTTGTGCAAATATCTGGGATGTTGATCGTGCTTACCAGACTTTCAATGCAATTGAAGCCAACTTTGGTTTGACCCCAAATATCCATTCCTACAATGCTCTTATATGTGCTTTTGGAAAGCTCAATAAGGTAAATATTAATGTTTGGTAGTCAGAAACAATTTTTCTGTCAGTAACCTTCTTGATTGAGTGGCATTCTTGTGAGGAATTTATCCATTCTTTCATTTTGCAATTCTTTATGCCTGTTATTGTATCTGAATTCAAGTTAATGTCTCCTACTCCTAGTTGCTGATATTGGTCAAGAATCTAATGGTTCGAATGTTTGACCCTTCTATTGGTCCACATGGACTCCAGAAATCTGATCTTGCTCCTAATTCTTAATAGTAATATGTTAGGAGACTGCACCATTGTTTTTTGAATAAAGCAAGGATGGTGGAAACTGTAAAGTTCTTGAATTACAATTGTTGAAGCACTAACCTAAAATTACCAATGGATTGTATTGGTCTAAGTTTTTTACCTCCTTTACACGCAATCTTAAGTGGTTTGTTTATGTTTATTGCAATTAGAAAGATCTGTTATTGTGGCAGAGGGATGAAGCTGTAAGGGTCTTTGAGCACTTCATGGGTTTAGGCATGAAGCCAAATCCAACAACATATTCGCTACTTCTTGATGCACATCTTATCAGGCGAGATATTAAGGCTGCCCTTTCTGTGATTGACGACATGGTAATGTCAGCCTAACCTGTGATTACTGCTTTTGTTCATTCTTCTGGACCTAAGTTCAGTTGATCATTAAATCTATAAATTTTATAGTATTGCTGAAATTTGGAGTTATTAAATTTGACATGGATTTTCTTTTTTATTTTCCTTAATATGCACCTTTAAACATTCTGTATTGTTTGGTACCACGTTCCAAAAGGACCTCTAATGATGGCTATGTCCATTTGACTATTCTGTGCCATTATTAACCCTGTAGGTAAATGCTGGTTATCAACCCTCAAAAGAAATGCTAAAGAAGATCCGAAGAAGATGTGTTAGGGAAATGGATTATGATTCTGATGATCGAGTGGAGTCCCTAGCCAAAGAGCATCAAATTCGAATGGGTTCAGAGAATCGACGGAATATGCTGTTTAATTTGGAATACAGTTCTCCATATGCATGATGGAACTTTCTCAGGGAGATCTCTTGATAGGTTAGGAACTAGCTCTCCAAAGTCTCAGAATTTGCCCCATATACACAAATTTTGTTCCTTTTTTGTCAATGAGGGATTGGAGGTTAATGAAGTTCCATAATTCTGAACCATTTTTCTGTTGAGAAAACAAATGTGGGGAAGGTCATAGGCTATAAAGGAGCATGTTCAGATAATAAATTTACTTTGTTCTTTTTGTTAATTTTTCACTTGTATATTCTCTCAGGTTGTAGTCCGCGGAGGATGTTTGGCTATTGCAATCAAGCTTAGGAACTTTGCACCTTGTCTTCAGTTATTTATAGAGCGAATTTTTGTCCTTGTTCTGTAAATGAGTAGATTTGTATTTTCACCCTCCCCAGGAAGAACACGAAGGATGAAATATTGTTTCTGTTACATTTCCATTACCCAGAGAAGAGGGGGAGCAAGTTGTTGATCCGTGACATCTATCATTGGAGATGTTACAATTATAGTGACATTTATTCAATTCAATACCACTTTCTCTCAATTGTTTTTGAGGAAAGGTTCCTTGACAAATGAGAATAATTGTCACCATAAAATTTCATTGAAATCTTAGGGAAGGAAGGTTTATTTTTGGTATACTGTGACTCTGGATTGGTATTGAGTATATCTGCAGTTGAAATGAAGAGCTTATATCCAATGGTGCCTTTGCTATATTCAGTACACAAATTTGTTTCCAGACTCTGAAGCATGATGGTCAAGATAGATGACAGAGTAGTCTCTCTGAATGCATCATTTCCGGAGGCAAAGCAAGCTAAGACAAGAAGTTTGTTTTGGATTGATTCTACAAATCACTGTCAAACTACCCCCACTGCTTGATATCTTCACTTCTGTATTCTTCCTTCCATGAATGTAACTATCCTTTTATTTTAGCCAAATCTGAGCAAGATTATCCTGCATGTGAATGTGCAACCTTCTGAAATGGCAGAAAAGAGAGGATCCATCAGTTTGTGTACAAGTTAATTATAAGAAAATTTTGTTAATTGATTATATTTAACTGGATCTTGTGTTACCCTTTTTTTTTCTTCTATATTTGCCTTGATCAAGGAGTAGATGGCTACTCCTGCAATAGCTATGGCTGTACCAATTCCAGTCTGCGTTGAAATCTTATTTCCTGCAAAGGATCTCTCCATAGTTCAGCATCAGAAACGGGTAGAAGAAGCAGCAGAATGGAACTGTTTTTGAGCATAAGCCAATCTAAAGAGTGCCAAATTACCAAATACAACAATTGAAAAGCCAATGACAAACACTCTCTTCAGTACATTTCCTACTGCATGAGTCAGTGGTGCAACCCTTTCCAAAGTGTTTGTAGCAACCTGCAGTTGTATTCGGGTCATTGGCAATCTTGACAACATTTGGATACTACCTTTGAAACAAATGAAATGTTTTTGAGAGATGATAATTATGGTTTGCTTACCTGGTTGTACAGGTGATAGAACATGCCGATCCAAAACAGATCAGACAAGAACTTGTACAGTCCTACTTTAGCAATGGCATCTCTGAATCCATATTGCATCAGTTGAGGTCCTTCAATCTGAAAGTGCCCAATTTACAGTTCAGAAACTGTAGGTTGAAGTGTGTGTGTGTGTGAATATCATATAATTATTCAGTGAAAAAAGAAGACTCACAAATATTGCTGGTGGGAGGCAAAACAGAAGAGCTATAATTGATATGTAAGCATACACATTTGTGCTGTCCATTCCTGTCTGTTATGAGCATAGATTTTCATATAAGTTAGTTAGGTGGATTTCTGCATCTTGTATTTCAGATTGAAGTACAGAATAGAACTTTTGGATTAAATCGGAAAACTGATAAAGAGGGATTTGTCCCTCTTGAAAGATCTTACCATTGCTTTCTTTGAGTAAATGCTCCGGTATGTGAATGCTATGTTTGAGATCATTGCACTGATGAAGCCAGTCCAGTTAAATGAAAGCTCTGTCAAAGATGCCATGGACACACCTAATACAGAATTTCAGGTAACATTCTTTCAGTCACTTTTGACATGGAATAGAAGTCAGTTTCATACAAAATGTTTCTGTTCTTTAATCTGGAAACAAGATGGGATTGGGAAACTTAAGTTAACAGGTCAACCCGAGTGCTTACCGATAACAACAGGAGCCAATGACAGCCATAGGGACAGGGGAATCTGATGTCCTAGAACAAACTGAGAAGCAGCAGCATTGAAGAATGGTTCCAGAGCTGCCGAATAAGAATTTAGTTGTATGGTAATTGTATTTCCATAAAGTGATTGATTTAGTTCCTTCTTGGCTTCAGCTTTTCAAGAAGATTTCACTTGGAACTTTCCACAGATGCCAAAGCTTATAGCATCACATAGGCATGATTGTCTTAACCAAAAGAAATGCATACAAGATGATAAATCATTTTGTTACCTTTGATGGTATGAGTGAAGGAAACAGCAACGGCTGCAAAAGAAACATTAGACATTACATGTCCAAGAGCATGGCAGAAGGCTACTGGAGTGAGAAGTGCCAAGAGTTCCTTGTCCATGGGCTGAAAACACAGGATTCAACAAATAAAATGAGTGATCAAACTGATGTTTTCTTAACTTTTGAACTATTGGATTAATTGAATGAAGCTCTAATCAAAACTCACGGCTCGTTTTGGTAGGCCAACTGACCAACTAGCAACACAATAGACAACTCCAACAAGAAGGTGTACTACTGATACAAAGCTGCAAAAGAGACAGAATTTCAGAAAAGGAACAGGAAACTATCTGTTAAACCTCGAAACAATGCTTGGGTTGGAAGGCATGTAAGTATTTGGAAATGATCACAACAAATGTCTAGGTCAAGAGGAAGGTAACTCACTATGGGTATGGAAAATAATTATAGACCTTCTTGTTGAGTATGTTGAAGATGACATTCAGAAAATACCTGCAGCAGAGGCAGCAATGGACTATAATACTTCAAGTATCATAACTGTCACATATGATTCAAAAAAGCTATATTTGTCCTGAACTTTTCAAGCAAATTCTTGAGTTCTTTAATCAGAATTCATGAATTAAAGATTTAGTAGCTCACCAAGTAAAGAAAAAGAATCCTGTAACTAAAGCTGGAAATCTCTCTGCAAAGCTCTTAGTAGACCTGGAAAACCTGGTGATTAGTATTTTGGCTCTCAGATGAAACAAATCAAGATATTACAGTATAACCAAACAAGAACATCCTAGCTAATGACAGTTCAAAAAGGACAAACCCATTGGAGATTTCAATCCCTTGACCACCTGCATCGGAAGCAGCTGCTTTTGTCACCGGAAATTGAAAAGAATCGTGCCTTTTTAGCAGTTGAACTCCTGAAAGACTCAAGGGCTTCCCTGATAAAACCACTGGTAGTAAAGAAAATTCCAAATGTTTAGCTTTGGATGAAAACAAGCCATTTCTCACAGCCCCAGAAGTGGTAGAACTTATACTAGGAAGCCTACATGGAAAAGGAAGTCTTGATCTTTGAATTGCTACAAACTGCAGAGTGCTACTATACAATGAAGCCATACTGGCAATAAAATCCCTATCTTTGGAAAAAGAAGAAGAAAATGTTTAGAGCCCAGAACTTAATTTGTGGTTAAGATGAAATAAAAACAATCAAAATCGATGTAAAACCATGTACAACGTTGACACCGAGGCTTGGTTTATTGAAATAGCGGTGTTATCAAAGAGAAAGTATTGTGATTAATAACGATGGAGAAGCCAATTCTTGCTAAAAAAAGGAACACTTGAAAAGCAAATGCGCAAAGCAGAGTACAAAAAGAAAATGACCCTCAATTCAAAAGCTAAATTTAATTGCTTCTATAGAGGAACCTTCTTGAGAATCTGACAAATGGGAACTAAGTTTTGGAATTAAAGTCAGAAAAGATCAACTTTCAGATAACAAGGATCAGATGCTGCATTATACAGAGTGTTACTTATTATTAGGGACTAATAGGTAAGTTTCTGCAAGTTTTTGAAATGATCATTTCTATTCTGAGCCAATGTGAATGTGATTTATAAGAGCCTTTCATTGAATTGGAATTTCTTGTCCTGTTATTCTAACATGGGTTTTTAATTCAACTTTCGATAATAATTTCTGAAGTCAACATCCTTTCCATGGCTCATGATTCTTCTCAAAGTTCTGCAATTTTCTTCTATATTTGATATAAACCGTTGAAATTTATTAGAAGTCAACAAAATTTTTGAAGCATGAAAAGGGGAAGTACTAAGCAGTTAGGCAAAGCTCCCAGATGATATCACAAACCACATGCATACTTTAGTCATTGGTTTTTAATTTGTGATCCATATCAAATGGTTCTTCTAAAAAGTCTTCTATCATCATGTACATATACTATAAAATTAACCTAATAAGGTTTTGACAAAAAATGAAAAGAAAAAAGGGTTCCTTATCATCCCATCTCTAGATTTTTTCCTTATGGAAACTATAGTAAAAATAACTCACAAATTCTCTATTTGGTTTACAATAAAAGAAAGATATTAAGTAGTTTTTCCGTCCTCATGGTTGGCAGTATAGTATAATAGATGGAAGCATGATTTGGGCATGGGAGTGACAAGGATTCATCTCCTAAAGTACAATTTTTTGTCTCTGCCTTTTCAATCGTTATAAGTTATTACATATATAAATCGATTGATAAGTAATGTAAAATTGATTGTACTATTTGTAAGTTCAAATCTTTTAAAATTAGACTTGTGCATTAAAACTTGAGATAAAATCAGTTTATCTCTCTTAATAAATTGGACGTGAGAAACTTGCACATAATATCATATATTTGTCATTTTAAAACAATTAATTTTATGCAAATACAATAGTTTGTTTGAAGTATTCTAAGATTTTCTTATACTATTTTTTATTTTTGAAAAACTCCAAATTAAAGTAACATTTTTTAAAGGTAAGATGAATCTTAAGATATTATTATTCAAATTGAATGTTTTTGATTTTATTTCAAATTTTTTAAAATTTAAAATTGATGAGTAAAATGGTGAGTTTTTAATAAGAAGGGAGTATTTTATTTTTAAACTCTTTATCTCTCTCTCTTTTTTTTTTTTTTTTTTTTTGGGTATCACGGAGCTAAGATTTAATCTATTAGATTGAACAAAGAAATCAAGCCCAAAAACAATTGGGCTAAATAACCCAATAACAGAGTTAGCCACTTCCGGCTTCTAGCGTACAACCACTGACAAGATCGAGAATTCGAATATCTCTCAATCCCTAAACGGTTTCAAATTCTGGAGCTCAAACCTATAAAGCTCGACGAAGCTCTCAAATTTCAAATTTTTTCTGAAGAGAAAGAGGACAAATGGGTGCTAGTGGTAAAAGTAAAAAGGAGGAGCCCAAGAAAGAAAAAGATGAAGACGACGAGGATGAGGATGAGGATGAGGATGAGGATGATCAGGAAGAGCATGAACAAGATGGATTGTCCGTACATTCCCCCTGCAAACGTCTCCCTCCCTCTCTTGAGAAGGTGTGCATGTAATTGTTTCTTAAATAAAGAAAAAGAACTATACATTTATGGCTTAAGTGAACTTTTTTTCTTTTGGATGTTTTAGGAGAAATCAGATGTGGAATTGGAGCTTAAGCTTATGGAAGCTCTTGAAATTTATCCTCCCGCAAAATTACGAGGTTTTTTTTTTAAAATTTTATTTATTTATTATTATTAAAGCCTTTTTTGTTTTCTTTTTTTGTAGAAGTTTTTCCGTTTCTGTTTTCAATTTTTCATTTTTGTTTCATTCGTTCCGTTTGCCTCTTTTGCATGTGTGGTAAAAGATTCTGAATAAATGTTGCTATTAGGTTGGTTTATTTATCTTTTGATCCATTAAATTGGAGAAATAAGCGCTATTAGTATTTTAACATTGTTTGATTTGATTTTTTTGGATGATTCCTCTTTACTTCTCTGTAGTCATTTTTGTTGTGTGTGTTGTTTTTGGTCTGATTTTCTTCTTCTTTTCTTGTCTGTGATTAGTAGGGCTTTGTAGAGATGAGCTTAATAAAACTAAGACAAGATTAGTTTCCTGCTCATAATTGATAGTTTTTTATTTGGTTGGATATCAAATCTCTATGTGCTTCACCAAAAAATTGTTTTAATTCAGCATACGGGTTGAACTGATGTACTCTGAGGCTTAGATAGTTAATTCCTCTTAATATTTGAACAAAGAAAACTGAATAAGTCCCATTTATTCACCATCAGCTTATTGATTCAACTACGTCACATTTGAATAAATGAATTGGGGAATTAGGAAGCTGCCTTGGTTTCTCTCTTTTGTTCTGACGTTTCTTGATTTATTATTTGGATAATATACTCGAACCTCCTGGTCTTTTACATTCAACCAGATGGTGCACTTTTAGTACTAAACTCCAGACGAGATTAAGTTGATAAGCTGATCATCTGTTTTCAATCATTTTTGGCAGAATTAGGATTATTAAACACATCTTCTCTGTTACCAGTCTATCAAGAATTCCACATTTCAAAGCCCCCCCTCCCCCCTCTTTTTTTGCAGGGATACACCGTCACTTTGTGCTCTTCGGTTTAACAGAGTTCCTCAGAAGAAGGTTTGCATAGCTTTGTTTTCTTATTCTCTATCTATTTCCTTTTTGTTCTGTGAAGTTGGGACTTCACTCTGCGAATTTTCACAGCTTGAACCGGCAATTTACTTCTGATGAAGTTCTCAAGTTGTTGGATCGTTTCTATAATTTGGAAATGCTGGTGAGTATCTGTAATTTGTTGGGGTGTCTTTCTTGTCTTACGTTAACAATCTGACAAAATAAATGAGAAATAAAACTATTGAATGCCTAACATTTTTTCAAAGACAAGGATGACGGTTCATAAAGAACAAAGACAAACAGTTTATAGCAAGAGGATCTTAACCTGCTCTATGCAATGAGTCTGAATGTCAACTGTTTGGTTAACTGTCATCTTTTACATTTGAATGAATCGCATTAGATGATAATGTCTTTATACGTTACATCTTGAAGGCCAAGTACCTTTTGATCTCAAGAAGGATATTTCACTGCTCCTTTTGTGAAATTTCAGAAACCGGATGATGAGGACATTGAAATATTGAACCATGAAGAGGATTTCAGCTTGCCGCAAAGTTATTTTGAAAAGGAAGATGCTTGAATGGCAGGGTTTGGTGTATAAAAATCTCTTTGTATTAGGTTTTCTTTTGGCTGTAATGACATATGATATTATGTATATTATTATTATGTTTCTATAATCTATAATGCAATTCCTATTGAACGTTCCATTTTTCTTTTCTGTACTGTAAATGGGTAATTTAAGCAACTTTTTAGTTGCCAATCCTGGAAACCTCTCCAGAGTTTACAACTTGAGAGTGATAAATGAAGGACAGGGTTGGTATAAGTAATCTTTTCTGATCTTTCATCGAAAATATCATTCTTATGAGAAATTTTCTATTTTTCCTTCTTCCACAAGTGAACAAATTGGCTGAAGAAAGCATTTGAAAGTTGGCCAGTCTAACAAATTGGAAAATGAAGATTTGCCATTCAATACTTGGGTTCTGAAAATGGTACCTTCTCTTTGTGAACTTCATATGAAAAAGTAAAGGTAACAAACTATGTCCTTAACCCAGAAGTGTCCCCTAGCGAAAAACATCGGCAACAGGCATTATGTGTGTTTGTCTCACTATGTTTCCCGGTGGGTCAGTCCTTCAGTTACAAGACCAATTTGAAGATAGTTTCTCAATCGGTAGGTAATATTTGACAGACATCATTTCAGCGAGTCTGATTTGAAGGGCCAGAGGAAGCCTCTACTGCCTGATCTGAGGAGATAGAATGGCAAAAGTTTTGAAACAGAAGATTTTTGCATTGAAAATAAGCAAAATTGAGAAATTACTTAAAACAAGAAATGTGTAGAATATAAAGCATCTTCCACACATTAAAAATGTGTCTTTTGGGGTACTAATAATAACTTTCCTACTCAAAATCCAGAGGCTGCAAAAACTAAAATCAAAATTTTAACTGTCTAATTGTCATCACGGAGAAGGCAAGCAGATTGATTAAATTGCTGAGCGGCAACAAGGGTCATGTTGCACTTGTTTTCAAAAGCTGAGAACTCCAAGGCCTTCATGCAAAGTCCCTCATGAGAGGAATGACCCAGTGGGCTCTTTCCCGTGCCATTAGTTCTGCAAAAGAACGTGATGTTTAGTATCTAAAGAACTAGTATGATAAGTTTGTTGAAAAGATAACTAAAGAACAACTCCAGCACTCACCTCAGGTTCTGCTACCTTGGCCGTGGTGGTTGTTGTCGTGGTGGTGGTAGTGGTGGTTTCTTCAGGTTTAAAGTTGTCCTCACCTGCAACACAGTGAGATGAGCAGAACTGAAATGGAGAATCTAAACAAAGCTTGCACAAGACAGTCTAATTTGGCAATCATGGATGAAACATATACCAATTATTTCTCCGTTCACATGCTACATGATTAAATTTGCTTACCTCCATCTTCTGGAAGATCAGATGTCCAGAGAGTGAGATTGTCTCTCAATAACTGCATTATTAAAGTGCTATCCTTGTATGATTCTTCACTTAATGTGTCCAGCTCTGCAATAGCCTCATCAAAGGCTTGTTTGGCCAAATGGCATGCCCTGTTCAAAGATGAATATGCAAGCAATTGGTCAAAATTGTTCAGAGTTCTTTAAATCACATGCATTATTCTGAAATTACCTTTCAGGAGAATTCATGATCTCATAATAAAACACGGAGAAGTTCAAAGCAAGTCCGAGACGAATTGGGTGGGTTGATGGTAGATCAGTGTTGGCAATCCCAGAAGCAGCCTAACCACCGAAGGATACAAATGGTAAACCAAATGGATCGAGCATAACCTAATGCAGAATGATTGATTTTTCACCTATCAAAGTACATACCTCATAGCCCTTAAGTGACTGTTCAGCAGCATCTTTCCTCTCCTGATCAGTCTTGAATTCAGCAAGATATCGGAAATAATCACCCTTCCTGGATTAATTCAGTGTATACACTAACAGGAATGAGAAAGATGATCAAAAGGAAAAAAGAGAAAAGTGAAATTTTGGCATCTTTTTCCTGGTTTGTATAAGGAAAAAGGATCATAGTAAGAGAAGAAATATGAGCCCTTCAACTCAAAGGAGTTTCCATTATTTTCATGTCGCCTATGCCTTAACTTACATCTGGATAAATTATGTGTAGTATTTAGACATTAAGTTCACAGGATATTGAACATAAATCCTTGGAATGTCAAAAACCATCAATTTATCTACTTATTGAGAGAATTTGATAGTTCTGACACTATATATTCAGGTTTTTAAATTGGATGATTGTATCCTTCTACTACTGAGCTCCCTGAGGAAAGAATTACCTCACCTGCTGTGATGTCTCAAAAATGGTGCTAAGAAAAGAACTCAAATATGATTATCTAAGCTTCAGATTTATGGTCTTCAAGGTCAAATTTACAAAACTTCAGGTCAAGCTTGCATACTTCAGTATATCAATTATGTATTTCAAGCATAAAACACAGAGATATGTTGTAATATTAAACTGGTGATCTATGACAAGCATTCAAAAGGATGCTTCATGTTGTTTCTTGACAAAAGCTTATTGGAATTAGTGAAAATTCTTTCGCTGCAATCTGGAATAAAGAACGTATATGCCTGAGGGTTATATCAGATGAAAGAATAAACTCACATCATGACATATAATAAAATGACTCACATCTTATAGTAAAAAACAGTAGCTTCACCAGAGCCAGAAGATGGTATGAGATGGTCATCGATGATGGTAAGTATGTCACTACAAATCTTGGAAAGTTCATCCTCCACCTTTTGGCGGTAGCTTTTGATCAGTTTAACATTGTTCTCATTTCCTTTAGACTCTTCCTTTTGTTCAATTGAAGACATAATGCGCCAAGAAGCTCTGCGGGCACCAATTACATTCTTGTAACCAACAGAAAGCAGGTTCCTCTCTTCCACAGTCAGCTCGACATCAAGTTTGGCTACTTGTTTCATGCTCTCAACCATTTCTAGGACATGAATTGAAGTAAATCAAGAATACGTAGGAAAATCCTCTTTGTATTTTTCAAGACAACATTCCCAACGACACCATTGGAACGGGAAGATATAATCATCAATGGTATCCAAATCAAACGATGAACTGATTCTTAGATCATTCCATAGGCATTTCAAAGCATGATCTACACTCTTTAATATCAGAAAATAGACCCCGGGGGGGGGGGGGGGAAGCAATTTTGGAACAGTGATTTTCAAGTTTGCAAATGAAAAATAAAATGCAAACCTGCCTCTATTAACACACATCTAAAAAAGATAAATTCACATTTAAAGTAGAATCAGAAAAGTAAGTATTTTCCTCAAAAATATTGTTTTCTTAAAAATTTCTACCAAATACATAAGCTCTACATCAAACATTTAACACACACTCATTTTCAATTTAAAATTCAATTTTCTCTTAACACCTTCAAACATATAAAATGCACTACCTACCAAGTCATCCATCAAATACTTATCCAACGAATTTGGAAAAAAAAAATGTTCGGTTGCGGTCCAATGTCCAAATACATTTATTATTATTATTAGTACTTTTTTTTACGGATGAATATCATGAATCCTGGAATAGATCAAATAGGGAAAAAAAAGAAAGAGGTAAAACTAAATTTTTAAAAATTCGGAAGAGAGAACAATGACAGAAGAGATTAAGCACACACACAAAAAATAAAAAATAAAAAATAAAAAAAAGCATGCAATACCGTCATAGCGCTCGGCCTGTTCAGCGAGCTTGGCCATGTAAACCTGAGTCTCTCTCTCCTTTTCCGACGACATTGTTGCGAATAGTGATGGAAGTGAAGCCGAAGAACAGATGAATTTTGATGTAAGGAATTTGAAAAGGAGGTTGGGGCCGGAAGAGAGAAAATGGAGGGGAGAGCGTGAGAAAGGGAAGGGCTGTTGGATCGGGAGTCCTAACTATTTATACATATATACACAGGGGCGTGACGTGGGTATGGAGGGTGTTGAATTGATTAGTGGTTTGTTTTGCAGTCCGTCGGATGAGGAGGTGAGTGAGTGAGACTGAGAAAATGCCTGGCCTTCAGGTTTTCTCTGCTCCACAATTGAATTTCTTCAATCTCCTAACCCCTTTTTTTTGGGGGGACAATTTATTTATGTATTTTAATTTTGATGATTTTTTTTATTATTATTTTTAAAGAACAAAAAGAGGGAATGAGCAACTTTTTCTGTCCCATCCCATGAAAATCTAAATCTATGTAAATCCAATTACTTCAAAAAAATTTTCCCTTTTCTTTAAAGTGTCATCATTTTATAATTTTAGTTATTTTAAACTATAAGATTAAAGGATCTTTTTATTTATAAAATTTAATAAGGACTTTTGAATTTTTGTTTTAATCATTCTTATTCTAATTTTTAAAATTATTTGATTAAGGTTTTTTTTGTCTTTTTACTTTGATCAAATAAATATTTTTTCTTTAAAATAACAAGGGAAATGGAGACAATATCAACTAAGGCATCATTCACACACATTAATCTTCAGATTTCTTTGATCCAAACCAGAGTCAATCCACCCTAATATACAACCCTTTAGGGGTTAGGATGATGAAGATTGAGGTTAAAATTAACCCGAATGTTTAACGGGTTTAAGGTGGGATAGGTTCTTAAAGAGGTTACATTAAAATTAAAATTTATTTTCAAGAATTAAATTATAAATATTTTTCATTCAAAATCCAATCTATTAACATCCCTCAAGGTAAAGGCCCACAGACAACTTAATCTCCATTAAAAAAAATAAAAAAATTCATTGCACTAAAGACGTTGATCTCACTAACATATAATAATAAGAATAACGGAATAATGTAATTATTTTTCTTCAATTTTTTTTATTATATTAAAAGTATGCATAATTGAAGAACAGGGAATAAACCAAAAGAAAAGAAAAAGGATTAATTAAGAAGTGGGAGGGTAAAGGTGTAAAATGTGTCATCTTGAATATTACATTTGGCTGGCTTTGTGACTCACTTTCTATGCTAACAATTGTCCAGTAGAAAATTCCAATTACAATGTGATGATGGGAAGGGGGGAAAAAAATGGAAACTCCTAAGGGGGAAAAAATGAGAAGAATGAATAGCTATAAACTTCTTTACTGCATTAGGGAGGGGGGGAAAAAAAAAAAGAATGGAACAAAGATATATTCTTTCCTCATGAGCAATCTTTCTCTACTCTACAGAGTCCAAAAATTTCTGATTCACCTTCTTGCAGGCAGCCGATGATCCATGGGAAATTCCAAGCTAGAATAAATATACATACCTTGTTGCTCAGCTTGTATCCTGGTGAAGAATTTTTGGTTCAGTATGTATAAATGCAACATAATAACTGAAACAAATGAAAGCAAGAAACTGCACTTTTTTCACCGGATTTGAATGAAATGTGCATTTAGATGAGAATAAGGCTTTGCAATTCGAATGGGGAAGCATTAGTTTGTGGTATGGCGAAGATCAAGAGGAAATACCAGAGATTAAAAAAAGGCCTGGACAGGAAAGTAAGCATCGCGGGAACTTCTTGTCATTCGATGATCACTTTCTTGTAAATGGTTTTTGGCCTACAAACAACCACTGATCACTGCCGTTCTGAAGATCAATCACCCTGGTTTCCCAGCGTAACTGTATGGCAACCATACGCGCCTTATGTAGGGTGCCCAGGTTATCAGAAAGAACAACCCAACCCTGTAATAAAAGGAATTCCTTTACCATTGAAATAACTGCATGCATAACAATGTATAGGCATGTGGGGAACCATGTTTATAGGTTTAGCAACTAACAGGAGTTCAATTTTTTGAATAGATTTTACAGAATCTGTGAAGTACAAAGGATATAAATAATTGGTGCAGTAGCAACTAGAACTTGGCAAGAAAAGCGGAAGTGCAAAATCACCTCTGGGCGGAGTATACGATCCATCTCAAACAGTAAGTTTATCATACTGCAACCTGCTGAAGTAACATGTGAGAGTAGCCCATTTGCGTGGAGCAAATCATAGGTGCGGGGATATGTAGGAAATGGCTCACACCTGTAAACGGCAAAATCTCATCTTAAGTTATTCGGTAATGAAAGGAATGCTACTGCCAAAATGCCTAACAAGTTTTAAATAAAAGCAAAGAATGAGTACTGGACTTTCAGACACAAAATAACCAAGCATGGAAACTATAAAAGCAGAAATGTGGAAATTGGAAAATGTGGAGTTTTATTTTCACATTTCCTTCTATTAGACATGTTACAGAAATTCTTGAATAAAATGAGTCTACAATTTGATCAAATCTATCACATCATGTCAAGATTACTAAAGACAGTTCTATTCATTCAAATCAAATTTTAAGCACTAGATTGTTTTAGGAACAAGTTTGAATTATAATGCTGAACAACATATAGGAGATTTACTACTTTTACCCATACAAAAATAAAAAACACAGAAGAGTTTAGGATAAATGGTTTTCTCCAATAAGATGTAATCATCTAAATATTCATGAGCTCTGACTTTCTACTGACAGGAACATTATTCTTGATGATAGTGATGACTTCACTCAAAGCATCAATTTGATATTTAAATAAAATTTTCTCATGGATCCATAATTCCACGTGGGCATCAAACAATCATCTTACCAGTCATGGAAGATGCCTGCCAAACCTTGATCAAGTATGAGAGGCAGTGTGTTTCGTGCTCCAACAGGCACAACATTCATCACCCAGACTGATTTCCCAGATTCTAGCAGTGCAGCATTCAGACCTCCGTAATGAGCATTCATGTCCATTACATTGCGAATCATATTGTAAGGAGGTGCTGGTTCTTCCTCAGCTAACCTCTTTGGATGATCAGAGAAGATTAAGGGAGTGAGCAGGGACCAATAGTTTACTAAAAAGGACTTCTGGAACTCCAAGTCTTCAGCAAAATCTTCAGGATGAACTCCTGTGGAAATAGGCATTTAAATGGATTGAACATGTGTACAGTTCAGAAAAAACCCACAGAAAAAAAAGAGAGAACAAAAAAAAAGGGAAAACTTGCAATGGAATACTAAAATAACGTTGACGGTGATACAGTTATACACTAGAAAAATACTTTCCATGAAGTCGAAGTTCAGCTGGGCTAAGAGAAGCAGATCTGGTCTGAATAGTGTTCCAGCGCTTGCTGGTAGTACCACTTATGCAGAGTCTGAGTGGCTGGTAATATGTCTCATCATCTTCCCCCTTACAAAGAGGAATTGCATCCCACTTGCTGCAATTAAGTCCCAAGAATTATTTTGAATAACAAAGACAGGAATACAATGAAACAAAACTAGGAAGTGAAAGATAAGAAAGAATGAAAGGTCAGTAAGAAGAAGACTCGCAGGATAACAGGAGAGTAATACTGAATAATTGTGAAATCCATAGATACTTCTGAAATCAATTAAAAATTAGAATAGTATCAGAAGCTTTATCACTAGCCTCACCCAGAAGTGTAGCATTGAGCATCTGAGGTCTTCTGCCAGATAAAAGTTTCTTCTTGCTGTGCCAACAAATTCCAACAAATTCTCTGTGCAAATTCTTCCATTGGATTTGATGAACTTCCTCTCTTTGGATTTGTGGAGCCTCCTTGCTGCCCACCAGTAGGTAAGGTTAAAACAAAGTATCCTCCAGGTTTAAGGACACGATCAACTTCAATAAGAAACAGTCCATCTGATTTGAGAGGGGTCCTTGTTAGTACAGAGGTCCACCAACAGAATTATGTCTGAGCTAAAAAGTTCAGCAATAGTAACTAAAGATCCACCTTAAATAAAAAGGACACTCTTTTCATTGATGAAAACTGATTAAGTGCTTTTTAAGAGCATGCCCATTTTCACCAATACATTTACGAGTTGAATCCTTCCCATCCATGTCTGCATTTGTAAGAAAGCAGAAAAGGGCTCTTTTTGCTACCTTGAAAAGCTACTCCAAAAATATCTATATCTGAATCAACCACCCATATCTATTTTGCAAGAGTTTGCTATGCCAGGAAGCATAGGGCAACAATTAACATCTTGGGAACTTCAGATTTCTGTTACCATAATGAAATGTAGGTTTAGAGTACATTTATAAGCTGAGCTATTGCTGATAATTCCTTACTAGAATTCTTATAATATATGGAACATAAGAGATCATGGCAAAACATTTTAGTGCATGTGAGTTGAGAGGGAGATGGAATGGTTAAGCCTTGGACAAATAGTAAAGATTTACTTAACTGTGATTCTGGGACATGATTGAAAGTTGATACTTGATATTCTTGGATTCACCTTGTCCCTATAACTTGGCATTTTTCTTTATAGAGCTTAGAGAAATGATGAGATAATGTGCTCCAGTAGTTTCACTTTAAAAGTCAAGGACATTAGTAGGAGGATCTGTAGAATGTTTTGAATGATTCCTTGTGAGAGTTACCCTCTAGACTATCTAGAGGCTGAAATGACAAAAGTACGAAATTGACATGAGATTTTGTTAATTTGATCTTGGCATATTAGTGGGTGCCCCCATGCCATCTATTGCTGTATTGTTTGTCCTTGTTCCGGTGTCATTGTATTACAAATAACTGATCCGCTTACCAAGGATGTTTAACAGTAATCTAACATTATAATCAGTTCCCCCGTATGCAAAAAAAAAAACAGACCAATAAGTACCTAAACAAGGAAAAAGATGATAAAAAATATAATTTTTTGCTTTTTCTATTTATTGAAATTATTATGTGCATCAAACAAAGATTTCATTTTAGTAACAGGTGTCCGAAGCTTCCAAGATATTAACATTTATCATCAGTAGCTCCTTATTCCCAGCATATAAATGTACCAACTTACACCTATATATTCAGTTGACTTAAAGAAACATGACTGCAACAATTATGAACTAGAACACTTAGACAAATAGTTGGGAGGCCTCTGCTGTTTTCATGCTGTTAAATATTAAGAGAAACAGTATTATGCATGATTATGTATCATGACAACCTATGATGTCTGTAGCATTTTGAAGATTTTTAAAATACAGATGATGCTGATCCAAAGCAAGAGCCAAGTACATCAGAAGCACAAGTGTAGGAGAAAAATGGATAAACATATATGTGTGTGTGTGCAGATATTCAAATCAGTTTATATGGAGTTATAGATGCAGCTCAATACACATATGAACTAAGTTTTAGATCCAATCTACTAAAATAACCAAACACATTGTTTATCTGTACATGACAAAATCAGGCACACATAAATACAACCAAGATGAATTTTACTAGGTTAAAGAATCAACGTGGACTCAAATTACCTTTCTTATCCCAAACAATACCACAATGAGCACAGTGAACCATGTCATACGATAATGATGGAAATGGAAGCTGCCTGGAAATGAAATTGCCGATCACTGCTGGAAGACCTCGCTCAAGGGATATCTGAACTTGGCTACCTGTTGACTCATAAGCTGCTATACAAACCGGCATTAATTTAAGAGATAGCAAATGAGCCCCAAAGCTACCAAACCCACAGCCAATATCCAGAACAGTGCGCACCTATGATTTGGCAAAAGCAAATCATAAATGAAAAATATACATTCATATATTGGATATGTGTATAAAAGCTTTTTACTCCAAAAGCAAACAGAAACCTATCAATTTTGAGGGATACTTACACCAGCTCTAGGGAATTCTGAATCACTTCCAAGTCCAATCATATCCGCAATTGAACGTGAGTAATCTTTCACACCATCAACAACTGTTCCATCATCCGAGCGAAAAGTAATTTGATTTTCTTCAATCAACATCAGCCTGGAGAAATTAAACAAGGCAAAATTCTAAGATACAAATTGTAGTAGAAAACAGTTACTTCTTTTGCTACTTCCACTGCTTAAGAGGAGTCAAAAAAAAAACTCATTTCACTTTTTTCATTGAAAGAAAGTTTGAACCAACAAGGAAGAAGAAAAACTGTCCAAGTGGATATCAATGATGAAATTAAATTCCCCAATTTAATATTTTTGTATCTTTTCCTGACACATTGATCATAGAATTACCTTTTTGTCATGCTACCAGATGAAAGGAACTGGTCTTTGGATAACTTCACATTACCACTCCATATCACATCCCTCCCTGTTGGCCAATTCAAGGGAATCTTATAGTCCTTAGGAGGGCGAACCAGACAATATTGTTGATCATTTGATACTTCACAGTGCCTATCAAACTCATCCCCTTGTTTGAATCCTGCTAGCAAATTGGCAGAGACATTGTAACAAGGTACGTAATTCTCCCTATCCTTTCCACAAAGATCAAAATTCTTTGTACGGTTTGCCCCCGCGTAAAAACTGCTCAAATCCAAAAGATCATTAGCTGCAAGCTGCTTTAGCTTTCTGTTCTTTATATAAATGTTGGTTTTTGCAGCCGAAGTAACAGATTCAAAGGCACTTGAAGAAGAAGACCCCAGCAATGCTATTAGCATAAAGATGCTTACAAGACACAAAAGCAACCAGTTGACGGGTGGTCGGGATTTATTGAACCAAGAGATTCTCATGTCCAGCTTTGCAACCCCTATGCAAAAGAATAGGGAACAGAATTAAAGAATTTGAACTTCCAAGCTATTGCTTCAACCTAAATCTCCAGGAGCTACGGAAACAATATGCTATCATCAGATACAATCTCCCACGAATGTTACCCCAAGTCCAGAAAATCTCAACTAGCATTGGAACAGAACCACCTATGTAAGCTTTCCTTTAACCAATATTTGCACATTAAGCAGTCAGAATCACATAATTATTGTCCTTGGAACAAATCCATTCATTCAGGTGCGATCAATGCACCCCCCAAATTCTTGAATTTCTAAACAGATAATTCACTCCCCAAATTCAACAGCAAAAAGAAAAATGCCAACTCTGTGTAGTGCTTTGAGTTCTGACTCGTCAACAATTGACCATCGAAAATTCAATAACTTCACACTCAGATCAACCTGCAAAATCACCAAAACAGAGACGAACTGAACCTGAATCACAATGACAAACTACTTCTCCTACATTCCACAAGAAAAGCAAAAAACAGATCTAAACCCAGATCAGATCCACAATTCACTCCACTATATCACCCAAATATAACCAAGAAGTTAAAATCCAATCTGACACAAACACACAGGAACAAGATTCTCTCATCAGGAATGGTTCTTGTTTTTTACCTGGTCATTCAAAGTTCCAAAAACAATCATATCATGCCAAACTTTCAAAGCACGTGATTCTGAATATCCCTCCCAGAAGAATGATCAATGACGGTTCGAAATTGTTACAGGGAGTTGTTCAGATTCACCATTTGCATCCAAAAAAAAAAGAAAAGAGAGAGAGAGGTTGCAACAGCATTTTTGGGCAGAGAAAAGCTAGGTAGCGAGTGAGTTGTCTAAAAAGGAGAAGAAATGGAAATAGTTATAGTAAGGTTGGAGTCCTACTTAAGAGTATATAATTACTATTTCTTCTACTCCTTTTTTAATTATTTAATTTAAGTTTCAGATCCAATTTCGCTCTTAATTGCCTCGCACGCACATTTAAAGTGGAACAGACACAAACAAACATAAAAACATTAAAAAAGAAAAAATGCCTTATTTAACAAAGTAGAATGATTGGATTTGGGGTAGCGCTTTTTCTCTTTATTCACTTTTACTATTTAACTATATAATAATCATTTTACCAAGAAACATATTAAGGTAATGAATTTTAATTATTAAATTATATTCTCGTCGTTTTAAAATGATTGTCATTTAATGAGAGAGTTCATTTCAAGGTGAAAAGTATAAGTGAATTATCATCGTACATTTTGTTTGTTAATCTTTTTCATTGATATTTATTACATTTACATACAACAATTTTAAAACCAATCAATCACATAATCACTAATTTCAACTTTTAATAAATTCAAGAAGGGATAAAATTGTTCAAAATAGATGATGTTGCTATTACCTTAATTTATGTAAAAAATATTTTAAATGATGATCATTTTAAAAAATAGGGAGAGTATATTTATTTAGAAGTTCAAAATTTGAAATGAAATAACTATTTTTCAAAATAAATATATTCTAAAATGGGCGATCTTCTTATTTTAACGATTATTATTTATTCCGTTGATTGTTGCCTAAATTAATGATCTTGGGATCGGCACCGGACAAAATCGCACGTGATCTCCTTTCCCCTCCCACTTGTGAGTGAAAACTCTTAAATCATGAAAGAATTTTTCATTAGGAATAAAGTACATATCGTGATAAATTTTGTGTGATGTTATATTGTAATATCTTAGTTCAAAATGAAATATTTATATTTTATTTTAGAAATTTTGAAATTAAATGTATCGTTTTATAAATTTGTTAAAAATTTACTTCAAATTGATTTTGTTGCATTATATTAAAAATTAGTAAAAAACAGTTCTTCTTTTTTTTTTTTTTTTTGAAAAAAAAAAAAATTTACCATAGAAAAGCAAATAACCCTAATTTTGACATGACACATATTTATTAAATTATCTTTTTTTTCTTTCTTTTTTAAGTCTACGGTCACTATTTATGAAAAAGATTATCTTAATTTAATACTCTCTGAGATAAAAAATTGAATGTTTCATTTTGATTTAATTAAATAAAATTGAAGAGTGCATTTGAATTTATTAAATTACCACTTTATCTCTCATCAATATAATTATAGTTGGAACATTTGATTAATGAATGCAAATCCTTGAACTAAAGAAGTGATTAATATAACTTTATATTAAAAATTTATTAATTTTTAAAAATGAAAATTTCAATTATCGACATCAGAGATATTGAAATCGGTGGGAGTGACTATTTCATACTACAGAACAATAAAAGTCGACCGTTTTGTGTGGAAATGGAAATGGAAATGGATTTGATGGAGTGGGGCTCATGAATTGGTCCATTTCTTGACAATTTGAGGACAAGAGGTTTTTGTGTATAAAAAGAGTTGTTGAATTTGGTGGGTTCAAATAAATAAAGGTAGAAGAGAAGTGTCGTTATGGAAATAGTAGTGATTTTCATGGCAACATCACGTCTCTTTATCTTTCCCCAATCCCATTCCAGTTGGGGGTGCATATAATTCTTTACCTTGACCTTTGCCACCAGCAATCTTTGTCATCCACACACTGCGATGTCAGATATGAATTATTAGTTCTTGAAATTGAGATAAGAACGGATTTGTTAATTTTTTTCATTCTCTTCTTGAAATTCCAACTCAAATATAGATTGTATGCCTGAAAATGAACTCCAACTTCCAAAAACCCTTTTCATGAAAATGAGATTTGAATTGTCTCACCCAACATATGGAGTTCAATATGTCGTTTTTGGCTTTAAAACAGAGACTGTACCTATTCTACAAAGTACAAAAGCTGTGACCACCAAAGGCATTAATGTTATCCTAAAACTAAAATCAAGACTTCAACCAAATCTTCATCTACCCTCTAGCTTGTTTGAGGAACAAATAACACCACAATGTACGCAGATGATTAAACAAATGATGCAGGGAATGACTTCACCATCTTCTAACATGGCAAGAAAGGGAATATATGCTGATTTTCTTACCGGAAAACAATCATTTGTCTGGGCAGAATTTGGTGAGCAGGGACAAGAATCTAACCTGCCAACTTATTTTCAGTAAACAGAATCGTACTCTGTGACGACAAAATTAGGCAGAAAGAGAGAAGGGTTTTTTAAACTATTTGCTTGAAGACCCACAATATGAAAGTATGAACATGAGCAATTGAGCTGTGCCATGTGATGTATGCATAGATGAATCAGTATCATTAAGTGCTAAAATTGATTTCTAAGCAAAGCACCAGGTAATAATAGAATGGTACTAGTTTTATAGACTTTCAGATGCTGCCTTCACACACTTTTTCCCCTAAAACCTGGTGCAGTACCAAGATGACATTGGTCCCTGTATGTGTAGTCCACTTCAAGTTACATTAGGTGAGTGGGCACAACGGCCGAGTCTATCAGAGATTTCCCCATGACACAGGCCTGCCACAGCGTATTCTTTAATGCAGATAACAGTTTAAAGGAAAGAAAGAAAAAGCACTAGTTCACAAGTTAACTTGCGTTTCAACTTGCAACCATCTTTATTTAGCCAGTGTATATAATTGGACAGAGCTGAAATATGAAGAATCAAGAATGGTTCCCTTACCAGGATATGAGAAGATTGGATCCCTAGTAAAAGCAACATATCTGGAGATTAATAACAAGAATTCAAAAGGATTAAGTGAAAAATCTAATAATGAAAATGGATCATGAAAAGCACATATATTTGCCTAAAGAATCGAGTATCAAAGAGTAAAGGATGGTATGAATCTCAAGTGCTAGAGAAATTAGTCTATAGGAATTTTTCACCGAAAGAAACAAATTCCAGTAAATACATTTCACAGCAGATAAGCTTGAAACAGCCATCTGAACTATTTCAATCTTGATCAATGATCCTTTGACACAGCCTATTTCGGACATGCCAATAAGTGTGCACCCAACCCTAGGTGAAAATTTTTTTTGTTGCTTAAGGTAATTAGTGCAGAGCAACAGTATTTCAGGCTTTTGATGACTTAAATAGCTAGTGCACAGAACTCAAACTCCTTGGAAGCTATCTTCGTACTTTTCGAGTTCCCAAAACTTTCAAAGCTATTGAAGGATGACATCTGAAGCTTTCCAAATAGTTGCATAACCAGGTCTTTGGTTGCTCAAGCACTTCCTAGTTCTCTATTCAAATAATCTGCAAACATTCTCTTAGCACTATTAGCATCTGAGGGAGGAGGGCGCCCACTTAAACTTGTTTGACTAGTTAATTTTACGAAAGTTCGCCGTAGCCGACGTAGTTCTGGCAACCCTACAGATCTTGAGATATTTATAGTTGGTAATTCAGGACCAAGAGAAACACAACCAATGGGACCACCAAATGCTTGCGACTGGGCTTCTACAATAACATTGATCACTTCTTGTGTAGCTTTGTCCATCTCATAAAGGGAATTTGCCTCTGAAACTCGAGTAGTTTGTGTTGCAATGGTTGGCTGTAGGATTTTAACATCCCTAGTCTTTGAGTCAACTTTTTTTGTCAAGTAAGAAATAGCATCAACAATAGCAATAGAGGATTTTTCAATTCCATCTCTAGATGGCCATAGCTCAAACATTGGCGAATCCCACCGATTCCTCCGGTCAGGCTTCTCAAATCTTCTAACCAAATCTTCAAAAATGTTGTCATTGTAAGATGTTTCTTCACTCTCCATTCTGTTTCGGTTCCATTTTCTGCAACAGGCCTCCTCAACATCACAGAACAGAACACAATACCTAATCCCTGCTGCACGAGCCAGACACCAAAGCTCATATCTGTAACCCTTTATGCTATTTAAAGAATCCACTATAATGATGCTGTCTTTAGAGACAGATCTATCAACTTCAGATCTCAATACCCCCCTTAAATTCTTTTCAGCAGTCATATCAGCATAGCTTTGGTTGCGGTTAAGGTGAAAGGAAGTTTCATCAATGATCCTGACTGTTGACATGGATTCAGTGTCTTTAAGAGCTTCAGCCAGGCAGGCTGCAGCTGTTGACTTCCCACTACATGGTTGACCACAGATAACAACCAGTGCCATTCCAACAAAAGTTCTTTATCTTATACTCGCTTGAAATTCAAATATGTGTAAAGCTGTGATCATCAAAGTAGTATTGCTTTAGCACTTAGGGACTTATCCCACATTGAAAAAGTAAAGGGAATTTAACTGCTGATAACTTTGTTACAATCTAGTCATTCGCAAATAAATGCAAGATGTGCAAATACAGAAAACAGAACAAGGCTGACTAAGAGTGAAAATATCATACACCTTATGAACTGCTAAATACTAAAAGATATCCATGCGGCAGCTTCCTTAAAACTCAAAACTTTGACAAACTTCCCCTTTCTTTTGGGGAGGGGATGAAGTTAAACTTAATCCATTCAAGAATTTTTTTTTTACTTCTACTTCAGTGACAATAAAACTATTCTTCTTTGTCTGACCTTAGGTTTCTAATTCGACAATCACAATAATCTATTACACCAAAAGTAAGAAAAACCCAATGTGAGAGAGACTCTAGGATTCAATTGCTACCATCAGCTGAAACATGAAACAACCTGTTCTAGCCTTGACTTCCAATGCAACAGTTCCACCTATTCTTATTCCAGAAACCACTCAGAACCACCTCATGCGCTTCTAACCACTTACATCTGAAGTAATAATCTGAATTACATCTAAGATTTCCATCAAATTCTTAAAATTGGAAGTAAAATACTTCATATTTATGAAAAAATCGGAAATGAATTATTTTCCCCAAGCCCTCACCATATGTTTCAGAATACATTAAAACTCCACAAGCGTCTTCCCATATATTTTATGTGCAAAATTTCTAACCACGACGGGGTACGGGATTTCTCTAGCTCAATTTCCAAATCCAATAAAGGTTCGATGGTAATAATAATAACTTGAATCTCAGAATTCGGTGAATCCAATCACTGCCAAATTCTATTTATACACTTCTTCTTGCATGAAAATAGTTACGGAAGAATCTATCAAATCGACTAAAGATGAACACACATTTAGATAAAAATATTAAACTGAAAATTTTTAGAGCTCTATGAAGCAATAGAAGCATCAAAAGGTTCTGTTACCTGCTAGATCTTCAACAGCAGCGATAGGGGCAAAGTCCGGCTCCGGCGCGCTCTTGATTGAGGGTCTGAGAATCTCTAAAGAAGCAGTGATTTTGGTCTGGACTCATAAGCAACCTTCAACTTCCTCATTGCTATTATTTTTTTAGAATTGTCAATTTGGTATTTAAAGTTTCACTTAATGTCAATATTGATGCCCATTGTTTTTTTTCCTACAAATTAGTACCCAAAAAATTTTTCAGACTTCTAATTTAATACTTTCAACAATTACATTCCTAGTCAAGATAGCATAAGCTATTTATTTTGATACTTAAAATCATGCCTCAGATTATAATTGGCCGAAAATAAGTTGAAAGTATTAATTTGAAATTTCAAAAAAAAAAATTTTAACTTAATTAACAGAAAAATATTTATATTAGCTTTGAATATAACTTTATATACCAAATTATTCTAGATCCATTTATGTTTCAATTCACCTTTTAAAATACATATTTAATCAGTGATAGATCTACATTGCTCCACTTGCCCCTACAAAACTTTTGAAAAACTACATGTGTTTAAGTATATACTTATATATTGACTCTATAAAATATTGAGATTCATTTCCTAAAATTAATGTATTTATATCTTTTATTGTTCTAGATCTGTCAATGTACTTAATATGATATAGTATAAAATTTTAATAACAAAAGTAAAAAAAATTATTGATATAGGACGAGAAGATAATTTTTTCAATTATCCGCATCAATAACTAAACAGATTTGTTTAAATATTTTTTAAAATATTTTATAATATCAAGGCAAATTATTATATTTTATTTTCAATCTTTATTATCTTTCAATGTTGATTTTTCATTTACTTTATTTTAATATTTTATCGGATCATATTAATTTCTTTTAATAGTCAAAATAGAGGCAAACAAGTTCAACCCCTTTCAAAATCAAGAAAAAGGATTTAAGCCTCTTTTTCCAATTAGTGCTAATGGTCCGGTATCTCGCTTAGCCCATACTGATCTACCTATCTGGGGGCATATTGGTGGGATTCAAACTCAAGATCTATGGTTTGCGTACTTTTTATTTCACCCATTGAGATATTAGTGTATTTCAATAATAATAACATAATATTTGTATGTTTAAGTCATATAATAATTTCTACATTATTGACGTGGATTAAAATGTACTTTTTTCTAAAAATAAGGGATAAATTGTTAAGGTTTCAAATCATTTAGTATATATATATGCATTGCACTCTCTATTATCTCAATAAAAAATATCACATGTCTTTAAAAAATTAATGTAATGGTAAATTAAATTAAATATAAAAAATGTCATTACTAACGTTTTTTAAAAAATTATATCCATGTGGATCGGTCAATTCTTCTATAATAACATGACAATATTTGTATGTTAAATAAGGTCTGCATAGGTTATATAATATATATATTTTTTACATTATTAATTTGGTTTCGAACTTGACTTCCCATAATGAAGTACAAATAAATACGATTTCAAATTTTTTAATACACATTAAGGTTACCTCTTCTCTGACATTAATTAAAAATTAATATGTGCTTCTAAATATCAATTTACAGATAAATTGAATATCAAAAATATTATTAATAACTTTTTTAAAATTATGTTCACGTGGACCTTACAGTCAACCCTTCAATTATAACATGACAATATTTGTACGTTTAAATAATGTCCACATGGTCTAGAAGAAGTAATATAAAATTTGAATCCACATTTACATTACACACCCTATTTGGCATCAATAACAAATTAACACGTGTCATTCAAAAATCAAATACTCATATGATTTTAGCTTATCTTTAGGCACATAGAATATGGAAAATTCATATATGGATGTCCCCACACATGGTGATCTTGTGATTCATCACAATCCAAGTAAAAGAAAAAAAATTATTGAGTGGCATTATGTGTTGGTGGCTCGGGATCTCTTGTTATACAATTGTGTGCCACTCCCATTACATCAATAGAAATTTAACACGTATTACTAAAAGATAAGGTTCACATAGGGTTTGGTTTATCTCTTTAGCTTTTAATATTAAAAGATAATAATTAAATATTACAAATAATATTCTTAGTAGTGTAACCGGGAATGACATACAAATGTGTAATATGAGATCTAGATCCAACGTTGGTCCCATCATAAGGTACCTATATCTTTTGGCAATCAATATGATGTGGTTCAACGTGAACCACAAGATATGAGATGTAGATCTTGTGTTGGTCCCATGAGAAGGTACCTGTGCCTGTTGACAATCATTATGATGTGGTTCAACGTGAGTCGCAAGATCTATATGTGGGATATGAATCAGGATCACATAAGAATTTTTTTGTAAAATATATCTAAAAATATAATTAAAATATATACAATTGTAAGTTTTGTATCGATGTAACAAGAAATGTAATACAATTCATTGGACAGTTTTAGAGGCTTTTACATGAGTCAAAAAAATGAAATATACTAAAATATCCAAAACCAATAGACACCACATTTGAAAAGCCAAATATTTATTTACCTTGTGTAGTGCTCTTAAGGTTTTGTTAGTATAAATTAATATCTCATTTTGATTTGTACAAATTTTAAGAAAATAATTTGACTTAGTTTTCGTTGCACTTAATAATATCAATTTCTTAAGAAAATTTTAACTAATTTAGGAAATGAAATATTTATTTCTGAGCAATTCAAAATAGCAATGTGGAGATACAATTCCAAATGGAGGAAGTGTAATTTATATTGAAAAATTGCTAATGTTTTTTTTTTAATAATTATAATTGATTTTTAGGTGCCTGGGAGGCATCAGATGAGGGATTATGCAGTCCAAATTGTGGGAAGAGTACTGAGAATTGCTATTGCTACCGTCGAAGTCGTAATCAGTTTCCAATTCAATGCAAAGATGGCCTTCGTAAATGCATTCCAAAGCCGCCTCCGGTGGGAATCTCATCCATCTACAATTAATTCTCAATGAAAATTAAGAGAACTGGCTATGAAGTTTTTCTATTTTATTACATTAAAAAATCGATCAAGTTCGGATATATATCTTTCAATGTGATGGTAGATCAATTTGGCAATTCCTTCACCTTCAAGTTGTTCAATCCAATCTTATTCCTAACATCTTCAATGACTTTCAGCAGCATCAGTGACTTCGAATACGTTAAGAGCAGCCTCCCGGGTTGTAGATATCTCAGCCCTTGTCACAATGAGGCCATTTTCCCAGAAGCTTCGTGTTACATCAGCCAACAGACCTGGTCAGTCAGATGTACTAAGCTCTAGCCCTACACCCTGTCATGGAGCGAACAATTCAATGAAAGGAACCATTTGGCTGCACAACAAAACGAAGTCATGTCCCCATTGCTTCTCTTTTCTTCCCCCCTTTCCTTCCCAATCACAAAAGGCCAAGAGAACCTATACCTGAGATGCTCTCCTTTCAATTGCAGCTGGTCGGCATAGAATCACACGTTGCTTTCCAGCATCTGAACTAATTGGAGTTCCCATCTGCGTGCTTAATAAACAGACACATTCTTCTCCGGCGCCGCAGACCAAGGAGGGAATTGAAAATAAGTTTTGAGTCAAAATTAATACTGTATGAGGTGGTCATCAGAATCTCCGCGTTGGCTCCATATTGATATTTTGGTTTGACAATTCATCCATTACTGCTGATTACATTCACACCCGTGTTTCAACGATTGCACAGATTCGAGAATCGAAACATTCAATACCCCTACCGCTAATTCAATAATTTAAAGTCTGTATTTTTATTTTGAAACATTTTAAATTATAATTCTTGCTTCTAAATTAGTAAAATAATAATCATTTGAATTGATATTATTTGAAAGGAGAGAGTATTATTTTACATTTTTTGTTATTCCCTCCAAATGTCCCCGTTTCTATATTAGACGGTTGAGAATTAATGTCCTATCGTTAAGATTTATTAGCTTATTAATAAGCAGAAACATTTGCAATTGGAAGATCACAGAGACAATGAGATAAAATTAAATATCTCATTTCTATATTAATCAAACAATGCATATATATCAACATTAAAGCAAAGCATGTTTAAAATGCATTGAATTGCATCCCTCTAACTCTCTCTCTATATAGATATATAGATATGTATATATGTGGTTTTGTTAAGGCGCGTTTTGGAGCGTGCCTTCAACCGTTATCAAAACGGAATTGTTGCTACAGCGCTCATACAGCCAACCTAGAGGAGTAAAAATTCCGTTAGGATAACGATTGGAGCCCATATTAACAAATCCGTGTATATATATACATAGAGAGAGAAGGAACCAGAGATTTATTTCTGTCCTTCGATTTGCATGCCAAAAGTGAACGAACTTATTTCCTTCATGGAATCAATGTGACGTACATATGATCCGTTAATTAATTTGCCAGATCCGTTAATTACATTAAAATTCTCAAAGACCTTTTCCTCATGACATAAAAACATACAATTAGTATATGCTTAGAAGATCCTCGTGAACATTAATGAGTCAAAATTAGCCCAGAACCAGAAATACTGAGCAAGAAAACAAAGAGATAAACCGTTGAATTCCCAAGAAAAATTAACTGTAAATTTCGTCCGCTACCGCAATCAATCCAAGTCTGAAACAAACAGACATAACCCTAGAAATAATACAAAATAGAACAAAGGAAACAAATGAGAATCGAGAAAAAAAGTTAGTAGTAGTACTTTTTTTTGAAAATTGACAGCCAAATAAATTATAA
>JAOXNR010000013.1:11454237-11477242 GCA_028571225.1 Parsonsia alboflavescens
GGACGATTTGCCAAGGTAATGGTATCTAATGGTTACAAGCAAAGTCAAGGAGATCATACCCTCTTCATCAAGCATTCAGCCTCAGGGGGAGTTACTGTTTTGATTGTATATGTGGACAACATTATAGTGACAAGGAACGATGAAGTAGAGAAGGGAACTTTGAAGCAGTGCCTAGCCAAGGAATTTGAAATAAAGGAGTTAGGAAAAATGAAATATTTTCTGGGAATTGAAGTGGCTCGATCAAAGCAAGGAATTTTTATTTCTCAACAGAAGTATGTTATGGACCTGCTCAAGGAAACCGGCATGACAGCGAGCAAACCTTTTGGAACTCCCATTGAACAGAATCACAAATTATGTGAAGCTCATGGAGATAAAGCAGTGGACAAAGAGATGTATCAAAGACTTGTAGGGAAACTCATTTATCTCGCACATACTAGGCCAGATATAGCTTACTCAGTTAGTGTTATTAGTCAGTTTATGCATGATCCTAGAGAAGTTCATCTACAAGCAGTTTATCGAGTGCTTCATTACTTAAAGGCACATCCAGGGAAGGGGATTTTATTCAAAAAGGGTCCTGAAATTGATCTGACAGTTTTCACGGATGCAGACTTTGCAGGGTCTCCAGTCGACAGGCGATCAACTTCGGGCTATTGTACATTTCTTGGAGGAAACCTAATATCCTGGAGGAGCAAGAAACAAAGTGTGGTAGCAAGGTCAAGCGCCGAAGCAGAGTTCAGAGCTATGGCAGCAGGGGTATGTGAGTTATTGTGGGTTAAAATTATCCTAGAAGATTTGAGGATTCGATGGAGCAAACCGATGAAGCTATACTGTGATAACAAATCTGCTATAAGTATAGCTCACAACCCAGTGCAACATGATCGGACGAAGCATATAGAGATAGACAGACACTTTATTAAAGAGAAGCTAGAAAGTGGACTGATTTGTACTCCATATGTTCCAACAGGACTTCAACTTGCAGATGTGATGACAAAGGGACTGTGTAGCAACATGTTTCATGAGAGTCTTGTCAAGCTGGGAATGGAAGATCTATATTCACCAGCTTGAGGGGGAGTGTAGGAATCTTAAATATTTTTAAGTTAAGTGGTGGAGGAAATTAAGGGAGGCTGTCTCTAAAAGTTAATGGAGGAAATTAAGGGGGGCTGTCCCTGAAATTAAGGGAATTAGGTGTATACTTTTGTTGTTTAGTGTACCAGAAAGTTGTATATATATAGAATAGAATGGCTTGTATTGAAAAGAAATTAATAAAATCTCTGACATTCTTTTTCTACAGAAGGCCTCATTACTTTCAGGTTGATGATTTATTTTCCCTTATTTTTCCTTTTTGGTTTTCATCATTTTGTTTCTGGTAGTCATTACTTCAGCACACCCATGCCAAGATTTCCATATATTTTCAGGAAAGATCCAATTGTTCAACACAAACAAATTGAAACTTGCCCCTTTATAACCATGAAGGAAAATTGAATTTACAAGAGATCTAAGCTGTCAACATGTCAGAAGTGCAAAAAGAATAACCATGCCTCAATATCAGGCTTATCAGCATTAATGTGTTTGAGTTAATCCATACCTGTAAAGTATGAAGATGATCAGAGTTCTGAATGCTTAGAACCCCTTTGCAACGATAAATATCCATGCCATATTTTTTATCCCAGAGCATCTCCTCAAGCCATACACGAACCTGTCATAATGGATAGAGCAAAATGAAGTATAAAGCATGTGCATGACGAGTTGAGGAAAGCAAAAATGAGCTCAATATCACTGTATTAAGGCAATTCTCTTGCAACTCGGCATAAAGCAGTGATCATTCACACATGGAAATGACAGAAACAATAATTATCTCAAAGGAAAACAAACAACTGCAAAATAGAAAGAGATCAATCATTGTATTCTGAAACCTGCATACTTTATCCAGAGATTATGATGACCCTAGATTAAACTTAGGTAAAAAGAAATTGAATACAGGAAGAAATGCAATTTTTTAGCAAATCCCAGCTACACTGGAACCAAACCAGTTTTGAACCCATCACTACAAATACCTTTTCAAGATCTATCTTCCGTGCTTCACATATGCATAACGTTCTCACTCCACTATCATGAAGTTCTTTTGTGGTTAAGGACTTCTTTTCTTCCAACAGGGATTCCAAATGAGCAATACGCTGAAATGAAAAGAACAAAATTGACGTAAGCCACATTCAACAAGGTACATTTCATTATGAATAGTTTGAATACATAGAGAAAGATCAGGAGACTGACTGTAGCATCATATGCCTGGCAATTCAATATACTGGTCAGGTCAACTTGGCACCTTGTGGAATGGATGATATTGGCTAGGGAATTGATATGGTGAATCTCCTTCTCGAGTTCCTCTAAGAGATTTTCAGAATCATCACCAGAAACTAAATCAACTTTGTTAAGAATCACTACATCCTGGAAAAAAGAGGCAACAAAGAAATATAATAAATGCTATTTGCATCATAACCCATGAAAATGAGACAATCTAAGCAAATACAGAACAAAGACTATATAATGGCCATGAATTACATATATAACAACCAGTCATTAAGAACATTTAACATGCCAAATTACCGCAAAAGCTATTTGCAAATAAGCTTCCGGAAATGAAGATGAGTCACGGTGTGATTTGAGCTGATAACGGAGGTTTTTTGCATCAACTACCTATTAAAGTAGCAAACTTTGTTCAAACCCGAACATAGGAAAAGGAGAAGATTAATAGAGTAAATAGGCAAAAAGGTAAACAATTCCAAGGGGAATAATAAGGAAATCCAAGATTATATATGTTCACACCAGAGAGGGATAAAGTCTGAAATTACTAGTCAAAAGTTGACTATCATGAGGTGGACGCAGCATGTAAAACTCACTGTAATAATAGAGTCAAGCTTCACCGCAGATTCAAGTTGATCATCCAACCAAAGAATAGATGCAAGAGGAGCAGGATTTGCCAACCCAGTAGTCTCGAGTAATATATGATCGAGTCTAGACAAAAGAAGAAGTAAGTTCACAGGTCATTGCTTTCAGGACAATATATATGTTGAATTGGACATAAGGTGGCACAAGCAACCACAGAAAAGACTACGAAACTCTCATTTCTCAATGAATTGACTTAAAACCATTCCTGTCAATATAGTTTCCAGATGATTCCTAATGTTTTTGCATGCTTCAAAGCTTTATTTTCTTTCGAAACAGTATTTTTTAGTGCAAGATTCACAGGAAAGAGAGATTATCTTGTTCTTGAAGTTTTTAAGCTGTAAAAATATCCTGACAATATTGATAGCGGTACAATTCATATAGTAACACTTTTCTTCTCAGCAAATCCATTTCATCATTGTATTTTCGGCTTTCTAGTGAAGAATAACTGTCAAGAAAAAGAAAGCATATCACACAGCTATAAAGCAGGCACAAGATACAGCGTTTAATTCTGGACAGAATTAGCTGTATCACTGAAGGAACAGCAGCAAAGTCAACAACAAAAAAGCACTGAAGAAAGAAAATGAAGAAGACAAGTTTGGCTTAGAGTAAATATATACTATTAGTTATTTATTTTTTGCAGAAGATACCCTAGTGAAAGTCCACCATGCATCCAAGCAAATGGCAGGTAAAGGGAAGCTCAAGCCCAGACCAACAGAAACAAGAAGCAAAATTAATGCACGGACTCATGACAAGACTCCTTTGACATTTTGCTTACTTCGTCCAAAAAGAGACATTTATAATTTACCCGAGTAATGCTACTTGGAGTTACCAGGAGAAGATCTGTTTGCCCGTTTCCTTCTTTTATTAGAATGAAATAAATGGATTTCGTTCATGGTAAGACCAAATGACTAAATTAACGATAGTAAAATTCTCACATGGGTTGGGGTTCAGCCAAATGTAGGAAATCATCAAAATTTCTAGGATTACACAAAGACATTTCTAAGAAAGACCAACAAGCTTAAAGGAAAACAAACCAGCAAAAGATTACAAGAAATGTACATGCAATGTAGCAAAAAGGTACTTGCTTAAGTTGAGATCATCAGTGATCTGATAAAATTCATCTTCCAATTTCTTTGTAAAACAAGAGTTTCCAGTCTTTATGCTTCCAACTTGGATTAAAAAAGCTTATTCACGAAAAAACTGTGACCAAAGCTTTCTTCATTATAGTTCTCCCACAATTAATTAGGGTTAGGCCCTCAGTAAAATATCATTTTAAATGTCAAATAGAGCCTCAATAACTGTGTTTTTTGGAAGCTTCGGGAATTTATATTTTAAGGAGTAAGGACTTTGAGAAACTTTACAGTTGGAAGACAAAATCCTTCACTTGTGCCTCAGAAACAAATCAAGAAATGTGGGCAAAGCGACAAATATTAACAGATGCAGCTTTGTTTGAAATTGATTCTTCCCTCACAAACACCCACCCCATCCCCCTACCCCCCAAAAAAAAAATTGAAATATGAAAGCCACCTTTTCTTTCTGTTTTCTTGTCGCTCAATGGAATTGAATGGGACCCCAGAGTGGAGCTCTTGGTGCACTTTTCAATTTGATGGAGATAGGGTGGCACAAAAAACCATGGGAAATATTAAATCTCAATTATCAAGTATCGACAAATTGAATTTAGACCTTCCGGCCAATATAGTTTCCAGATAATTCCTAACACTTTGAAGTTCATCAATTACTCTATCTACAATTATCCTTACAAGAAAATTCTTAAGGAAGGAATCAGAAGCATGGAATAGAACAGCAATATGAATAGGTAAAAAAAAAAATACCAGACTGTAATTCTTTAGAAATAGCTAATTCATCTCTTACCAAGAGAGCACCAATCTGGAATTGAGCTTATAAGATAAGGACCCAAAGAAAAATAAATAAGCACTATAAGCATAAGTTTTCATTCATCTTTCCTCGAGAACAAATGAACCATATGCTGATCATGCACTTACCCAAAGTAAGCATATGTCAAGCATCAAACAATAAATTTAACAAAATAGATAATGGAAGAATTGAGACTGTGATATTAACATCTAAAAGAGCAAAAAACTTAAAAATAGTGCAATACTCTAAAAAAGACCTCGTCAAGGAAATGGAAATGAAAAATTAAGGGAAGAAGTATTAAAGAGAGCGTGAAACACATTACACCACCTTTCCTTTCTTTCTACAAGTTGCTCTAAAGCTTGAACCAGACTGTGCTTGACTGTGCAACAAATGCAGCCATTTGCGAGTTCCACCCACTCCTCCACTAGTCCACCTCCTTCTCCTTCATTAATCATTGCTCTTTCTACTCCTATCTCTTCCCCAAACTCATTCAATATCACTGCAATCTTCTTACCATGTTGTGCACTAAGTATGTAATTCACCAGCTGCAGTTCAAATTTCAAAAAGTTTCAAAACTTCCTCACAAATTATGAGATATCGAACATGGTAAAAACATGAACGACATGGAGAGGTTGGAAGAGAGAAAAAAAATAAGGGAGAAGTTGTGAGAACAATTACAGTTGATTTTCCAGCACCGAGATAACCAGTGATGATTGTGACGCCAACAGGTGGAGCATCAGCTGTTTCCTGCCGTTGCTTGGAGAGTTCGATAGCTGAATGACTTACGCCGTGGTTGATTTCGACGGCGAGCGGGGGTTCTTCCTCGTTGTCTTCCATGGTTCGATTTCTCAATAGGCACTAGTTTAAACGGTCACTCAGTAGACAAGAAAAGGCTTCAAAGATTTGGGCCGGAGAGGCCCACTGATTTTCTGTCTTTGAGAAGCCCAACTTGTATCATTTTGATGGATCGAAAATGAAACTTTTTTCAGTTTTCTCCTGAATTTGAAAAATAATTAGTATCCTCCAAAAAGTTTTACAAAAATTCAAACTTTAAAACTTGCCGTATGGAATTCAAAACACCAGTGTTTTCGAGGGGAAAAACACAATTAAACACACTAGTAATTTTTACCTAAATTTTCACTTACATTTTGTTGATCTTGTTAATGAATCTAATATGTGGCAATAAAATCACCACATAATCCAAAAAATTTAAAATGGAAAAAATCTTTTTTTTTTATCTAGCGGTGTCTGGGTCAGTTCCCACGCACATATTCCGCTAGAGCCTGCAATTGATCAAGATTAGAGTATGTAGGAAGATCTAATGGAACTTCCAAACCACTTGGACACATATTTGGATGCCAAAAAAAAACCTTCACCCTGTATAGTATTGGGTTATCCTTTTTAACTCAAACATACATGTAAAAGTGCCTTAACTTTAATAAGAAAAATAAAATTCATAGACTTATTTGATTCTTCATGGAATTTTAATTTAAAAGTATGTTAATTTTAAAAAGGTGAAAATTCTTTTGTGAAAAATGATTTTTTTTTTCAAAAAAAAAGAAAAAAAACTAAGGGGATTTGAGTTTCTCAAACTTAGGAGGACGAGGCTTGAATTTTCCTGAAGGAGAAAAGGGGGGGATGTTTGAATTTTGAACTTGAAAGATCCCTTGTTTTTTTTCCTGCATTTTTAGCGTAAAAAGTACCCAAATATGTCTATTATTGTAAATAAATAAATAAAAGTTTACAACTATTCAATTCCGAAATACTTCATATGTTCAAAATTAAATATTTGAATTTTTATATTCCATATATGTATATTTATATTATTCCAAAATAATTACTATTCTCTCCATTTGGATTGAATGTCTCTATTTTAATTGTGCCGAGTTGAACGTTCATTTCTTAATATCGATGGATTTTCAATATAAGGTCATATTAGTAACTCTAAATTTTAGATCAAGAGGCTTTGACACAATGAGGAAAAGTATTAGGGAACTACTGCTCATCCTCGAAAGGGTGGAGATAGGATTGGGTATAACATAAAATTCAAAAAAGAAAAGCCTTCTAATTTTAAAAATTTACATCCACTTGCTCACGCTACCGGCTGTCGCCACTAATTACTCTAATAGAAGGATAAATTAGTAATTTTATAAAAATCAAATAAGCTTTTTTAATTTTTTTATTAAATCAAAATGAATGTTCACTTTTGAAGGAAGAAAGTATAAATTATTGCGAACTTACTTTAATTGCATGTTAAAATATTCACTAATTAAATTGATAAAACAACTTCATTCATTATTTTTTTTTTTTCCCTCTATCTATCTTGTTGTGTCTTGAGCTCAAGATCTCTCAATCTCAAATGTTGCTGTTTAAGACTAAACTAACGAAGTTTGACGACTTCACTCATTATTAAAATATCATAAATTTGAATTATATCAACTAAATTATAATTCCTATAGAGAACAGAAGTTGGCTTCAAATAAACATATAATAATTATAACACACAAATTTAATTATAGAGAAATAAGTTAGGGAAAATCACTTACTTGTTATCGCTAAATATAACCTAACTTATGGAAGAGAAAGTCAAAATTTGATCGAATCTAGTACTTTGTAGTATCCCCTTAAGATAGATTTCGCTCATCTTGTGGTGCTTGGAGTCTTCATGGACGCTTGCCTCTAATGGTAAAAAGATCAAGCCTATTGAAAAAGCACACCAACAGCAAGCCCAATGAACCAAATATTGTTTGAGTACCATATGAAAGAATAGAGGATAATTTTTCTATTAAGATAGAATGAAGAACGATGATTTTGGAGAGGATGAATGCCAAAGAAATAGGAAAAGAGTTTTGAGAGCTTTCTTACTTTTTTGTAAATCAAAATGGCTGAAGGAAATACATATTTATAAACCTAAAAGGGACTTTTTAGTTAAAGTACATGACTCATTTTGGTAGCTAATTATTAACAAAAAATTGTTATTAACAGTTTTTATTACCAAAAGATGTATGTCTTAAAAAATTGTTATTAACAATTTTCATGAATAACTATCTCAAAACACTAGCTACTTATAATATTGAATTATATAATTTAAATAGCAAGTAGCTCACTCATATTGAAGTTTGATATAACTCAATACTGTAGCTTATTCTAAATTGAAATTCACATTAAAATTTCCAACAAGGCATTTAACCACATATAATGCTCTTTTGAATTTTTATGATCCTGATGTTGTTTTGTATTGCAGGGCTTTTTCTGTTACCTTGACCAGACAAGCTTTGAATTGGTATTCCAGTTTGCCAGATAACTGCATTGATTCTTATGCAAAGTTAAAGAAGTTATTCATCAATTAGTTTGTTGGGAATTCTCTTCAAATGAATGCTCAATCTCATCTCTTGAATATTCGTCAAAGGAAGGAAGAGACTTTGAATAAGTTTTGGAATAGGTTTAATGTTGAAGCCTGAATGGTATCTAATTGCCAGGAAAATATTTATATTGAAGCATTTTGCCATGGTTTGAAGTTAAGCAAGCAGTCTAAAACATTATATGTTTGTCCATCAACTATTAGTGCTGATTTGTTACATCGAGTTTGCAAAATGATTCGGGTAGCCCAATCCATGCTTTCTATGACAGTTGTTTGGCAAAGTGAAATGCAGAAGTTCACGAAGGGCTACTCTAATAATCGTGGTGGGAAGAAGCAAAAGTTTACACACCCTTTGGGTAGTGCTAATGCTAGTTTTCAGAAGTCTTTTTCCAACACGCTTTGGCACAGTATGAGGATGAGGCTAACTTCTGACTTTTTTATAACCCTATATTCAAAGGACTGAGCTGTCAAAAATGACCACTACATTTGAATGAAGTCATAGTCTAGATGGAAAGAAGAAACACAGAAATGGTGAAACAATTGCATGCCAAGGGTAGAGAGAACATTCAAAGACAAACTCAAAGATATGCAAATAACACAACGAAGGTAGAAGTTAGCCTATATTCAAAAGTCTTTTTCCAACACGCTTTGGCACAGTATGAGGATGAGGCTAACTTTTGACTTTTTTATAACCCTATATTCAAAGGACTGAGCTGCCGAAAATGACCACTACCTTTGAATGAAGTCATAGTCTAGATGGAAAGAAGAAACACAGAAATGGTGAAGCAATTGCATGCCAAGGGTAGAGAGAACATTCAAAGACAAACTCAAAGATATGCAAATCAACACAACAAAAGTAGAAGGGAGATGAAGTTCAATGTTAGTGATTGGGTTTGGATTCATCAAAGGAAATAGAAGTTTCCTAATGCTTCTCAAAGTCCTTCAGGAACTTTTGACTTTAAACTCGAACCCTCACCCATTCCTTATTTGGATAATAGTTCTTCTACTTCTCCCAATCTGTATAATTATTTTCAACAAAGACGATTGGATAATCTTTCAGAAGGTAATAATAGAGGCAAACTGACAAATCAAAATCTTGGTCCACTCAACAATCCTAATTCCACACCTTTGAATGCCCCGAGCTCCATGATTTTGCAACAAGTTGAAAGCTTTGATATTCTGAATCCTCCAAAGCCTATTCAAACCCCATTGGATAAAAGAAATCAAGATAGATATTGCATGTATCATAAGAAAACAGTACACCGATAAGTGTCATCAATTGAAAAGGGAAATTGAGAATGCTATTCAACAAAGGAAGTTACAACAATATGTAAATCATGTTCAGGGAAATCCTCAACTTGCTCCAATTCCCGAACACAAACCTATTTCCTGAGTTATTGACATGATTTTAGGGGTTCATTCTCAATTTTCTACACTGCTTGAGAAGAGACAAAAAGTTGATTGTTCTATGGTTCTGAATGATGATATCCCATTGGTCATTTCCATGAATATAGAAGAATGTCCGGTTAAGCGAATTTTAGTAGATATTGGGAGTTCAGTCAACATTCTATATTATGATACTTTTTCAAAAATGGGCATAAATGATTCTTTGATTAAATCTCATCGTATTCCTTTGGTTGATTTTTTAGGTGAAACTACTTTAGTACTGGAAATTGTTAATCTAAAGGTTCGATGGGGTCCGAATCAGCCTTCGATGCAGTCTGAGTTTGTGGTTGTGGACTCACCTTTAGGATATAATGTCATATGGGGCTATCCTGGTCTCAATCAAATGACGGCTTAGATTAACACTTTTGGGAATTTGTTGATGTTATCTTTAGAAAATACATTGTACACCATTAAGGGCGATATTCAGGCTACACTTATTTGTTATCAAATGACCATTTTCAATGCAAATCCTACGGCCGAGGTCTTCCATTCTTCCCTGAATGATGAAGATAATGAAGAGCGGATAGAACCAGCTACAAAACTTGAAGAATTCCAAATTCACACTGCTCATCCGGAACACAAAGTTGTTGTGGAGAAGGCATTGCCCATAAGATTGAAGCGTCAATTGATTGATTTGTTAGAAAAATATCAACATATTTTTGTATGGTCCACTATGGAGCTGAGATCTATTCCCTGTTCTATTGTTGAACATTGTTTGGGCGGTCCTGAATCATGTACTCCAATAGTGTAAAAGAGAAGATTTTTTTTAGGCCAAAGAAGTCAGAAATCATAAAGATTGAAATCTGAGATTTGCTAAAGGTTGTGATCATTTGGCAAGCACAACCCCTTTCTTGGCTTTCTAATCCCTTTGTTGTCCTGAAGCCCGGTGGTTTTTGGAGGATGTGCATTGATTTCACTTCTTTGAATAAAACAATACAGAAGAAGCTATTCAATATGCCAAAAAATAGATCAATTGGCTGATGTCACATCTCGATTTTCTTTGTTGTGTTTTTTTCTATGCTCATAAAGATTACCATGAAATCCTGATGGCTATGTTAGATGAGGATAAGACTTCTTTTATCACCCCGCACAGTTTATTTTGCTACAAACGAATGGATTTCAGGTTAAAAAATGTGGGATCTGATTTTCAAGAGATAGTGAATAAAATGTTTGCTGTTCAATCGGGACGAAATGTTGAAGCTTATGTAGATGACATTTTAATCAAGCCTTGATCTCAAGAGGATATTTTTGTTGATTTGGAAGAGTCTTTCGAGGCAATGATGCAATATGGCCTAAAGTTAAATCCAAAAAATTGTTCCTTCAAGGTAGAGGCTGGAAATATTTTTTCCTGTTCAAG
This sequence comes from Parsonsia alboflavescens, assembly GCA_028571225.1. NCBI lineage: Eukaryota > Viridiplantae > Streptophyta > Magnoliopsida > Gentianales > Apocynaceae > Parsonsia > Parsonsia alboflavescens. Next base: position 11,465,223 of record JAOXNR010000013.1, read on the forward strand.
TAGGTTGAAGATGAATCAAATTGTGAGCATATCTATGATCACACCCCTTTTAGCTTTTGGACTTATTTTCTTTATTTGCCTTTTGTAGAATGCATGAAATTATACCCTTAAAAGTATTGAGTTAACAAATGGGTGTTAAAATATTGACAGAAGGTATCATTTAGGTCTTTTGTAAAAAAGTTTGGGCACTTAGTTGTAAGAAAAAAAATAAATATTTGTATTAAATTTAACTTTGATCTAAACTTCAAGTATAAAAAGGTCACTTTCCCTTTTTCGTTAGTTGCTTCTTGTAGAATGGACAAGGTTACCCTAAAACAGTGCTAAGTAACAGATGAGGGTTAAAAAATTAATCGAAGGTATCATTTTGGTCACTCATAAAAAGTTTGGGTATTCAGTTATAAGAAAAAATACTATGAATATTAAGTGTACCTTTGACCTAAACTTTAGATATCGAAAAGGAAATTTTCCTATGATTGTATGAAGTTTGGAATTGTATGTCTATTTTTTAATTTAGTAGAGAAAGAATTCAATTGTAATTAAAGAATTTCACTATTATATATAGTAAGTAATAGGATTGTACTAGCAAGACTATGAGAAATAATATCATAAATAAATCTCAAATACCATATATGTGATGAGGACCTTCTCAAGCCTAACCCCACCGAACTCCGATAGACATGTCAGGTTTCTTTTACGATATTGGACTTACTTGACTAAAGGGAAAGTGGCTAAGGCAAGGACTTGTATACAAAGATAAGAGAAATTTGGTATTTCAAAACTACAAATCATAGCTTGCTATATGACTAGAGAAAATAGTACATTGAGATTAAGAATATGTCATTAACAAGATTTCCAAATGTAAACATGAAGTAGACATCCATTATATGCGATCCATTTGAAAATATAGTACATTCATAATCAAAAGAGTCCACTAGACGCTTCATTCTACTACATCTATTTGCAAAAGTACATCCAAGTTTTTGTTGTGATGGTAGACATATAGATAGTCTATTAATCTTCGTTCCTTCTCATAGTCTGTAAAAAAGAAAGAAAATGGAGCAACCATGTGAGCTAAAAGCTCAGTGAGTAATTCTTGCCACGTCAGGGAATAATATAAATATCAATTGCATATTCAGAAAGGATAACAAGAGCTCAATGCTTCAAATCATTTAAGTCTGGAAGAAATCAAGTAATTTTCATCAATTAAGATGAAATCCAAACAATTTAAACATATTTAGTCACCATCCTTATTTGACAGTTTGCATGATCATGACTAACCATCCTTATACACCTTAGGATCACACAGAGAACTGTTCAATCGTTTGAACCTCCCAAACGCATAAGAAGGAACTCCTATTTATAGTTAATTAGGTCCATAGCCAAGGATGAAGGGAACTTGATCCCGAATCCATGTGGAAACGAGATTCAGTGTCTCGGGATTTTTTTAAAAAAATTCTCACATAGGAGATGAGAACGATACTTGATTGATAATTTGCAGAATAAACTTGTGATCAAGTCCTACGGAATGGATCTGGACATTTTAATCTACTAAGCAAAAGATCTTCTAATCTATTCCCTATTTGTCTGGGTGAACAGAAAAGAAATAGAAGATCGAAGAATTGTGAGTGGCGGCACTTAGAGACAATCTATACTTTTTCTGTAAAGAGAAAAATCACATCTATTATGATTTTCTAGGGCTTTGGAATATTAGTCTAATTTTTCTAATTATTATGGGATACATAAATAATCCTATAAATTAAATTAGAAATATGGGTTTCCTAGAGGTTAAGAGCTCAACAGTCGAACAATCCTTTTATTTAATTAAAGGTCCAATAATTATTTATTAGATCATGGACCCAACATAATTATTTTGACCCTTTAATTAGAAACCCAATATTTATTTTTATTCTTAACCCATCAAATAATTAATTTCATGGACCTAAGTCCAATTTAATTATAAGACTAATAAAAATAAATATCCACTTCATTATTTTATTTAAACCCAATAATAATTAATCTTATCGATCTAAATCCAAATTAATTATAAGACTAAATAAAATAACTAGCCACGCCATTATTTAATTCAAGCGCAACAATAATTAATCTTATGAACTTAAGTCCAAATTAATTATAAGACTAAATAAAATAATTAATTAATTTTATTGAAGCCCAAATAATTAATTTCAAGGATTAATTAAATCCTTAATTAATTATTAATTCTATATAAAATAAAATTAATTCCTTCTCCAATCGCCTATTTAAGAATGACTTAAAATCATTCATGCATAATAGGGCAAGATTAGGAACCTTAAGACACAATGCTCATGGCTCTATAGAATGACCAAAATACTCATATTATATAGTAGTAATTAACTTAGTCATTCTAAACACCTTCTATTATCACCATAAGAAGATGATGTACTCCATGATACATTGCTGTAGAAACAGAAGGCTTGTTGAGATAAATCTCAACCCTTAACCTATAACCTACCGGTGTAATGACACATTTGCCCTTCTATGTAACACCCACTATTGAGCCTAGGTAGTATCTACCATCCTTAAGTATTTAGTTCTATTACCATTGAATCACAATTAATACTCACTAGAAGAATATTCAGTATAATAACAATTGTACCACCAAGGCCTTGGGTTCAGTGATCCAACCAATAACAACTCACAAGGGGGCGATTAATCCATCTTATAAATGAAATGACATAGAGACCCTATTGTATGAGTTTTTCTTAACTAACTAACTCCAAGTACCTAACATACAAGGCTATTGATCTCCATAATGAGATCTCACCTATAGCATATCAAAGCACATGGAACTAGCTTCGCCAGACCGCCAACCCATACTCATGTCATGGGGACATGTCCACGCCGTCGCAACAGTGATGTTAGTTCTCTCTTCTTTGATAGTACCTTTAAAGAACAATCACTGAATGGTACTATTCTACCCATATAAGACATGCTAACACAAATAGTTCGAGAGCACTACCTGATGACTAAAGCTAAGTCACCCCACTTAAACTAGACTAATGTGTTATGACCTTTGTTCAATTCTATTAATCAGCCAAGAACTAATTCCTTATGATTTAAACTTCCAATGATCCGTACCTTACTATGTTGAAAGTCTCAACACACAGATCACCTATTTAAATCAATTTGGACCTTATTGCATGTTCCGCTAATATGTATAAATTTATTTATAAAGATTATAGTCTTTTACACATTATCTCAGAAAATGATAGTCTTTTGGGACATAAATCCCAACAAAGGATACATCAGTCATTTGCTTTCTCGTCTCTTGCAGGTTCTCCAAATTAACTTTCTGGCCAGTAAACATATTTAAACTTCCAGAACTATATCATCAGAATAGGTGAGGGGTCAGATGGTTAAGTAGATAACCGTATCTATTAATTGTGCTAATCTCGACCTATTGGACTTCATATAGTAGATTTCTATTAGGGTCATCCCGGACATGACCCTATTCCATAGCAAATTCTCTCAAGGAGCATTAATTATTGAATTTAAAAGGTATGGAATAAATCCTTTTGTTTGATTGAGTTCTTTTCCAAAAGTAAGTGTGACTTGTTTGAAATAGGGCAAGTTTGCCCATATAACGATCGAAAGATTCAAATCTCGAAAATGGAGACATAAACAAATATAATTTCCTTGGAGTAGGATTTATAACCTTAAAATCCTTCCTTTTAAAAGAATGGTTTCACAATGCTCTGAAAGGACATTTTTCGAAATTGAGATTATTTCAAAAGTTGGATCAGCTTAAGCTTGGGATTTAAATTCATGCCTTTGAGGGATCTATAACATCCTTGAGAGTGTTCTTCACAAGATCTTTATAGATATAAAGATACTTTCATATAAATTGAAGGTTTCTAGTTAATAAAGTAGGAAATTGGATTTCATGGAAATTTCTTCCTAAAATTTAAAGTTTTCATATAAATAATCTTTTGCAATGTATACCTACGTAACTTTAAATAATAAACTCATACATATATGTATATATACAAAAGTTATAAAAACTTAAGAAATTTGTCTTCACACTTTCGTATCATATAAGATACATTATCAAATTTGACGTTCGTGACATAAATTAGGTCTAAGAAAACTATTTTTATAACTTTTAAGTCATAGTGGACAACTTTGGTCCAAAACTTGTTTCCAATGATCATTTGATCAAATTAGAGTTATCTATAAATACACATGTCTCAAAGGCTTGTAAGAACCATGATTTATAATACAATTCAAAATTTAGGAGGGATTTAAAATTTGGACAGCTTGGATCGTTCTCATCAAATTTGGTACTTTTAATCCAAATGAAGAAATTCATGATTGTAACTATACTGATCATATTCCCAAAAGCTCAATCTAAGTTCCAAAATCCTCAAACTCATATTTTTCCATATCAAAACATTGCATTTACATAAACTCTAATTAAAATCATAAAAGCAATTCATGGATCACAAAAATAGATAGGTTAACAATATAGTTAACATGAGCTTTTCAAATAACATCAAGGCATGAATTTAATCAAGATTCAAACCAAATTTAAAAGCCATTCCAGCCATAGAAATGATCTGCACAACTTCCATTTCTCAAGAGATTTCATTCAACCAATTCCACAATTCATCAAACAAACTCCATTTAAACAATTTATACTTATCCTCCTCAATCAATAACAAAATTGAGCTTAAATAAAAATTGTATTATAACTCTAACATGGCAGAATACTCACTATTTTGAGGATGATTGAGAAGGGTCCAAAGCTGCAATTGAGTAGAAGATCAAAGCTCTTAATTGCCTATACCAATTGCTCCATTTTTTTTTTTCTTCTTTTCATTGAATTATCTCTCTTGCTGGCAGTAGGGATTTCTCTATTTATGCTCTGTTTTGGGCAGCACTATATGACTCTTTTTGGAGTCTGAATGGAGGCTGAAATTCAGGGCAAGAAATGGTTGAAGTGGGGTTTTGGATGGATGACACATTAGAAAAGACAAAGGCTTGAAAACTCCTTCATTTCATCCTCACGGCCAGCTTGCCATCTCAAGCTTTTCTCTTTGTTTTTCCTCTGCTTTTGGAGTTGAAAGCTGAATGGTTTTGGTTTGGTTTTGGCCAACTTTAAGCGTGAAAGGAAGTGGCTGCACGAGGCTTGAAGTGGTGATGAGCTTTGATGATGATAAGTGTCAATTGGCAAGGTGTCACCTCTCTTCGATTCTCTTCTTTTTTTTTTTTTTTTTTTTTTTTTTTTCAATGCAAGGGGAAAAATATAAAGGTAAACCAAACATGGTGTCTAGGACTCAGAAATCTAGTACATAAATATACATATTTGTATCTATATGCGTAGTGGGGGTTAAATCAAGGGCTTAACTACTAATATAGCAAATAAACTTGTCATTTTTTTTCAATTTAACTATCAATCTTACAAATTCATCAATTTAACCACTAATCCACTACTCGGTGGTCCAGCATAATGTGAGGTACACTCGCCTCTTTTGAAAAAATTGAAGAAAACGTATGCTGACAAAGCATTGAATTGTAAAATGATGCTGACATGGAAAAGAAAAAGAAAAAGAAGAGAGGGATATTTTTAAAAGGAAAAAAAATCAATTGATATGTTAAAAAAGAAAAAGAAAAAAGATTAATTAAAACCTTAGCTCATATCATCACTCTCAAAACATCAGAACGGGAACCAATAAAAAGAACAGGTCTGACTCACTTTTCTCCAAGATTGAATCGAATATTTCGCATCAATAACTTATCCAAGCTATTGCGTTTCAATCCAATTAGCTGGAGGTGTTGGATTCTATCCTCTAAGGTTCAAAGCTTCTTGTTGAATTTTTTTTTTCTCAACACCTTAGACTCTCAATATAGCAGTGAGAGGTTAAAAGTATTGGTGATGTTAGAAACCTGTTTTCCCACTTTTTTTACTTCTAAAACCCTAAGAATGGATTTGAACACCTCTCTTTTGATCTTTTTGAAGCTTTTAAAAAACGGGTGTACTTTTTCTAAGACAACAATTTCCTTCTGTTTTAGTTTTATAAAGAATTACAGCCATGTGCAAAATCGATTCAATTGGGACTCAGGAAACCTAAAAATTATAAACCCAATAAATTAAAAGTTGAAAATTTACCTAAATCTTATACAGAAATAAAATAAACATCTTAAATTTTCTATGGTTGTTCAAACTAAATTTGAACAACCATAGAAAAGACGCCTAGAGTTTTGCTCAGTTTTTGATACCTTCAAAACTGACTTCATTCTACAGAAGCAGTTTGAGTCCCTTGTTAAGACATTGTTATTGTTGCGTTGAAGAGGCTGAGGTACACATCGTAGTTGAAGATTCTGATCAATCGAGAGCTTTGAATAAAAGGTGGTAGGATCCATGTCGAACCAAATATTCAGCCGTGAAGAAAGAGTAGGTTTAGTCAGACTGAGTTCGATGTATTCATGACATGTATAAAATCGGTGACATGGCTAAATTGATGAGTTTGTAAGTTCGATAGTCAAATTGAAAAAAAAAATTGACAAGTTCAATAGCTATATTAGTTGTAGTTTGGATTTAAATCAAGTAATTTACAAGGTTGAGAAGGGCATTAAGATCATTTTTGGGCAGTAGGTTTGTAGAGATCATTCCGACTATTTATTCAACAATTCTTCAAAAACTAATTAATCCACCTTATTCTAGTAAGAAAGAACTTTCCATTGATATAAATTTTGACCTAGTCGGATAAGAATGGGTATCCTAAAATTAGGAACCAAACTGTCCAAAATTCTTATAAATGGATTTCTAACCAAAATTCTCCGAAAATCCAAACCAACCTTAATGAAATCATGCTTGAGGTAATTAAATCAAATAAGTCATAATTAAAATAAATTTTAAAACAAACAAACCATATAAGAATAAAACTCCAAAAATCTTTCAAAGAAAAGGTTCCATTTTCATTGATTTGCAAAGTTACATTGAGAATGGCCTTATGGGTTTCAAGTGTTACAATATATTTTCTAACCTTGTTTTGAGAGATCTAAATTAAATATATTATTTGTTTCTCAATAAGTTAAAAACTTATTACAAATTGACATTATTTAAAAATTACGTAATCAACCATATTTTTCTTAAAATTCATCTCAATCCGGTGAATTAAGATGAAATATTCCGTTTCGAAAAACAGAGTAATAAATCTTATGAATTACAATTTACGAGTTCTTCTCCAATATTCTCTCAATTCTATTCAGTCATATAGAGGCAATCAATCCATCAATGGACCTCTTGCTGTTGCTAGTTTGCCTGATTTTGGAAGTTTCCTGCATTTGCTTTTCTTTGTTGAAATGGAATGTCATGAAGTATCTGGGAACAAGGTTGCCTCCTGGCACCATGGGGTGGCCGGTTTTTGGTGAGACTCATAAGTTTCTTGGGAAAGGTCCAAAATTAAGGATGAACTTGGGTCGGTTTCAGTTTGAATTCGATTTTTAAAGTTAATTTTTTTTTTCGGAGGAAAAAATCCAAAACCAACCCTACATATAGTTAGTTCGGTTTCGGTTTTTATTTGGTTATTCGATGGGTAATCGAAATTACCCAACTTCTAAATGGACTCCAATCCAAATGGTCCAAACTTTAAATTATAACAAAAACTTGCAATAATTACACAAAAAATAACTTTAAATGGTTTAATCTCCAAATAGTTCACAAAAAATAACTTTGGGGAATTGCAATGCATTGGTACTTTTTAAACAACCCATAAATAGCATAATTTATCAAGGTAAAAAAAAAGGGAAAATTTCAGAAGAAAAATAAAAATTGTAAAAAATTCCTTGAAAAAAGGTTAATTTCATAATCTATCAAATAAAAATGGAAAAAATTAAGATAAAATATTAAAAATTAGAAGAAAAATTAAAATTAAATTAATTAAAAAAATATTTATTATCTCATAAAATGCAAATACAAATTACAAATAATGGAAAAAAAATGTATTAGTGTCAAGAAAAAAAAGGGTAATTGAAACTTGAAAGAAAAGAATAATTTCAGAGGAGAAATAAAAATCGAAAAAAATTCAAAATTGTGCCGTCTGTGGGGATTGAACCCAAAGCCATGCATTTTGCCACTGAGTTAAGAAGGCAGATGTTAATTATCTAGTAGTGTTAATAGTAAAAAAATCGTCGAATAACCAAAGGTTTTTTTGCAATCATATAAACCAACCGAACCAAACCCAACTACAAGTCAGGTCAGATCGAGCAGTTAACCGACCCGATGCTCACCCCAACCCAGAATTCATGAAATCACAAAGAAAGAGGTTCTCTGCTATATATTTTTGTACTAAATCTTTTTCTTTTTCTTTTTTTTTTTCTCTTTTAAGTTATGAATTTTGGGTTCTCAAATCTCTCAATCTTTTAAGTTCTTGCTTTAGTTATGATCAAATCTTTTGTTTTCTATTTAATTTTCCTATCTGTGCACAGTTGAAAATCGGCAACAGACTGATGTTCCATTCCATGCATGTCTTGGCGAAGGCTGCCTTAAATCTCCTATAATGATGGCTATGTGGACCTTTTTTTAAAACGAAAATTCTATTATAGACCGGATACATTAGACCTTGTGGGTTAATGGTTCACATTGAGCCACATCATATGTTTTTTCTTCATAAAGTATTGATACTCTGTGGTGAAAAAGAATAGTAGTTTCCTTAATTTGATATGGATCACAAGATTTATATGTAAAGACACAAACTAGATCCATATAAAAATTTTTCTCTTTTTTTTTTTTTTTTAAATAGCCATGCACAATTGTTATTTTGTCCTATATAAAATTTCAAATTTCATTCAATCAATAACAACTGTTTATTTATTTTGATATGAATTGTCGCTACACAATGGTTTAAGGCTATTATTTTAACTTGTAATGTTCATTTTCAAAATTATGTCTAATACTTCATTTTCATCGGTATGGTTGTAAGTATTGATCCTTTTTCTTATTACTCATTTTTCTTCTTTCTTTAGTTTCTGATTCAAATGAATTTCAAAACATTTCGATAAAGGTATGGAAGTGTTTTCAAAACCCATATGTTGGGTTGTCCAACCATAGTTTCAATGGATCCGGAGCTCAACAGATACATCCAAATGATTGAATCAACAAAAGGGCTTGTTCCAGGCTATCCACAATCAGCACTGGACATATTAGGGAGAGCATAACATTGGTGCTGTCAGTGGAAGCACTCACAAAAGAATCAGAGGCTCACCGAAGAACATGATAAGCCCTTCTGAACTCAGAGAACGCATTCTGCCAAAGTTAGACCTTGCTGTGAGAGATTTCCTATTAAATTGGGAAGGCAAAACTGTTGATATTCTACAGAAAAGCATTGATGCAAGTATAATTATCATTTAACTAGAGTTTTTTTTCTTACCCACCCCTCCCCTAATCACCCTATTCTCTGTGCATTTGAGGATCATCAGTGGTTTTCACTTACCTCGTCATGTTTTGAATTTAAGATCTATGGTCCCAAATGCTGTCGCTTACCACTATGCTAAAAAAGACTTGACAATTAAAAATTGATTGTTCTCTTCTGAAACCATTTAATCTTTATGATTTTGTGTTTGTTTCACATGCCATTCTTTACGAACATGAAGCTTATTGCTGAAAAAGAAGCAGATTCAATTCGGAAATCTTTTAAAGCCGAATTCGATGAGTTGGCTCAAGGGATTTTGTCTCTCCCCATCAACTTTCCAGGCATCAGTTACCATGGGGATTTCGGCTCAAGGGATTTTGTCTAGATTGAGAATTTAACAATCCAGACATACCCTTGGCCGTAATAAGGGCATCAAAACCATTTCTTGTTTTGGTTCTTCCTGCATTTCTTGGTGATATAGTATATGTGTCGGAGGAAGTCTCACTGAAAATGTTTAGACAATTGAAATAATAATGAGTCAAGAAAAACATGGTTTATGACAAACAAATAAATCAATGAAGCATAAAGAAATAAGATTTAACTCAAATAAATTAATTAAGAATCCATTACAATACTAGAACAAATAAACTATCTACTCATCATCATCTCAAAACAATGAAAGAGAGAATAAGAACTATGAGAGATGGTATGAGATTGTTTTGAAAATTACATTATTTATAGATAACTAAGATATTAAAACTAAACTAACTGTTATAAAAGAAGTATTTTAGTAATAAGAATAGGAAGTATTTTTCCTCTTTGATTTTGTCTTCCAATATCTTCTAGAATTTGAATCAAGCAACTTCCAATTCTTTTCCTCATTGACTTCTAATTCCTTCAAGAATCATCCAAATATATATTTCTCCTTTCTTCTTCGTTTTCAATTTCGCCCTTTTTCAATCCCATTTCATAAAAATTTCTACAATCAAAAAAATAAATATGAAAGTAAATTAACGTAAAATAACTAAAATTATCAATAAATAATTCATTAAAAATCATATAAAACTAATTATTTTAGGACCTTATTAATTCTTAAAAGAAAAGAGAGTGTCTTTTCACCTTTTAGGTATTTTGCCAAACTTAACCTCAATTCCTCCTCTCTTTTGTTTAGGTCTCCTTTCACGCGCTCCTTTTCAATTTTTTTTTTTCATTGTCCGCACAAGCTGCTGCACGACCATACCTTCTTGTCTGAAAACTGCCTTTTCTTCTCGCTCTCCGTCTTCTTCTCACCCGTGACTTCCCCCTACAGTAATCACCACCCCCAAATCCACCAAATCTGTACCTTCTTCACCAAAAGTATAATCTATTTACGGTTCTCCTCAACTTACACTGTCTTCAAGACCATCAAAACTGTGGAGTTTTATTTTTCCTTCTCAGATCTGTCCACAACAGCAAGTGTGGGAGTTTGTCATTCGGTAAGGATAATTTCGGTTTGTGAAGGTAATGCTTTATCCCCTTGGAGGTTTTATTTTTCTCTTACTAAAGATAAAATTCTGGCATTTTCTTTCCTTTTTCATATATCTCTGCAACGGTAAATGTAGAAATTTGCTCAATTGGTATGGTAATTTGTGTTGAAGAATTCGGATTAATTTCCACCAATCATAAATTCACCTTGTGAACTATTGCACAAATAAATAGTATGAAAACGATTGTACTAAAAAACCACTCCAAAGTAAACTCCCAAGAAAGCGTGGAGGGATACACCAGTCCACTTAAATACCACACTCCTTAGACAGAATTTACTAAGACAAGACTCCTTAGATAGAATTTACTAAGTAACAAGGTTCGGCCAATTATGCCCATGTGCTCATACACTACTAAAATAATATTTCTCTGATTGAAAAAATATTACAAAGAGATAAGAAATTACCCAAAAATAGAAGAGGATACAATTTTGGATTGTTGAAGGGATAATTACAAAGGGAGGGGAGGAGTTCTTTTATAACCAAAACTCCTCCCATTGTTGGTCTAAACTCCTGATGTGGGATTCCCTTTTGCCAACCAAAACAACAAATCTCCACCTTGGCAAAATTCCACATAATTCTCTCGCAAAATCAAACTTCAGTAGTGTCAGCAAATTCCCTTTTTCAATTTGTAACAATATTGATCAAGTCTAAACAATGTTTAAGCTTGATCGTTGTTACCACTTTTGTCATCATATCAGCAGGATTCTCAATAGTCCGAATCTTTTGGATTATGACTTCACCTTCTGCGAGAATCTCCCGTACAAAATGGTATCGGACATCAATGTGCTTCATCCTTGCATGATAAACTTAGTTTTTTGCTAAATGGATAGCACTTTGACTATCACAATGCACATTGATGTGCTTCTGTTCCAATCCCAGTTCACCTAGCAACCCTTGAAGTCAAATTGCCTCCTTCACAGCCTCAATAACTGTCATATACTCTGCTTCTGTAGTAGACAAAGCAACTATTGACTGTAAGGTGGACTTCCAACTGACTGGTCCTTTCACAAGAGTAAACACATAATCAGTAGTTGATCGACGCTTGTCCAAATCACCAGCATAGTCAGAATCACAATACCCTACAACATATTGACTATCTTGT
>JAOXNR010000013.1:11487123-11507286 GCA_028571225.1 Parsonsia alboflavescens
TTAAAGGAGTATGGATTCACTGATTGCAAGCCTGCAACTACTCCTATGGAAGTTGGAATTAAACTAAGTGTTGGGGATTCAACATTAGTTACTGATAAAACTTGGTATAGGAAGTTGATTTGGAAGCTATTGTATTTGACCAACACGAGACTTGACATTAGTTTTTTTATTCTACAATTGAGTCAATACTTAGATTCATCTACTGAAGCTCATCCAAAGGCTGCACATCATTTACTAAGGCATCTTAAAGGAACAATTGGTTTTGGGCTATTCTATGCAGTAGAAAGCACATTGGACCTTCAAGCCTTCTCTAATTCAGATTGGGGAGGATGCACTAAAACAAGGAAATCAATTGCAAGTTTTTGCATTTTCATATGGAGTTCTTTGGTGACTTGGAAAGCAAAGAAGCAGACTACAATATCTTGTAATTTTGTAGAGGTAGGGCTATGGCACATACTACATGTGAGATACAATAGTTGCTTTATTTATTAGGAGAGTTGAAGATTATGCATGATAATGTTGTACCATTGTATAGTGATAATAAGATTGTCATTTATATAGTTGAGAACCCAGCTTTCCAGGAAAAAACAAAACACATAGAGTTTGATTGCCATTTCATTCGAAAGAAATATCAAAGAGGATAATCAAGCCACTTCCAATTAGATCAAACTATTAGCTAGTAGACATCCTTACAAAAGCTATGCATCGTGGACCATTTCATAACATTCTGAAGGAGTTTCCTCTGCAAAATTTGTTTGTAAAGTCTGGCTTGAGGGGAGTGTTTCAAATGATAAAGTACAAGTAGATGGGTATCAAGCAAACTCATTTAGCAAAGGAATTAGTTAATCAATTAGTTAGTTAGTATGTTAGTTTATTTTTGTATAATTATATTTTTTATCCACTTGGAACATTTGTATATAAAGCACTTATTTATACATACGTAAACACTTGATCTCAATTCAATTAAATAGCATTTTTTACATTCTCTCTCGACAATTGGTACTTTACATTTTTCTCTATAAATTGTTGGTTTTATCAAGTGTGATGGGAGAAAGAGAGAAGGTGACCGGTAGACATGGCTAAGTGAGAAGTGACAAAGTGTAGTGGAGGATGGTGGAGAAGAAGGGTGGCAATGGGGACTTGTATAGGTAATTCAAGAGTGGCTTAATAGAAGATTGACATGTGTTCAAAGAAAAACCTGGGCTTCCTTCTACTAAGAAAAGAGTCATACTATATTCATCTATTACTAAATAGAAGTCATCATACATCATTATTTTTTTCTAAAATATCCTCTCACCTCCTTTTTAAAAATTTGAACATCATTTTACTATACATTAAATATAGAAAAAATATCATTAAATACCTAATTAATTAACAAAAATAACTTATAATTAGTGACGAAAAAAGTTAATTAGAATGACTTATATCTAATGATGAAAGGGGTATAATTATTGGATAATGATTTTGAAGTAATTGAATTGCTTAACGACTAATATAGCTATTGAACTAGTCATTTTTTTCCAGACTTAAAAACATATCAATTTAATCATTTATCTTTGTCACTTTTATGCTTAAATCATTATACAATGATATGTATAAATCGTTTTAATCTATTTTTTTTGTCCCACAATATAAGTCATTTACAATTTATAATGCATATTTATAATATGTTTTTTTTTACCCTTATCTTTCATTTAATATCTCCTTTTCTTTATTTTAAAAAATATAATTAAATTATAAATATGAGAGATAAACAATATTTAAAATGTATCAAATATATATTTATTTTACTATTTTTCAATTCAGGTAAAACGATGGAAACGCGCCTTAGTACTATTGTCATTCCAACAGTGGCAGTAATCCCACTATGTCATATTGAATATCCCAAGAAAGTTCGTTTTTAAAACTCCAAGAAACAACTGAACAGATAGAGCATTCTCGGTCAAACTTATCATTGAGACTCCTGGTGGGGCTCAAATTTTTGTGTTTGGTGGGATTTACTTGTAATTCACGTTCCTTTCAACCAAAGAAAAAAAACCTAATGAAAAAGAAATTTGAGCGGATTCTATTTCTTTTGAGACAATTTTTTATTTTTTATTTTGAGCACTTCCTTACATCGATTGAACTTCCCATACTATATTATTATTATTACTAGGGTACAAATATATTACGTGAGAAGTCATTAACAATCATTATATAAAATAAAAAAAATCAAAAAATAAAAATAAAATTAAAAAAAGTAATTTAATAGGTCATTTATCATCCATTCAAATAACTATTTTTAAAATTTAAAAAATAAAAAATAAAATAGATACTTACATTTAAATTTCAATTAAACATATAAAATTTTAATTAATTAATGCAATCTTTTTTTATTAAAAAAAATTATGATTTATTATAAATATTTTCAAATTACATTATAAGTCAAGTCTACTTTTTTTTTTTTTACTGTTATATTTTAAAATGTTATTCAAAAAATATTATCATTATCTTGTTCGCTCTTAAATAAGTTTGAATGAAAACTTTTTAATTTATTTAAATGAATATTATTTTCACTTTGAATTATATAATAAAACTAAAAATAAAAATATAATTTTAAAAAATAATTCAACATATGTCATTTGCCATTCGTATAAAAAAAACTAATCATTTTAAATTGGTTGTCTTTCTTTTATATAGCACTTAAGTAATACACCTGGGATACACCACGTTGGTGGTAACGTGAAGAAAATAAAAATAAAAATAAAAATAAAACCATATCTAAGAAAAGTAACTCATATATAATCTATCACCCATTCTAATTAATATTTTTTTTAAAAAAAATGCTTATGCTCTATTTTTTTTAATTATTCAAAATTAGTTTGATTAATCAAATTCATAATATAATTTTAAAATTTATTTAATATAATTAAGTAAATAATTATTTGTAGTTTTTAGCAATAGAATAGTAGAAGGGAAAAGAAAAGTGAAATCTCAAAAATAATTATTTGTAGTTTTTCTCTTTTGTTTTTTGTTTTTTTGTTTTTTTTCTAATTTTCCACTTTCTTTAGTGTAAGAAGTTATGAATCATTGCCATTTTGCTAAACTCCTAAATATTTAAGCTTGTAAACAGTCGACCCATCTCACTTATCTACTCATTTTTAAAAAAATAAAATAAAATAAAAAAAACTTACATTTAATAGAATTAATTGATTTGTTGACCTCGTGCCACTTATTAATAGAGCATTTACAAAGATTGAGGCATATGATGTAGTTTTTTTTTTTTTTTTTTTTTGAAGTTGAAAAGTTCTCTTTGCTTCCTATGCAAACTCCCCATACATGTTTAACGCATTCTTGTGAATTGCGACTGAAAATCCTCTCCACCTCTTTTCCTTCATTCCAGGAGGATTGAAGGTTGGAATTTTGGTTTGCTCCACCTTTCCTGGCAGGAAGGAGGACTGTTACTCTTTCTATTCTACTGTGATCTGTGGGATCTTACATCTTCCTCCTCAAAGTCACTTTCTTTCGCAATTTACAAACAGGTAATACTCACATGTTCTTGACGAGAAGTTTGAGTAAGAACTGGGATTTTGGTATCTACTTTGTTTCTATTGGTATTTAATGGCATTGTTAATTGTTTGATTTGAGTGGGTATGCTAGAATTTCTGTTTAGCTTTTTAATGTTTGCATATGTGTGGACGATTTATATATCTAATCTTTGTATGAAATGCAGATGGGATCATGTGATGCATGAAAAGTATGATCTTTTGTAATTTGCAGATTTCTATTGTTCTTTGAGTTAATTATTTCTAATTTGCAATTCCTTTACGGTTGTTGTTGGGGTTCTGGGGTAGTTGGGAAGGGATAGGCTGATCGGAGACCCGCACTTTCATTCACCTCGTAGATTTGTTCTAGTTATGTAGAAAAAGGATATCACTGCCGAGACGTAGAATGGCAACCTTGCTCAGATGAAATCCCGTCTATTCTGTCTTTTCCTGCTTCATCTTGTTTACCTTCTCAAATGAATTTTGGTTAATCTATAGATCTGATGTTCGTTTAATAGGTTTTAATTTGTTTTCAAAGTAAAATTGCAATTATATTTGATTCGGATTATATGTTTATCATTCCTTGGATGGTGAATTGCTTATTGATTTGGTATTTGTATCTGACGAGTTTGAAGGGCTGCTATAATCTGAAAGTTTAGTGTTAAATGAGCAGATTTGAAAGGCAATTTTCTCAATATTTGTGGGACTTTGTCTTGTGGGAAAAACAACTTTTTCTTTAACCTTTAGTAAGCATGTTTAAGAGTGTTGAGGTTTTAATTTTTTTTCTTGGGAGAGCAAAAATATTTATTGAAGGTTAGGTATTTTGCAATTATGTAGCTTTCTCATACTTTTTATGTGTCTATATGTGTTTCCCTAGATCATCTATAGATGTTGTAGTGTATTATGGTGTCGGTGGCATGACTGTACTAGTGAATAATTGTCCAATATTTTCTCGCTCAAATTTCTTTTCAATTGTTATCTTTTCATCTCACCAGAACTCTTCCTGGTTGAACATGCTTGTTTCAGGCCATTCAAGATTTAATTAACTATGGTGAAGATTTGCTGCATTGGAGCCGGCTATGTCGGGGGCCCCACTATGGCAGTGATTGCTTTCAAGTGCCCCTCTATTGAAGTGGCAGTGGTTGACATCTCTACACCAAGGATCTCTGCTTGGAATAGTGAGCAGCTTCCCATCTACGAGCCAGGCCTTGATGATGTAGTGATGAAATGCAGGGGAAGGAATCTATTCTTTAGCACTGAGATAGAAAAACACGTTTCAGAAGCTGACATTGTGTTTGTATCTGTCAATACCCCAACCAAAACTCAAGGCCTTGGAGCTGGAAAAGCTGCTGATCTAACTTACTGGGAAAGTGCTGCTCGTCTGATTGCTGATGTTTCAAAATCTCCCAAGATTGTCGTTGAGAAATCAACAGTTCCTGTGAAAACAGCTGAAGCAATAGAAAAGATTTTGACTCACAATAGCATTAACAAGGGAATTGAGTTCCAGATCCTGTCTAATCCTGAGTTTCTTGCTGAGGGAACTGCTATAAATGACCTCTTTTATCCTGATCGTGTTCTTATTGGTGGTCGAGAGACTCCGGGAGGGCTTAAAGCAATCCAAGTACTGAAAGAAGTGTATGCTCATTGGGTTCCTGAAGAGAGAATCATTTGTACTAATCTGTGGTCTGCAGAGCTCTCCAAGCTTGCTGCTAATGCTTTCTTGGCACAGAGAATTTCTTCAGTTAATGCAATGTCTGCACTTTGTGAGGCCACAGGTGCAAATGTAAGCGAAGTATCATATGCTATTGGAAAAGACACAAGAATTGGTCCAAAGTTTCTCAATGCCAGTGTGGGATTTGGGGGCTCTTGCTTCCAGAAGGACATCTTGAATTTGGTCTACATTTGTGAATGCAATGGTCTTCCTGAGGTGGCTAACTACTGGAAGCAGGTGATCCAAGTGAATGACTACCAGAAGGAACGATTTGTGAACAGAATAGTTGCTTCTATGTTCAATACCATTTCAGGAAAGAAGATTGCCATTTTGGGGTTTGCTTTCAAGAAAGACACTGGAGATACCAGGGAAACTCCAGCTATTGATGTTTGTCGAGGTCTGCTGGCAGACAAAGCTCGATTGTGCATATATGATCCCCAGGTTTCAGAAACTCAAATTCAGAAGGATCTTACTACGCAAAAGTACAGTTGGGAAAATCCTATTCTTCTTAAACCAGTCAGCCCTACTGCTCTGAAGCAACTCAGTGTGGTTTGGGACCCTTATGAAGCTACCAAGGATGCCCATGGGATTTGCATTTTAACTGAGTGGGATGCATTCAAAGATCTTGATTACCAGCGAATATATGATAGCATGGAAAAGCCTGCCTTCGTTTTTGATGGCCGAAATATTGTAGATCCAGAGAAGCTAAGACAGATTGGCTTTATTGTTTACTCCATTGGCAAGCCATTGGATCCATGGCTAAAAGATATGCCTGCTGTGGCTTAGGATTGTCATTTTCTGGAGTTGGTTTCTGAGAGATTTGTTTTTTGCTGTTAGGTTTTTGGCATTTGGTTTCTGTTTGTGCCACTTAGTAATAGATTTATGGTTGCAATCTTATTGTCTTGGTAGTATATGAAATGAATTTGGAACTTGAAAGTTACATTTTTTGGATGACAATAATACAGTTTGTATCTCTCAGGATTAAGGGGGGAAAGAAAAACCTGTAGGAACATAGGTAGAACTAATAAGATTTAATGAGGTTTTGGACAGCTTTTTTCGGATAACATGCAGGAAGAGTAATGAATATCAAGCAATATGCTTCGGACTTTCTCACATGAGAGGGAAAATGTGTTTTTTTGCTCTCCCACATATGAAGCATGCCACTTCTATTACGTTCTTGTTGCTTACCATTAGGCTAATAAGGCATGACGTGTAAATATGATTTGTTAATTAATTTTAAATATTAATTAATAGAAAAATAAGGATAAATCGTATTGCATTGAATTTAGTTATGATATGCAATCACTATCAGATAGAGTTTAAAATTATTCCTAGAATATTTTGCTTTAAATTATAAATTTAGATATTGTCTAAATGGTAATATGCTAGTACATAAGTTGTATAGAATATATACAGAATATTGTATCCCATTCAATGAATTGCATTGAATTTTGGTATGATATGCAATCAATACCAAATGGAAATAAAAATTATTAAAATTCATAGAAAATTTTCCTTTAAACCGCTATAGAATTAGATGGAGTTTTATTGGTAATAATTAATATGAATCGTATAGAATATAAATTATATTGAATCCCATTCAATTTAGTGCATTGAATTTAGGGTATGATATGCAATCACTATCATAAATACAGAATTTTGAATGTTAATTATCTTGAATGCAATGTATTTTTCTTTTTATATAACATAACAGTTACATTAGCAAATGGTAAATGTAGAGTTTTTTCACCTATAAATATGTGAACATTTCCTCACATCTTAAGAAATACATCAAGCATAAACATAAAATTTCTGTAAAGCTGCCTCCAGAGAAACCTCAAGAAAATGGTGAAGGCTACATCAAACTTTGTTTCCATTGTTGCCATCTTGCTTATCATTTCATGTAAGTTCCTTTTCAAGATTTGTTTTTTTCTTTGATCCTTTAAATTTTTGTCCCGGATATATATAAAAATTACCCACCCATCCTCTAACTCTCCTTATATCGCCCTCTCGGAGCATCAATGGTAGCTCTGCTCCTCATTTAACCCACATGGTGTCTTGACCAAGTACTATTGCTTACTGCTTACTACAAAGTTAGGGAAGACTTGGATACGTATATGATATACTCAGATTGATTTTTTCTCTGTCTTTCTTATTAATTCAACAGGCTGGGCATCCTCGATTGTTTTAGCACAACGATGCAAAACAGCTGCAGATTGCAAGCGTGTCTCTTGCCTTCCTGAGGAAAGCAAAGTCTGCAACAATGGATTCTGTGTCTGCGCAAAACCTCCTCTCAAACATGTTTTAGCACGACAAGATGAGTGCAAAACAACTGCAGATTGCAAGAGTGTCATTTGCCCTCCTGAGGAAATCAGAATTTGTAACAAGGGATTGTGTGTTTGTGTAGCACCTCCTCTCAATTGAGCAGTTTCATATTTTAAATTATTACTCTTGTGATATTTATAAAAAAGAAATAAGTGTTATATTGCTCTTGAATAAATTTTCTTTGGTCTTAATTAATTATGCTTGTATTTCTTATTTATTTCAAATATGATTTTATTTGAAGTTTAAAATGCTAACCAAAATAAATTTAGATATGTTCTTGTTGTGATTAAAAAAAATAAAATTGAAGCAATAAAATTAAATAAATTGTCCTTTTTTTTTTTTAATTTAAAGAAGGGTTTCGGAAAGGTGACATTTTGGATAAAACAATCTCATGTTACATAAAAATTTTATGATTTTTTTTGCATCTACTTTGGAAGAAAATGAACTCTTAAATTAAAATAGAAAAAATTAAAATAAATTACAAAGATAAAGGATTCCTAACTTGGAGTCGTAGAGCGGATAAAGCTCTCATTTAATTTTTTAGAGTTCTGAATCTCTTTAATAACTTGAATATATTGACCAATATGGTAATATAGTTCTATTCATTAATTATTATTTTATATTATATATAACTTTGAAAATTAAAAATCATCAAACATGGAAAGCATACGGTACAGAGATAAAAGAATTTTCACGAGAAAATCCAAATAGGGAAAAATCAGGTTGTCATGCAACCATAAGGCTAAATCCACTATGTTCTTTGAACCTAAATCCACTATATTCTTTGAATGAATACAAGCTAAATCCACTATATTCTTTGAACCTAAATCCACTGTATTCTTTGAATGAATACAACAATGATCTGTGAAATATATTTTGAACCCTAATCACTAGACAAAAAACGATAACCTCATCAACCATCTAATTAGCCCAAATTACAACCCGCTGATTAGCTATCCCCAAGCGTATCTTATATCACCTTTTCGTAAGTGATCAGAGAGTTGGAGTTACACAGGAACTCTATTATCTATTATAAAGAATCTCATTTCCTTCTCTCAAAGGTTACAAAAACTGTTAATACAAGAACTATATATGAAAGATAGTGGATCTAAATTCTAACCCATCAATTCCTTCATAGAGTCTGAAAAGGACTCTTGATTGTAGCTTTGATTTCCAGACTGAGAGTCTAGTTAGATTTCCTTTGATCCTCCAATGCCAAAGTCCCATAAGAATTCCTTTTTATTCCACACATTGGTTCCGAGTAGGACTTTTTAAACAAGAACTTCTATTGCGAAATTATCTTATTAGATACAACCATATTTAAGATAAACATAAACAAAATATCATAAATATTAATCATATTAAAAAGATAAATAACTAGGAAATTATGCACAACTCATAATTATCAATCTCCCCCTGGATGTGTGCCTAATCTCCCAGTTCTCATCACGATCATTCAAGCCTGCAGAAGAATCATAAAACACTGAAAACCAAACAGTACTTAAGATACAGAATTGAGTTTAATAGCACGAAGTACTTAAACCAAAATAAAACTAGTAAAATTGTATCTAATCAAACAAACCAAAAAAAAAAAAAAAACCTTAAAGTATCAAAGCACCAAGCAATTCAACAGAGTTATCAATCAAAGAAATCCTCTATTGTGTAGAATCTTCCTGCTTCATGGTGGACCACTGTGCCATTCACTATGTCACACATCTCTTCCTTTGTCTTCCCTTTTTTCCCTCCATTCCAGAGAGAAGTAGCAAATATTTTTGCTTTGTCAGTTCTGGTGTCATTTGAAGAAGTAGTAATTTAAATGGCTTCCTCCATTCCAACAGTCTCTGAAGTTATCCTCGAAATCTTAGCATTTTTTCAGAGGTAACAACAACTGGAGCATCTATTGCAAGTGGTGGGAATGTGTCTACCCCTTGATGAGTACTGGGAAAAGAAGACAACAAGAAAGGAGATAATGCAGTAACAACTCGAAAGGGTAAATTGTCAAG
This sequence comes from Parsonsia alboflavescens, assembly GCA_028571225.1. NCBI lineage: Eukaryota > Viridiplantae > Streptophyta > Magnoliopsida > Gentianales > Apocynaceae > Parsonsia > Parsonsia alboflavescens. The sequence goes on from JAOXNR010000013.1 coordinate 11,496,687, forward strand.
ACAATTACTCAAGTTATGAACCATTTCAGCAAGTGTGTGATCCGTAGAAGAATCTCCATTGCTCGCTCAACAAAGATGCCGAGTTTAGAAAAGTGCTCAAATTTTGCCTTTGCAAGCGGAGGAATGAGATTGGGACAGTAGAGTGAATTGTCATCGATAGCAAGTCTCTTACCACCACCAAAAGTTGTACTAGCTTTCCATTTGGTGGATCTACGCCTAGAAGCCATGGATATTCTCTGTTACAAAACACAAGGAAGAGAAAAAGATTTAACCAGAGAGAGAGAAGAAAAAAAGAAAAAGTAGGTGATGGAATGAGGAATAATGGCAAAACTAAAAAAAATATTAGCAGCGGAACTAAAAAAGACAACTAAAAGGAAGATAAGAATGCATTTATTTTGACACATATCCCAATATACACTTGGTGGATTTGAAGAAAATCTATAAATCTGATAATACGATTTCTAGGTAAACTCAAAGATTGAGACTGATCACTTCCCTAAGGTGATCATCAAGAAAAACTCTGTGTATGTGTGAGAAGAGATCAGGTGATCATTAGCTTGCAAAATAAGACCACCCCTTATTCTATTTACCTTCCTCAAGCACAACAAAGTAATAGCTTTCACACACAATAAGAAGGTAGCCCTCTTGAAACAATGATATGATCCCTTTATTTGGTGGAGAACATTTCTCTTTCTCTCTATCTGTCTCTTTTAAAATTGAAACAGTGATTTTCACACTTCATGAGTTAGTGCCTTTCACACTTCTAGAGTTGTAACACTTGTTACTTTGTATCATAGCTTATGATCACTAGATATCTTTGTTAATGATGTTGTATTCTTGATGATCAACTAAAGGAAAAAGAAACAAACATCAGTTAAGATTGAACTTTTGAAAACACATTATAAGACTCTATAGAAATAATTAAACTCAAATAGACATGAATTGAAAGAAATGCCTTTAAGAACTACACTCTACGATTCCCATTTGTTTTCTTAAGGAGCTAAAGTGTTGAGTATCAAAAGGCTTGGTAAGAATATTAGCAAGTTGATGTAGAGTAGGAATGTATTCCAAGGTGATCACATTTTGTTCAACAAGATTCCAAATGAAGTGTTACCTAATATCAATATGTTTAGTGCGGGAATGTTGAATAGGGTTTTTTGAGATATTAACTGCATTGAGGTTGTCACAAAAACACTTATGACTGTCTGATCAATGTCATAGTCATGTAGCATTTGTTTCATCCATGTCAACTGAGTACATCCAGTTCCTTCTTCTATGTACTTGGCTTCGGTAGTGGAAAGAGAAATGCAATTTTGTCGTTTGCTATGCCATGCCACAAGATTTGTACCAATGTAAAAGCACCCTCTCGAGGTACTCTTGTGATCATCTTGGCATCTTGCCCAATCATCATCACAATATCCTACAAGAATAGAATTTGAAGAGTTAGAGTACCACAGACTATAATTTTTAGTTGTACTTACATATCGGATTATATGTTTTACAGCTGTCAAATGGCTTTCCTTAGGATTTGATTGATATCAGGATTAGATAACTACACTAAAATCAATGTCATGTCTATTGGTTGCTAAATATAGTAAACATCTAATCATACTATGAAATTGAGTTTGATCAATAGATTTCCCAATAGTATTTTTTGTCAATTTCATTGTGACACTCATAGGATTATCAACTTGTTTACTTGTATGTAAACCAAACCTTTGAACCATATTCCTGGCATACTTGGTTTGACAAATAGAAATCTCATGACTCATCTGTTTGATCTGTAATCCAAGAAAATAGTTTAGTTTTCCTAACACGCTCATTTCAAATTCTAATTTCATTAACAACAAGAACTGCTCAACACAAGCATTAGTAGTTCCTCCAAAGATTACGTTATCAACATAGATCTGAACAATTGTAAAAGCATTACCTAATCGTTTTGTAAAGAGTGCTATATCAACACTACGACGTTGATAGTCTGACTTGATTAAAAAATCTGTTAGACGCTCATACCATGCACTAGATACCTGCTTAAGACCATATAAAGCTTCAAGTAACTTGTACACGTGATCAGGATGAGCTATATCTATAAACCCTTTTGGTTGCTCAACATAAACTTCTTCTTTTAGAAAGCCATTTAAAAATGCACTTTTAACATTCATTTGAAAATTTTTAATTTTGAACACCTATGCAAGAGCAAGTAAGATAAGTAGAGACTCAAGTCTGGCTACAGGTGCAAAAGTTTCATCAAAATCTACTCCTTGAACTTGACTATATCCTTGGGCAATTAATCTTGCTTTATTTCGAACTACATTTCCATGTTCATTAGATTTATTTTTAAAAATTTATTTGATTCCAATAACAGTTCAATATGAAGGTCTAGGTACAAGAGACCATACCTCGTTTCTTTCAAACTGATGTAATTCCTCATACATTGCATTCACCCAACAATCATCTAGTAAAGCTTAATCTATAGTTTTAGGCTCACTTGGAGTACGTACCTTGCCTTTTCCACATATGAGTGCACAATTTCCGTCTCCATGTATTACCTTTCCCATATACATACTTGCAAAATTCACAAACTTAGATGTTATTCCAATCATGTGTCTGAAACAACCACTATCTAAAAATCAAGTTAAGCGATCATTTTCCCTTAAAGCAGTAAGGGAAACCTTACAATATTTAAAATATTTCTTTACCTAAATTTGTTTAGTATGGAAAGAAAAATTTCCTACCCCTGAAATATACATCCTCATCATGAAATGTGACCCCTTTTTATGACAAAAAGGACACACAGGAATAAATTTGTTCACTTCCTTGTGATCCATTTCAGGCAGCAATAACTTTGACGAGGGTACAAAACCATGCCTACCTTTAAACTTACCTTGAAATCCCATCCCACTCATTGACTTATGAGGTCTCACTGTGTTGAGGATTTCATCAAGTTGCTGAGATCTTTGTGCAATTTTGGATGTGTCAGAACAAAACAAATTTAGCATGTCTTTACCTTTTTCTCTAGAAGTCATCTGGTAGATCACTTCTTCCAGATTCTCAACCAACAAGGATAGCTTTTGTGTTGTCCTTTGCTGATCATCCCACCTTTTCTCCAGTAATTGTAGCAGTGCTATCAGCTTATTATCTTGATCACAATAAACAGAGGAATTAGAAGTAACATTTAAAGCAAATAGACCTAGTCCTTCAAATGTTGCTCCTTCATTTGTTTGTGCATATAATGATTTTTAAGTCTGTTCGGACATTCTTTCCATTTGTTCGAATCCTTTGCATTCATAGCACTGATTTTTAGCTATCAGACCACTCTGATTTTTTTTTCCCTCACATTTATACTAATTTTTTGAACCCACCCTGCCTTCTCTAATGAATACGACTAATCGTCTTTTGAGTGAGATACGCCACATCTTCTTCTGTTACATTTCAGTATCCTTCCTCTTGTTTATGATTTTGATTTGTAGGAATCAATGTAAGCGGAAGACTATCCTGAGTTGATGGTGTAGTAGAATATTAGCTCATTGGAATTGTAAAGTTCATGTATTGACTTATGATCACCTGATTAGAAAGACTCAAAATAGTTTTAGAAATTGCAACGGCTACAAGAGCTTTGAGGGCTAGGGACTCCTATTTCTTCCTTGTGCAAATATCTTTTGCTCATATCAAAAGTTTGAAGAGATCCCAGCAACTGATCAATTTCCATCTCATCCACGTTTTTGAATTCCTGTAAACACTCAATCTTGTTTTCAAATTTGTCAATTAAAGATCTGAGTATTTTCCAGTTTACTTCTCCTTTAGGAAGATTCAATCCCAGCAACGTGACTTGATAGATGATGCTCTTGATCTTTAAGTAAAAATCTCCTACCTTCTCATCCTCGTCCATGTGGAGTGCTTCAAAAACAAATTTCAATTGTTGGATTTTCCCCTTCTTCACATTTGTGCCACTTGCAAATGTGGCAGCAAGGATGTCCCAAGCAGCTTTGGAATTAGTGCACGGAGAGATTTTTGCGTACTGTTCTAGTTTAACAAATGTGGCAATTACATTCAAACCCTTTTTGTTCCAGCTATACTCTACCAACTCTTCTTTTGTCATATCCTCTAGTCTTTTATCTCTGGAGTTGTCCTCTGATTTTGGATGCATATACTCGTCCAGCACCATATCCCTTACTCTACCATCTATATTCTGTAGATAGGTGATCATACAAGACTTCCAGTATGTATAGCTAGTCTCATTGAGCATGTGGATTTTTTAATTGCTCTTCATCTTGACAACCTGCTCTAATACCAATTGAAAATTCAAAATCACTAAATATGGAAAGTAGTAAACAAGGAGACAAACAAATTTTTATAAGGAAACCCAAATAGGAAAACGGCTTGTCACACAACCATAAACCTAAATCCACTAGCTTCTTTGAATGAATACAACGTTGGTCTATAAAATGCAATTTGAACCCTAACCACTAGAGAGAAAATGATAACCTCATCAACCACGTGATGAGCCCAAATTTTAACCGTTGATTACCTATCCCCAACCTATCAACTATCTCAAATCACCTTTTTGTAGGTGATCAGAAACTTAGATTTGCACACAAACTCTACTATCTATTATAAAGAACCTTGTTTTCTTTTCTCAAGGGTTACAAAATAATGCTAATACAAGAACTATATAGAGAAGATAGTGGACTTAGATTCCAACCCGTCAATTAATTCATAGAGTCCGAAAAGGACTCTTGACTACAGCTTCGATTTCCAAACTTAGAGTCCAAACCGGACTCTAAAGATTTCCTTTGATCCTTCGGTGCCAAAGTCCAATAAGAATTGCCTTTTATTCCGCACATTGGTTTCGAGTAGAACTTTCTGAATGAGAACTTCTACTGAGAAATCATCTCATAAGATACAACCATATTTAAGACAAACATTAACAAAATATCATAAATATTAATGATATCCTAAAAGATAAATAACTAGGAAATTATGCACAACTCATAATTATCGAACTCCAATAACACAAAATTGTTAAAAACTATATTTTTATTATTGTTAATTAATATTTCCTTTTCACCTAGTCAAAGTATCACTCATAAATTATTAGAAACTAGATGAAGACCTGCATCTTGCACAGTATAAATATATAAATATATATATATATATATATATATATCAATTTATAAATCAATTATTAAATATTTTTAATGACTATCTTAGTTAAGTTAAATAAAATATTTAATTTATAATATGAATTTAGTTTTATTCTATGAATTAAAAATATTGTAATCACTATCTTTTTAGAAATAATTAATAAAACTATGATTTTTTTTTTCAATTTTAAAATTTTTTGGATAAATTCTTTGAATGTATCAAATTATAAATATTGTTTTTTGTTCAACGTATCTCAATAGGAGATGAATAATGATGTAAAATATACAGTGAAATTTAATGCGCAGGAAGAAAGTTGAGAATGCATTGAAAAATTGAAGGGTTTTTTTTCATTTTTTTAATTAAAAAAAGAAGCTAATGCAGTCTTTTAATTATATATAATAACAGACATGAAAATACAATTTAAGAAGTTTTTTTTCCTATGAATTATATAACAGATATGCTCGATTAGTTCATTGAATTTAATGTGATACATCATACATTGAACAGCAATTATATAGAAATAACATAAATTGTATTGGCAAATGTCATATATATTATACAGAGTTTAAATGGCAATATTAATTGTAGATAATAATTTAACCTTCCAATAAAAATCATAATTATTTAATCATTTATATCCTCTAAAACTTGACAAACCGAAATGGAAACATAATTACAACTTGGTTTAAATCTTTAAATTAAAGCATCAAGATAATTTCAATAATTTTTTTTTTTTGTAATTATAATCTTTAAATTCAATGCATCAAGATAATATGTTTTTTGTAATTTTTTCAACTAAATACATGCATAAAATTATATATAAGAGTAGAAAGAAATATTAAATCCAAATAATCTATTATATATATTTAAAGCAGACTCTCAAATTTGAAAAACTTTAATTTTTTCATTCATTCTCATATATAAGGTATGCCACCTGTAAATATCCTTAAATAATATTTTAGTTAAAAATTTTAATAAATTATATATAAAAATGTTATAGAAAAACTAAATTGATATCTTTCTATTTTCCCAAAAAAAAAAAAATAATACTATTCTAATATTTTATAAAAAAAACTCTTTATCTTCTAAGGAACAAAATAAATCATTTAAATCTCTTATCTTCTATTTTCTCCTAACTCTCTCTTACAATTTTTTTTATTTTTTTAAAAAATAAACATAAAATTTCTGTAAAGCCACCTCCAGAGAAAATATTTTTTTTTCGCTTCTACTTCGGAAGAAAATGAACTCTTAAATTAAACTAGAAATAAATAAAATAAATTACAAAGACATAAGATTCCTATACCTGGAGTTGAAAAGCAGATAAATCAGGACCTCTCTCATCTAATTTTTTAGAGTTCTGAATCTCTTTAATAACTTGAATAGATTGACCACTATAGTAATATATTTCTATTTATTATTTTATATTATATATAACTTTAATAATATAAAATTGTTAAAAACTATAATTTTGTTATTGTTAATTAATATTACTTTTTTTACCTAATCAGAGTATCACTCATAAATTATTAGAAACTAGATGAAGACTAGCACCTTGGCCAATATATAAATATATATATTTATTTATTTATAATATAAAATGATATAATTTGTATGTTTATTTTATATTTTAATTTATTTTATTAAAATATATTAATATTGGCAACATCTTATTTTAACATTTTTTCCTTAGATCATTTTGAAAAGAAAAAAAAACACTTGAAAGAAATGTTCTTTTCCAATAGATTTTTTATAAGATTTATGGATAAAGTGTACATGGTTGTCAAACTCGCGAATTTAGGGGTATAAACATGTAAAATCGGATCAAAATCTAAAAAGTGAGGTAAAATCGATCAATTCGCGAGTTAACTTGATGAAATCATCGAGTTTGATTGTGTTCACTCTTTCCCCCAAATATCATCTGAAATTAAAATACCCAATTTAATACCTGTGACCCAACCAGATTGATGCCAAATTAACACAACAGAACAGGGATTTGAGGCTATTTATCTTTAACTCTGTAAAGCGTTGCTCCTGCGACTGCCCTTTCTGTTTCAATTATATTCAGAAGAATCAGCACAGACTACGCATTTTGCTTGCTTTGTCTCTGACATCTCAATTTCATATGTCTCTGTTGTCATTTCTTTGATCTCTGTTGTCATTTCTTTGATCTCTGTTGTCATTTCTTTGAGCTTTGCCAGTCGCATAGACTGCAACTTGTATTTGCGACAAGGCATCATAAGGCGCTGACTGCTTCTGAGTTCTGACTCTGGTTCTTCTTCGTTCTTCCTCAATCCTCATCTCATCTTTGTGAGTCTCTGTGACGCGCCGCTGTTCTCATCTCATCTTCCTCGTCTTTGTACTGTTGCCGACTGGCGAGCTATTAAGTCAACGATTGCTGAGGCCCAAGCTGCTGACATCTAAGAAGATTGGAGCATTTTAAGAATGTGAGTTGTATAATATTGTTCGAATTTATACATGGGTTTTGGTTACCTAGGACTTATTTGTCTAAGACTCTGATTGTCTGAGATTTATTTGTCTTGGGTTGGGATTTATTCACTAATAGAAACTTGTTATCTTTATTCTTTTCTTGTCTTTCATTCTTCTACTGGTAAAACAGTATGTTTCGTTCGTTAATTGTAGATGATTGGATTGTTAAGATTCATTTAGTCTGCAATTCTCCTTCTCTACATATAAATAGAGTTATCTTGTTTCCTACTCTTCCATGACAATTATGGCGGTTGGAATTCTATTGAAATTTATTTCTCATTTATTTATATACTTTTTCCAGTTTTCTTGAATTTTACTTCCCTCAACCGCTACTTAACTTTATGATGGAAACATTGAGGAATAATTAGTGTGTTTCAAATTTTGGATTTAGTGTTGAATCTTATTGAATGATACTTAGTGGTGGTTTTGTTGTGTTTCCATCAAGCTATTTCTTCATTACAATAATTACTGGAAGTAAAAATATGCTTGATATGCACATGTCATCAATTTTTTTTTTCTTTCACTAGAGCCTTGATCAGCAGGAAGTTCTGCTTCATAGCTATGGACAAATGATTTGCACTCATTTTTTGGAATAATACTTGTCATTATCTTGTTGATTGGTTTGGGACATTGGATTTTGGACCATCACTCTGCTTGATGGAATCTATCTACCCAGAATTTACCTACATGACTCTCGTTTTAAAACATCTCCTAGAAGAATATCATTGGAGTTTCTATTGTAATCTTGCATCTTTAGAGGCCTCATGCTCGAGAGATTATCTATAGATGGAGGAACATATTTCAGCCTTTACCTGGATAATATTTTTGCATCTATCTAAGAACTATTGTTTGGATTACTTGATTACATATTTTTACACTTGATGACGACACTTGTACAGCCTTTCAGCTCATCTTAGGATTTATTATCACCAGAATATTTTTATACTTATCTTCACTTATTTTATGCATTATTTATTTTATTAGTATTATAGTGTAAGTATATTATACCGAATATGTTCTTAACTTTTATAACTTTTTCTAGGTTCATACAAAAAGAAGAAATCGTTTGAGTCACAAAAAAAATGAGTGATTTGGTTTGTGTGATGTGTAATTTGAAGTTGAAAAATAAACAAAATCAAAGAAAGAATGATCCTTCATTTGATATTGAAGAGTTTAGTTCAAGTATGGAATGGGTATGTGATGAACATGATGAATCAACTCAGAATTGGTTTGGATTTAGTCCAATGGGTGAGGAAGAACAAGTTCAAGTCGATGAAAATGACATGCACGTGCCTGAGGTGAAAAATGTAGAGAGATCAAGTCGCTTAGATCATAAAGATAATTTGGATATTCAGTTTGATGATGATTATATTGGCGAAGAACAAGCAGCTAATGATGATGATCTTGCAATGGATTTTCTTAAGTCTTGATTTTGATGATTGATGTTTTTTCTTATTCATCTAGATTTTTATGTTTTCATGAAATTTGATTTTGATGATTGATGTTTTAAACAATGTTAGATGAATTTTAGTTTTATAAAACTTGTTAGTTTATTATAATTTTATTTGGAATTGCTTAACTTTAGACTTTTTTTACCATATTATTGACATATTTATTTTATTGTGATGATATATAAATTATTTTATATAAATATATATATTCGAAATGTAAACCCTACGAGTTTACGATCTGAGTTTACAGAATACCCAACGAGTTTATTTAAACTCTTGATTTTAAAAACCTTGAAAGTGTATGCTTTCTACTTCCTCTGATAACTACATTTAATTTTTTAAAAAAATAATATGAAGAAGAATAGTCGAAATATTTTGCATTGTAATTTTTTATTTAACAAAAGAATATTCATAATTTTGGCAGCTCCTTGACTCAAAAGTCTTTAGATTTTCTCCAGGAAAAATTGAAGTGTTTCATGAGAAAATATTAGCACTACATTTTTTTTTTTTAGAAAAAAAAATGCAAGGGTATTAATTATTAAAGTTTAATATTTTTTTTTATATAGAAAAAAATTGAAGACTCCTTTAGCTGTGGTTCTTCCAAATCATCTAATAACGTGTGTTAAAGAGGCTAATGATTTGAGATGTAATTTTTCTGAAGAATGTTTGTGCTTTTATATATTATAATAGATTAAATTAAAATCCATGAAATGCGCAATATTTATGATAGTTTTATATTAATATTTTAGTTTTTTATAAAGGTTATTAATAAAGTTTTTTTTTTTTTTTCAAACATGGGGAGGGGAAATTATATTAGTTTTTGGGTGGTGTAGAACCCAAAAGCCTTTTTTAATAAATTTAACTGATAAAGCAATTGATTTTTTTTTTTTTTTTTAACATTCATACTTCAAAAGTTATATGTGTAGATATTAATATGTTGTATTAAATTAAATTAATAAAAAAAAATTTATGAATCTCATTATTTTTATAGAGATTTTTTTTAACATTTGATAATTTAATTTATTTTCTTATAAAATTTAAGGTTTTCATTAGAATAGAATAATTTAGAAAAATTGTATGATTTATGTGAATCTAATTTTTTTTATTTATTTAATGGATTTAATTTATAGAAGTTTTTTAAATAAAAATGAATTTAATAGTTTATATTATAGATGGGGTGAAAGTATTTATATAAGATTTTTATTTTATAAGAAAATTTAATATTAAAAAAAAATGAAAGTTACATTTCAAGAAATTTAAGATTTCGATTCAAAATTAAACATTTTATTAAATGAATTTGACTCCTCCTTGTTTTAATAAAAAAGTTGAATGAACATAAAGTAAAAGATTTCATTTAATATAATGCATTCTAAAAGACTAATTTATTTATAATTTTTTTCAATATTATGAAACAAGAAATTGAATGGTTCACTTGGGTGTGGTTATATATATATATATATATATATATATATATATATATATATAGATGTGGGTGTGGGTGTGGGTGTGTGTGTGTG
>JAOXNR010000013.1:11520294-11556050 GCA_028571225.1 Parsonsia alboflavescens
AGAAGAAAACTTTTGAAGTGTACATAACATATTATTTTCAAAAGTTCCATTTATAAAAGTAATGTGGTCTTGAAAATTTCAAATTTTGGTGAAAAGGGGAAAAAAAAATTCAGTACCACACTAAAGCTTAAAAGGAATAATGTTATGATTGCCTCTGGGAAAAGTAAAACACACATAGGTTTTTGTTTTTTTAAGCAATATCTGAATCAGTTTGCATGCATTTTAATGTTCTGTTAATAGTTGTAATTCATCGAGATTAGAGTATGCAAGAAGATCCAATCGAACTCACGACCAGCATTATGCAAAACTGCATCTCTAAATCATTCGATCACATCCTTGAGTGTCCAACACAGAGGTGAGGTTGGTGAGGTAAGTGTACACTCTCCTTTGTTGGAATAGCTTCAAATTTTATTGAGGGGAAATTTGTGTCTTAAGACTTGCAAAAAGATTAGTGAGCCGGGTCTAGTGGAGGGAGACTTTAATACCAAAATAAAATTGTGAATTGAATAACAAATTTAAAAACATTAGTAGAGCATTTACATGAGTATGATTTACGGAGTGATTCGGGTTTGATAATCTTTTCCACTCATATTCTCATCTACCAATTCACCTAATTCTTTGTGGCCATTTATGATTTTGGTGCCTTGATTAATAATGAGTTACTACAATTCTGGTTGTTGATGAGGATCATATGCACGAGGAAGGGCTTAAATCAATTACACATTAAATATAAATCATTCCAGTTACTGCAATGGCAAATCATTCTCGTCTATGAATACTTAAATTGGGAAATCTCCTTCTAATTTGATATTATAAAAGGCGGTAAAATTTCACATTTCTAAATTACATTTATATGTGATATTTGGCAGCGACCTCAAGCAAGTTCTTACCCAAATTTTGGTCGACAATTTCTAACATCTTATAATAACAAGTTGTATTTTATAGTTATAGAAAAATGATGAATTTTTTTATCCTTTATTGTTCTTTTAAGAAGTAATGTCTCTTTATTCTTATTATTAATATTGTCAATTTCCATAGTATCATTAATGCTAGAGTGATCATACTAACTTGAATTGTCATACTATGAGTGGACTAACATGCCAACACCACCTGTCACATTTGTACGTTAGTACCATCTAATATTTTCTTCCGTACTTCCATCTTCAAAGGTGCTAATACAAACACTTCTTTCATCCACTTTTTTTTTTAATTAATAAAAATAGTTAATTTAGTTACTTGAATTATTTTTAAAGGTAATTTTACTTTTATACTTTCCATTCAATATACTATTATTAATATTTAGAAATTTCAACTTTCAATGAAGTGTATTGGAGTACTACCTCTCTTCTAAATTAGGTATAGTTTAAGGTTTTACACACTAATTAAGGAGTTCTTATTTTTAAGTATTTTTAAATACAAGTAATCTAAATTACACTTTCTCTTTCCCCACTATTAATTTTCTAGTAAGTTGTTTTAGGAGTAAAATAAATGATAGTATTGGAAAAATCTCAATTAATTAGTTCTGATAATACAAAATCTTAGATGTTGTGGAATTGTCCTTTTTTTTTTTTTTTCCCTGGGAAGATAGTTATTTTGGAATTGAAAAAGTAATAAAAAGATAATAACATAATATTAATTACAGAGAAAAAAATGATAACCGGTTAAAAATGAGGAAGAAAATGAATCAATTAGATTTTCTATATTTTGGGACGGACAAGAAAAAAGAATTATTAGATAAAATTAATACTCCTTCGATTATCAAATGTAAGTCATTTGAATAAATTTTCATTATCACTAAATATAAGTTATTGTAGTTTATTATGTATTTTATTGATTTTTTTTATTATATTACTTTCGTCTATTTCTTTTTTGCCAATTAATATTATTAGTTTAATTAGAATTATAAATAAAGATATTAATTTTAATAAAATGATAATTAATGAAAGCTATTATTTGTAAGAAAACAAGAATAAATGGGAAAAAGAAGGAAAACTGAACAGTGTAGGGTGGACGCGACCATGCAACATTTCGGCGTTTGTAGAATGCGCGGGGGGCAAAAATGATGCGTTATGCTAGAGGTTAAAAAAATGGAAGAAACGCGCACTTCCCTCCCATTCCCACCAATAAAAGAAAAGAGTGAAAAAGGTCAAAAAAGGCATGTCCCCACAGGACCGACTGACATCAAAGCAACATAGAAATCCACGCAATCGTGGCGGTAAATAAAAATTTATCGACTTTTTGTCTGTATATCGTTTATGGGATTCGTGTACACTAAAATCCCTACGAGAAAAAGAAACCATCATTTACCATATCGAGAAAACCTAAAAAGATCTCCCCTCCGGAATATATATATATATATATATATATATAGAATATAATAGTTAGTACAAATTGAACAACAATTCCATCTGCCATCTTAGCCGGAACTATACTAGACATATATTACAAATTAGATATATTTTCTTTGAACGTGAAGAAAGAGCATTTGTATTTTTCTTACAGAGTTGGTGAGCCTTCCAAGCAGTGCAGAGAGAGCTGCGCAACCTAAGAAACAAAGCGTGCACCAACCGCACAAAAGTGACAGGCTCTGGTCATTACTTATATATACTTATCCATGGAATTAATCCCAGTAATGCAAATGAATATCTGGAGAAGGGAAAGAGAGAGAGAGAGAAGTAGTTGAAATATCAAACCATGTTTTATTGCAGTAAAAGTAATTAAGGGAAGAGGAATTGACTTACATGAGTTACCAAGGAAACCCTTCAAATGGTTGTTGAATGATGAAGTAAGACGAAACATTAATCCCGCACTTTATATACCAGATATACCATGCATGCTAATTATACCTGTCCACAGTCACAAGATTCAGGAAAGGGGAAGGAGCTTAAGAGAACTTTGGTGCTTATAGAATATGCTAAAAAAAATTTGAGGATTAAAAAAAGTAGCACTATTAGTGAGGAAAACAATGGCAGCGTATTGTTTTACCTATACGTGTAACGAGATTCTTTTTGTCTAAAGCAGAAGTTGGGAGGGGAAAATATGTCAAAGGGTTACATTAGACAAGGTGAAAAGGATGTAGCACGGAATACATGAAGGACACAAAGCGTGATCATGCGGGACCTACAAATAAACCTATTGATGTACAAACAGATACATGCCTATGTATACTATAGCAGATGCTGGCCGGCCGGCATGCTTTATTCTATATACTAGCTAGGGTCTGCAATTGCATGCGGTAATATCTACACAGAGATCACATTTTGAGGAGCCTTTATTCATTTATCTTTGAAGCTTTGCACTCTTGACTGGGATGCCATTCCCTCATGAACAGCTTATAATAATCCGTAGTGTGCAACTGAATGGACTATATTCTTCTCTTTCTTATATTTGCATGGAGAAGGCTACCAGAAACTAATATAGCACGAAAAAAATTCTAGCTTTTCTAGTTTTTTCAGTATGGTAATAGGAAAGAATAGTGATCCATTTTGACTTTTCCGACAACATATATGTTCCAAAGATACCCTCATGAGTGGGATGGCCAAGTTGTTTAAGCGGATAATTAATGGCTTTAATTGAAATTTAAACTGCCACCGCATCTTAACAGGAACAGGTGCATGAACTACTATTATATCTAATTATAGAAATACAGTCATCAGCCAGAAGAGAAGAGAGGGTACTACCGGGAGGATAAAGGTTTACTAAAGAATTAGTTAATTAATGTTTCCTTATGTCAACTTTAACCCATGATCAAAATGAACTAATGCAACATAATTATAGTATGTGAAATACATAAAGCAAAGATCATTAAGGAGACAAAGTAAACCCACATAAAAGTTGTGGTAGTGGTAATTGAACAAGGAGCAATTCATGGGAAAGAAACTTTCAATGTGACCTTTATGAAGGAACTTTACTGACAACTTTATTGTTCTAGATTTTGACACTTTTGACTTGACCGATCCTTTCATAGAACCCTACACCCTGATAAAAGATTCTCTTACATTTGGTAATCCTTTTTACCAAAATAAAAGCAACTTTGAATCAATTTTATCACAACCAAACATTTCCTATTAAAGATAATTAGGAGAATTTCCGAAGCAGTTATATACACGAGAAACTAATCAATGTCCATTTGATCAAGTCTCGAGCAATTTCATAGCTAGAATTTACTAAAATTTCATATCTAGCTGCAAGGAAACATAGAATACTATGCTATAAAAAACTTTCATCAGATCTGCAGAAATGTGGACATGGTAGCTAAAATTATGAATCATCGCCTGTTAAGTTCCAATTCAAAGCTTCAATGAATGTAATTCTTTTAACTCTAATTCAATGACCACGTTGACTGACTTATTCAATAAAATGGTATAGCCATATAGTAATTGAAAAGTAAAATAAATGCTGTGCACGACAGAATTGACAAGAGAGGAAGGTTTTTAATGGTACGTATTATATCCAACCTAAAACCTAATGATCATTACCAACATTTGAGTAACAGAAGAATTTCATGATAATTAAAGGATACCCAGCTAAGATTAGGACATCATGGGAAGAATTACCGAGAGAAGGGGCATCAAATATATATATAGGAAGAATTTTTAGAAAACTCAAAGTTTGAAACTGCAAAAATCAAAGAGCAACATATGTAATTATGAGTGTACCTTCATTTTAGGAGTTTCTCATTCCAGGAGGCACAATATCACCAAGTAAACCTTCATCTGTAGATTGCGGTGCGCTTGGTTCTGGTAGCGTCTGCCGTTCTCGACCTTGATCTCCTGATGAATATTGGAATGATTCTCTCGTTGCAAGAGAATCTTGAGGAGGGAATTGCATTCCTGGATAATAAAATTGAGGGGTTGAAGGCACCTGCAGTGGGTTGGCAAATGCATGACCACCTGCTTCGTGATTGATGAGGCCACTTCTGGGGAATCCAACTGTGTGGTGGCAGTGTTGTCCTTCATAAGTGGTGATTACAACTGTGGGATCTTCGGAGGACCGTTCAACTCTTTTCTTTACTGTGCATTTGGTGTTCGTACATCGGTAATAACTCCTAAAACATTTGTTAGAGATTATCAGTTATAGCAGCATTTACTCATTCAAAGTCTTTTTTATGCATGTACAGTTTTTTTTATCAATAAACTTAGGTAGCGATGTCCCACTGCAACAAAGGCATACTGAAATTGCATATAAGTCTATTATATAGGATATAGAATGTAATGAGAATTTACTTATTTATTTAAGCGATCAACACACTTTTAACTCTATGAAACGGTGCTCATAATGCAGCCTATAACATTTTCATATCTATCTATCTATCAACAACCGGTATATATATATATATATATATATATATATATATATATATATATTTTGCACAAATCATTAAGCAATCTATTTCATGTATTGAAAAACAGATAATAGGACCAATGTAGGTGATCTCAGTTTGTCCTTGTGAATTTTATTCTTTCCTCAATTCTAAGACTATATGGGACTTCATAAAATAGAACATATATAGAGAGAGTCCATTTTTCTTATATATTCTTTAACTTGATGAACACATGAAATATTGGTATCTAATAGTTTGTTTCCATGTTTTTACTGAGAGCTAATGAAGACCCAAAAAAATCATACTTGGAAATTCCAAAAATGAAAATATATATAGGATTCTAAATGTTCTCTCCTTCTCTTTTGTTTTTGACGATACATCCGTAGGTTTTAATTTCTATCTTCAGTTAACACCTTCATCACTAATCTTCAAAATCAATGAGGAAATGCTAATTCTTCTAACTATCCTAAAGTGGTTATTAGGAAGCTAGAGCCAATTTTGAATTTGCCATATATATATGGCTACATGCAGCAAATAGTCTCATTTATGAATGAAAGAAAACCCGATCAAGATTTCAGGGGACTTATAAGACAGTAAAATTATACATTCATAGATGAACTAGCATGGCACACAATATTGTGTCACCAGAAATTAACTAAGAAAATACTTACCTAGGAAATGGACTATTCTTAACAGCTTTTTGACCATATTTTCGCCATCTGTATCCATCTTCTAGATGATCAACTTCACTCTTAGTCATGAATGCAAAACGAGGCTGCCTGATTCGCTTTTGCCCCTTCCTCTTAACTTTGCTTCTGCAAAATATTCAGCTTAGAGCATCACTATGCCACTTTTAACTGTAGGAAAGAAAATCCATGAGCAAGATAAAAATACTCAAAAACTAATACTAACAATTTTGTTAGATAAAATTTTTATGTACAGCTAGCTGTATTTATTTTAGTTCTTTTTTCTAATTCAAAAGAAGGGGAAGGAATATTAAATGAAAAATATAACGTGACAACAAGTTAATTGTTTCACTGTATCTAATCATAGATATAACATCACATGTTAAATGTAGCAAATCACGGATGAGTGTCCCGTGCACCACGTTATTCTGAGAATCAGAAAGAGAATAAATTAAAAATTATAAAAATTAAAAGAGAATGATGCAAGAAGAATGCAAATAGGCCAAGCCAATTATAAAGTAATACTACTTTCTCCATAATGAAACCAAAATTACTGCAACCATTTCCTTCTTTTTACAGTGAATATTCCTAACTGAATTGATTCAATGAAGATTGCATGAAATTAAGTATATCTTTTGTCATTATTGTTGTCTGGAAAAAAATGAAAACTATCATGGGCTCCTTTTTTACACCCATCTTTTTTGAGTCAAATTTTATAGCTCCACCATGTTGATCATACTCAGCATATTACCCCTCCCAATTCCATATCTAGCAAGATTCGATGATGCGTTAAATATTGACCATGTGTATTGTCAGATAATGGGAAAAAAGAAACAAAAAAGACCATCACCATATGATTAATGTAGAAACTCAAGTTGAAGAACCCATAAGAAAGGCCACACTTGAAAAAATACAAACCTAACAGCAGCTATTGATGATTCATCTTAGAATACACCTAACTCTGAGCTAATCTTTGTACTAATTTCGAATTTTCTTCTTGGACTCGTAAAGACATGGAAACCCACCAAAATCAAATGATCGGCGCTAGAAAATTTATGTCGTCTCAATTATTATGTCAAACAACTTACTAACTGATTAAATAAACAGGCTTTAGCACATTAATAAAGCATTTGCATATATACTCAAGTAGTATTCTTGAACATTGCACACGTGAAAATGAGTATCATTTCTTAGGAATTTTAATTATTCAATTATTCTTTCACACTTTTTCTTTTCCCAGTTCATGGTTGTCGTAGATTTAGAACCCGAAAAAAAGAGGGGCAAAAAAAAAAGTAGAGCACGCCATTCCCGCCGCAATAACGGCTGTGCTGAAACCACGGATTATTTAGTGGAATGCCCAAATTGCCCCAGATTGATGATGATGCATCTAGTACGGTGGCTGAATGGTATTTTTTCTTTCAGCGTGCTCTTACTTCTACTGCATCTTCGTCGAAAAGTAAGGAAAAATTTTTGCCCTTGAAAAGAGTAATTAATTACTAATTTGGACATGAGGAGTGAAATGCGATTACGCAAGTACTGATAAGGAGAAGCACGCATGTGCACTCACGCTGTCTCAATCGGAGGTTTTCCGGCTGAGCCACCAGATGCCGTCGACTTCTCCTGCTGCTCCTCAGACGAGCTCGATGAAGCTTGAGGCTGCTGTTCAGCATCCACGTCGGCCCCATCAGTACCACCACGAATTCCGCAACCACTCGAAGTAGTAGCAACAAAAGTAGGAGCACTTTCAGGAACATTAATCGAACCTTCAATACAATTTCCTGCTAAATCCGAATCAACCATCTGATCAAGTTCTCGATAACCGCCAGCAGCAGCGGCACAACTTCCACTCGGCTCCTCCATAGTATGCGGAGGAGACGGAGGCGGCGGAAGATTCCACCCAAACTCGCTGAGTATATTGCTGTCCCTATCACTGTTTCCACCGAAGAAGTAAACATTGTCAACGGAATCGGTTTCACCTCCGGGAAGTGTCCAACAGCAGCTCGACTGAGTGGTAAACTCTGAAACTACTGGATCGGCATCCGCCCTCTCCTTATCATCATCCATATATGAATGAATCTCTCTATAACTTCAAAAGGATGCTATGCTAAGTTAGTGATCTTTACGGATAGGGAGATGGAGATGTGAATCGAATAAGACGCGGAGAGAGAGGGACGGAACTTAGGGTTTTGTAGTTTGGGGACTGGGGGGAGATAACGCGTAGTGAGAAGCTTTTTGGAGTTTTTTCTTTTTCTTTTTTCTTTTTTTCTTCTCTAATTCTGATTTGTTGGTTTTGAAAGCTTTGTTGCGTCAATGCAGAGGGGAGAGAGAGAGACGGAGGCAGGAGCGAGGGAAATGAAGACGGAAAAAAAAAAAAGAAAGATAAGTTAGAAAAATCGCCGTCAACCTGTAAACAGTACGGAGGAGATGATATTTGTGGAATCGGGAAGTATTCACGCGCTCCAAGTTTAAGTGTGTGGTACCTTCCTCTTCAATATTGCAGCATTTCAGCTTTATTTTCTTTTAGAAAATTTTTATTTTATTGACCAATTTTGTTAAAGGTTTTCTATCTTTAATTCAAATGACTAAATTATTATTTTTGTAATTAGATATATGAATATAAATTTCTTAAATTAAGTTAGTATTTAACCCTTTTTTAAAAAAATGAAAAAGAAAAGAATATGTTTTTATTTAATTTTAAATAAAAAATATACTCTCGTCCATCAAAATTTTACATCCACAGTTCTAATTTTGGATATCTGGAATAAATATCTAGTTAACATAAAATAATTTTAATAGTTTTAGTTTAAATACACTCCATAACTTTTTGATTAGATTGTCAATAGTGTACATTCATTCTTGGAATGAAAGGGAGAGAATATTTTTTATAAAAATAATTCTATATTAAATACTTCATTATAGACATAAAAAAAAATTAATATCAATATTATTATTGCTCTGACTGGCATTTGTGTACACGTGTGAGAGAAGTAATATTTGGGATGGGATGCGATGGGTTCCTCAGTGTTCGACTCTTTCCATATTATAACTTGCAAGAGTTGCTCTGTTTGATATGAATAGTAGTTTTCATGCATATTTCTAATAATAATAATAATAATAGAGGACCCGTTTGAAATTCCTTAGGCTCGTAAGTTTGAGTTAATCGCAATATCAATTGAAAATTTTATTAAGGAGTGGGTTTATTTCATCTTGTGAATCACATTGCATATTTTATCTAAAAAGTATTTGTATTTTCTAGTGAAAAAATAATAATAATAACTTTTAATTTATATAAATCACAAGGTTCATTTATAAGAACATGAAATCGGTTGATAACAAAATGTTCCAATGGAAAAAAAAAAAATTCAAATCACACTCATTTTTAATGTTTTCCATGTACGTAATTATAGCTAACAAAAGAAAAATGAAAAGTGATTTTAACCAGTCAAATGGGTAGAAAGCTCTGACAATTTATCTGTTCATTATATTTATTCATGAACTCGTGTCGGTTTGATATTTATAAATTTCTTATATTGAATGAGATTATTTTTAATAATTTTAGATGTAGAATACATGCTTATTTGAATGACAATAAGTGCCTTTTTTTTTTTAATATATCAAAATAGAAATATTGATATTTAATTTTAAATGGAAAGAAATAATATATTTTGTGTAAATAAAATATTATAAATAACATTGCAGCCAATGCCAAGATAGTATTAATTCCTATGTATCTTTTCTTTTACGGCGCGCCATACCTAAATAAAAAGATGGTGAGTGAGCCTCTCATTCTCTCAACTTATACATGCAGAAAGAATCATTAAATTGACGCCTCCAGGGGGTACAATGAATAGGTAAGTTTCAAGTTATGTGGGAAAAAACTTGGGATTAACAAAGATCCAAGCCTCGAAATTTATATTTAAGGTGTATCGACCTCATAAAAGTTCTCTTTCTCTGACCTCTACCCTTTTACACATATCATTTGATTTTTGTCCAATTGAACTAAGAAGCCTCTAGGAGTTCCACATTAGGACTTTCCCCTAATCAAAGAATCATTAAATTGACTTGACTATAGCTAATAAGTACTACTACTTTCAAATTGAAACAAGTAGAAATATATATATAAATAAATATGAATGCATATGCTTGTAGGGTATAGCAATAGGCAGTAGCTCACTAACAACTTGGAACCATAATAATAATAATGTATAAGAAATTTCAATGGCTTTAATTTCCAAGTTTCTCATTTTACTTAGACGGCATTCAAAAGCCATTCCCCTACTCTTTAATCTGCCCAATTTCATTACGCATTTTTAAATGTGTATTGTTCTAATTGTGTGTGTATATAAATATAACCCTCTGATCTATAAGTTCCATTCTAATTGTGTGTGTACATAAATATAACCCTCTGATCTATAAGTTCCATTCCCGAGAATCAATGGTAATTTTCCATTTATTCTTATTGTATCTCAAATTTGAAATCTTTCGATCTCAAATGCTACCGCTTAACACCAAATTAGCATGACTTGACATATATATTCATGTCTTGAATAATATATATGGGGGAATTCTTTGGCCTAATTTTCATGGACTTTTCGAGGTTAAAACTAGAAAAACAAAAATTCACCAATGAGGATTTATATTGTTATGGCTAATAATGAGAGTTGTTCTAGAGCATAGATGCCATTTATAAGTTTTAATGCCGTCCCCCCCTCTCTCTTTTGGTCACTTTTAAGAGTGGCCCGAACCCAAATTTGTATATATATTGCTTTCAGGGCTAAATATCTAAATGTTCTGTGTGGCCAAATAAAACTATAACACCCTACTCCGTAGGCAAGTTGAGAATCTTGAGACCTAAAAGTCATGATTCTTCATTTTTTAAACACTTTGTGCATCATATGAAACAAGGGGCAAAAAAAAAGGCAAAACCCTCTCGGTACCCTTTCCCCTTATTATTATTATTATTATTATTATTATTATAAAATTGATCTGGGAGAAATAATTCAAGAATTGGGCTGCGGAGAAGAGGAACTAATTCACAAGAACAGAAAGAAATAAATAAAGACAAAAGACATGTGAGAGACAATTAGAGTGGGATTTATGTGACATTTCCGTAGGCGTTATGAATATAATAAGATGCTCATTTATTATTGGCTTTTATATTATTTGGACACTTTGAAGATGTAATCCATTGTTTGAGCCCACACACAGAAAATTGATGTTGATAACTTAACAAGAACTTGTTGTCTTTATATATCGAATTTACTCACAAATTCCACAGGAATTCACTCATAATCTTCAGCTAAATCAAGGTTTCATCTTGTGACATTATAATTATAATAAAAGAGTTTGACGTTCTTCTTTTTTCAAAACAAAAACTATAGTATTTGTCATATAATTCTTTTTTTTTTTTCCTTTGAAATCGATATCAAGATTAAATTTTCTCAAGCAATCCGATAGGATCTTTAGAGGATAAACTTTGATGTTACAACATATAACATTCCACTAATCTAGGACTGTATTGGTAGGATTCAAACTCAAAACCTATGATCTACACATTCTCTATTTCACCCCATTGGGATGTCCACGAAGGATAAGCAAGTGTTTCTTGTTATATAAATTGAACCAAGTTCATACAATTCTTGTTAGATATAAATACAAGGGTAATCAAAGGAAAAATACAAAACAATTCACCAGTGTTCATCAATTTCGCTCTTTTTTTTTTTTGACAAAAACATTTCGGTTATTTTTTTTTCACACTGGAAAAAAACTGCATAAAAAGAGTGTATATATATATATATATATATATATATATATATATATATATGTATGTATATTATATTTTATATATCGGTGGTCATTCAAGAAAAGCAGATGCTGCAGGCACATATATATATACTTATTTATTATAGGAGAAAAGGGAGTAAACAAGACAGTTTTGATGAATATGATTCTTGTTCACTTGTACAAGATATACCCACCCAAATAGGAGAAGTATTCTTTAATTTCCTGAAAACCAAAGAAAACATCATCTCTCTCTCTCTACACACGCATATGTGATTCAATATCAATAAATCTCGAATTTGAGACAAATTGAGGATAAGTGGAGACTTGCTATTAATTTGAGAAGATGTGGGGAATAAGGGAGGTTAGAGGAGAAATGGATATAAAAAATAAAAAAGAAAAATCTTGAAAATTACTTTTTTTAAAGGTTTTTTTTTTTAACGATAGTGACACCCCACCTATCTTCATCGTGTCTTAAACTCGAAACCTCCCAATTCTAAGTGTTGCTGCTTACTTATAAGCTAGTAAAACTTGACAATTTTTAAAAAGTCTTAGACATCATAATCTTAAGGGGTTAATTCACTTTTTTTTTTTTTTGTACAAGAAATCTTTATATAGATTAGCTAGTTTTATGTAAATCTTGTAATTCTTTTTTTTATTAAGATAATAATTCATACTCCCTTCGTCCGGAAATGAATGTCTCAGTTTGACTTTCACAAATTGTAAGAAAATTGTTCGAAGTAGTTCATTTTAAACTTAACCATGTCAATTTTTTAATAAAATTTTAACTAATTAAGAAAATAAAACATTTATTTCCCGATAACTTAAAAAAGAAATAGAAACATTCCATTCTGCACAAAAAGAGTAATTTATGTATGTATATATGTAACTGTTTTAACTAAATAAGCTTAAACTAGATCTTGTCAAAATATTCTGTCTATTCTATATTGTAACAAAATCTTTTACCATGTCCATACTTTCTAAAAGTGGACAATTTTTCTTTAGATTATTTTGCCAATATTTAGAAAAATAATTCCTTCTTGGAGCATAAACGATTGTGTTCTGGCCGGAGTTGTATTCCATATCCACCAATAGTGCCTTCCAGCCTTTTATGTCTTGTTTGGAAGAATATATATATATATTTATATATTTATATATTTTCTTCAATGAATTCTGTATTTTAATTTCTTTCAGGTAGTAGTATTAAGTAATTTAATTTAATAGTCTCTCTATCAGAAATTTGCTCCCTTTATTACTAAATATAAGTTATTTTAACTAACTTTTATTGTCACTAATTATAAGTCATTGTTGTTAGCAATTAGGTATTTGATGGTATTTTTTCTATATTACCCCTCTAATAATGTATAGTGAAATGATTATCAAATTTTTGAAAAGGTGATGAGAGGACATTTAAGGAAAAAAAGATTAGTTTAATTTTTATAAAATGACCGTCAATAACTTATATTTAGTAATGAAGGAAATAATGTCCATTTGTAAAGTAGTAAAACTAAAAAACTACTCCTCCTTTCCATTCGCAATTAAATGTCTTTATTTCTATTTTAGGTTATCAGAAAATGAATATCTTATTTTCTAAATTAGTTATAATTTTACAAAGAAATTGACGTTATTATATTCAAAATAAATTAAATCAAGCTCCTTGAATAAAATTTATCATACTCATGAGACATTCGATTCTCAACGAAAAGAGTGCTATTTTTATATTATCCTTTTGTTAATGTATATTATCCTTATTATTGATGTGCTGATGATAAAACTACGCTAGTAGGGATTGTTGTAGGGAAAACGTTAATTCCCTTGATTAGGAAATTGTTGGTGTAACTTCAATTTTAAATTTATTATTTAAAAAATAAATAAATATTCTATTATGAACATTGAAAAAATAGAAATAGAAATATTTCATTCCACACTAAAAAAGAAATATAAAAAATTAATTTCAAACATTGACATTTATTATTATTATTATTATTTAAAATATATATTAATATTACAATTGAATCTAGAATCGGATGTCTATTCATTTAATCTTTTACGAACAAATTACCATTGCCAATTAATTACAAGTTAACGAAGTCATTTTTTTAAGTAAAAAAAAAATCAAAATGAGAAAATTAATCTCAAACAAAAAGAGAGAAATATGTATTCACATTAAGTTGCACGAACTCTTTTAAAATAAGAATTAAAATATAATCTTATGGCATAATATTCTATTGATAAAATAGAGTCCATGCAATAGTATTCACCGACGTGGGTGTCCTTTGTCCATGCACGCGAATTACCAGGATACCCTCCTTTAAGTTCCCATCAATGTACGAAACTGAACAATCAATTTTAACTTTTTCTTTTTTCTTTTTTTCCTTTAAAAGGGCAAAATAAATAAATAAATAAAAAGAAAGTTGTTACCGTATATATTGAACCAATGGGAGTCTTATAATGGAAATTGGTCCCCAATCATTAGTGAAAGTAATCCATATTTAGCATACGATCGAAATCTTAAAGGTAGACAACATTATTTTTGTTCCATTAATATAAATTTAAATATGTTCTTTTTTTTGATAAATTTTTTTTTTTAAAAAAAAAAACTTTTCCAAAGGGATGAATCACACCTCACAATTATTTTTGGTAGCATCCCCCGAAGTGGTCCAATTTCGATCGTTTATTTTTAGGGATTTCTTAATTTTGATTCTTATAGATTTTTTTTTTTTTTTTATCATTATTTAAGTTGAAATGTGCAGACCTTTTTCTTCCTCTTTTCTGATTGGAGATTATGCTCTTTTACAAGAGTTTTTGGCATTTCGAAAATATGTAAATGGTTCAAACTTATATCGATCTAAAGATTAATGCACTTAGGAATCTTGACATTTTGCTTTTCTAAAAAGATGTTGATAGGATTCGAATTCAAGATTTATGATTTGTGTTGTTATCATTTTCACCCACTGTGATGTCCTCAAAAGGACTTTTTATATATTTAACTTAGGAATAAAAATGAATAGATATTTTCTTGATAAATTAGTTGACAAAAATTAAAGAGGTAAGTGCATTCACTTCTTGATGGAAGTAACATCAGTCCCTCCAGTTCAATAAATAAATAAATAAATATATTTTAATTTATTTATAATGTTTGTTATTTCTCTCTCTGATTAATATTAAATTTTTTTAATTTTATTTCAAATGTTAAAAGTGAATATTATATTCTTTTTCTTCTCTTTCTCCTTTATTTATTTTATTTATTTTTTTATTAATAGAGATACTTTGCAAGTAAAGTAAAACCTAACGGGATTCTCACCAGTTACTACATGTGTCGCCACAACAGAAAAGATATTATAATAATAGAATAATATATTATAACTTTTCTCCTAAAATATATCCTTTTTTCCCCATTATAACGTATGCCTCAATGCAATTCGCCAACTACAAACGCCAATTTCCCCTAGGGGCGGGCCTCATTATATTACGTAGGTCGTGGATCTTTTGTTAGATAATTGTGTACCATTCATATTAAACAGTATAAATTTAACATGTATTCCTATAAATTTAGTTTATCTTTTTAAATTTTAATATTAAAATATATTAAAGATAATAATTAAAGACTATAAATTAAAATTTTATTAATGTAACATAAATAACATATAAATATATAACAGAAAACCCTTATAGCAATAGTGGTAGTTGTGAATTATAGCTGGAAGCCATCCACCCGTCAGGAAATGCAAATGAAAATTAAGGGCAGAAAAGACAAATTATTAAATTATGGTAAATTGTAAATATGTGAAAAGTAAGTAATTAACTAAAGGGATCAATTATTATTATTATTATTATCATTTTTATTGTTGTTGTTGTTATTATTATTATTATATTATAGTAACAATTTTAGCGCCGGATTTATATGAGATTCAACAAACGAAAAGGATTGGCATCTAATTGCCCCCTATAATTAATCAGTATGATGGGATTGTTCTTTGGAGTTTTGATTGACAAGACTCATCCACGCTGTAGCACTACTGTTTCTACAGATAAATTACTAATGATGTTTTTTCAAATTACTGTTTCAACCCCCCCCCATCAAAGAACTTAATTAATCACATAATTATTAGTATGACGAATTTTGGAAAAATATTTAGAAAAGACTTAAATTTATTGTCGGTCAAATCTTAGGTCGCACTTTTCATGAATGATAAAAAATATTACATCCGTCCGAAATTGAATGTTTCAGTTTAACTCATATGCATTTTAATAAAAAAGATTTTGATTTAGTTCATTAACCCATTATATTATTAATTTTTTTAATAAATTTTTTATTAATTTAAAAAATAAAATATTCAATATTAAACAATTTAAAAGAAGATATAAAATATTCATTTTTGAACGGAATAAGGGTATATTACGAATCTCAGGGAAATCCAAGGTGGGGTTACGTAGGGAGAGTGGGGTGGAAAGGCGGGTTGAGTGGGGGGCTGCATACCATGCTTTTCAGCAATAAGAGCTGCAAATTTAACTTAGGCCTCAAGCAAAGGAGGTTGTCCTTTTCCTAGCCAATAGTTTTCTTAAGTTTCGAGGATTAAATTAATCGTATGGCCTTAAATTTTCTAAGATACATCATCTTTGTTATATTAATAAAGAATTATGTGTATTATAATTATTTTTTTAAAAGTATATTTTATAAACCAAATCTAAAACGATAATATACTCAAAGATATGTAAATTTTTTTATCAATATAAATAATAAATACTCCTTCTGTCACTAAATATTAGTTATTTTTACTTTTTTTTGCACTAATTATAAATTATCATTGTTAGTTAATTAAGTATTTGAATGTGTTTTTTTAACGTTATATCTCTAATGATATATAATAAAATGATGTTCTGATTGAGGATGATTAAAGGGCATTTTAGGAAGAAAAAAAAAGGTTATCTTAACTCATAAATGATGGTTGGTGACTTAAATTTATTAATAAAGGGAATTTATACTAAAAGATTTATCTCTACACGCATTAATATATATAAATATATATATGCAAAAATGCTATAAAGTGCTATTGAACACATTAGATAGAGCGCTCTCATTAGGTTTTTAATGGTCAATTAATTTATTTTAAAAAATAAAAATAAAATAAAATTTGATCAAGTATAATAGGATTTAGTTTATTCTAGGATTTAATTTATAAAATATATCAACAAAAAAAAGAATTTTTTATAAAAGGATTTTTTTTATTAATTTTTTTTTTAAAAAAAAGATGATTAACTTAACTGTTAATCAATAGTTGACTTCACTTTATATATATATATATAGTAATACTATAGAGTTATGCTATAAAGTGCTATGGAGCATACAACTTATGGAGTACTCCAGTTAAATCTCTAATAATTAAAGTTAAAGGTCAACTGTTAAGAAAAAATAAATTCTTATATAAAAATTATTTTTTCAAATATTATTTTATAAACTATACCCTAAAAAGATAAACTAAACCCGACGGTTACTTGATTAATTTTTCTTTTTTTAAAGAAAAAGACAATTGACCATTAATTTTGACCGTTATATAAACTTAATTGGAACACTCCATGAAATATACTTTGTAACCCTCTATAGATACATATAAAAGAATTTATTTTTTGTTAAAAAAGAAAAAAGATAATTACTCAACTGTTGAGTGATAAATATTTAATAGAAGTACTACATACGATGTGTTTATGTAACATCACTACATAGACACAAACATGCATGAAAACTGGAGGACAATCTATAATGAAAACTCCCTTTGGCTTGAATATATATGTGTTCCATGGACATTGAATTTCCATGAACATAAACACAAACACATGAATTTCCATAGAATTTCCAACTGGAAGACAATCTATAATGAAAACTCTCTTTGGCTTGAATATATATGTGTTTTCCAACCTAAAGAAAAACATTGGTATAATGTACAAATGAAAGGGAACATAAACATTTCAATCATAGTTTAAATGCCATGAGAGACAATCTTTGACAAGATCAAGAACACATACAACAATCGTAGAGAAATCGAATCACGGATGGTTGAGAGCCACATGATTTACCTGTTTGTATATCGAGAAAGACATAATGGAATGTAGGGTAATAAATAGTATATATGGGAGAAGAATATTAAATGACTACAAATATATATACATTGAATATATTCAGATCTAGTCTCATATAAAAATGATAATTAATTAATTATATATTATGAAAAGAAAATATATACTGATCATGTCATAAATTTTTGAAATCTTTGGTGGTTTTTCTCTTGATAGGACAAGGAAGATATGTAGTTTGAAGAGGGAACAATTCTACTTATTCACTGAAAACCGAACAATAGTTATATAGATACTCTCTTGTCATATGAATCAAATGAATTGTTTATATATTTTCTCTGTTTTTAATTTTTATTTTTATTGTCCTACTTATCATCATCCAGGGACCCTCCATTTATTTATTTGTTTTTATATAACCCCTAATTTTATCCTCAAAGATTTGCTGCATTATATTTTTGTTAAACAAGTATTAATTTCGATATCTTGCATTATCATGTTGATTTATCCTATTGGTTTTTTTTCCTTCTAATTTACAATAAGATTAATATATACCATATACGAACATACCTTTCTATATTGTCACAATCAAATCAACTGTATTATTAGTGTAAAGACTCGAAATTCTACTTGACACGCTATTCATTTATTTTGCGAGAATATATAAATATATATATGTTTCTATATGTTCATTTATTTCTATTTGTTATTGTTTTTTGTCGATCATATTATATTATTACATTAAATATTTTAAATTGTGGAACATGTATTGCTCTTTTTTAACTCTTGAGACTTGAAGGATGTTTTCAACATATAGCCCACTTGTAACACATATACTATTCTTTCTTTTCGTAGGTACTTTTGGAGGATTAGATAATCAAAATTTGATTTACTTGTCAAATCTTGCTATTTTAGTGGTAAGCAGTAATATTTGAAATCGGAAAGTTTCGAATTCATGACACTACAAAGGTAGGTGGGAAAACCATAGTTGATCTTTAGTGGGGAGTATGGGGAGGGATGAGTGTAAAAAACAAAAAAAAGAGGATGATTTACCTATTAAAATCTTGCATATTGCAAAATGAGTTAAGGATTGTCCAAAATAGAAGCAAGTACACAGAATACCATTAATTAACTCTAAATCAATCATATGACTTTGTTGCCAATAAACCAAACATTTGACTGGTGTTGGTAATTCTTGATATATGAAGCATGATTGTCTGGTAAAATTAAAAAATCAATTGCTTTATGATCATCATCATAGCATCATGCATCTGAATATATAGAATCAAATTTCATATATATATATAATCAAACTTCATATTTTGTAATCTTATAAGATGTAATTGCTTGAAGAGGTCTATCTGTCTATGTATATGGGCTTTTGAAACTAAAGAAGCAATGGTCCACCATCAATCTCTCTCTATATACTGACTCAAACTCAAAGAGAATAGACTAGGAAAAGAAGTTATAAGCTTTAGCCTTTAAGTTGGGTGGTTGGCCAATATGCAAATTATGTGATATTGTAAAAAATTCTAGACTTCTATTCATGACAAATTCCATTTCATCTACTTGAAAAAGGCCACTACTTTGTGTATTGTTGGGATCACCACCCGAGAAAGCATAGAGCTATTGACCATAAGCTTTGTTCTAAAGTAGTTTTTTTTGGAGTGAAAAGAGACTCCTAAGTTTATAGGCATGTACTTAGGAGAGGACATTACATGAGCTCTGAATTAAAGACAGAGAAAATGATGTGAATGGACCTCTTGATCAAATTATCATGTACTTTTCAAAGAGAGCTATTGAGGTAAAGACATAATGAAAGTGATGCAACTAAAACCAATGTGTAATATAGAACTAAAACGATTGAAGAAATTGGTTGGTCATGAGGGACATTTGAAACCGAGAAAAGTTTTGGTTCATGTTACATTTACGTCTCCTTTGGTTCATTTGTTGTATAAAGCAAAGAGTAATTAGATGTTCAAAACAGAAGAGATGGTATTGTTTAAGTCCAAATGTACATATAGGTCTTGGCTTGGATATCTAGAATCAAAAGTACCATCATCATATAAATAAGAGTCGAATACATAATTTCCGCTCCATATGCAAATACCCTTATATATAAGATAATTTCCACCTTCCCTAGAACCTAAAGCTAATCGAAATGATTGAATTTATACATTTAACAACACAGTGGAAATTTTGAAATTACTTCTATAAATAATCCTTGATTGATGAAATTAGAGACTTGATTATCTGTATGCAGACCTTAGCTTAGCTAGGGTTGGCGGATGAACCTATTTTTGAGAGTGACATGCATGAAGCTGTAATTAATACTAATATGGATCAAATTATGAACAACTTGGATTAATCTAACTATATAGTCAAGATGATCACCAAAATAGTTTGCAACAATCAAGCAGTAACTATAGAGAACTTTTCTCGTGGGATCATATGATCAAGATCGATCAAATGGGGGAGAATCCTCCAACCGACACGGTCTAAAATAGAGTCGTCGCTACTGGATCATTCAAAGTGGGGCAAACAGGAATAATAATTGATGGGTTTTTTCCAGGAACGTTGAATCTTGATAATAAATGTGAAAAACAGATATAGGCAGGCCATAAATTTCTTTGGATTAGTTATATTTCATCATTATGGTAAGTGGAGGTGAAGATGATGGCTCTTGATAAAACCCCATCTTGTATTTAGCCTTGTTTGGGAAGCCATGAAAATGACACCTTCACCATACCATTTCAGTACGGAAATTACAGAAAAATATTGGGCATACATATATATACAAGATTAAGTGCAAATTATAGTCATGGGATTTTGATATATTGGGCAAATTTTCATTCATGCATGAATCTTCAAAACATTTTGCCCTAATTAATTAAACTTGTGTGGCTTGAACAGTTCCTTTTGAGTATGGCTATAACTTTAATCAATTTGCTGTGGAATATTATATATACAAAGAATCATTCATGATATATATTAGGGATCGAGCACTTGTTGAGGCCTTTTACAAAATGGTTTTTTAGGTTTCATCTTGTGAAAAGATGGGCCACACATGTCTAATAAGTTCAATGGCTTTTTGTCATAGGATAAGTTCTCACTTGTCGCATAATTACAGCTTTTCTTTATTGCTTCCTTTCTTCGTTCAGCTAGCCACATTTTTCTTTTCTTTTTTTATTTTTTTTATTTAAAAAAAAGTTGGTTTTCATTCTTTTTTTTTTTTTTTTTTTGGTTCAAAATTAATTGTTGAAGAAGGCGAATTAATTTAATCTTCACAGTCATGATGAACACAGAACATGGGCAATAAGTATTACTTCCTGTATTACAAAAGAAATCATTCTTGTAAATCAAGAATAATCATAAGTTCTTGTTCAAGAGTCAAACTTGTAACCTCTTTTCAAGACATTAGTAAGCCATTTACCACTTGTTATTCCTTTAGAGACAGTTCAATGGTGGGAGTCAGCATCGACCTCTTCAACTATTGGTTTTCTAATTCGATCCGGATAAGAATTTTTCCAGAAAAACTATATAAACTAATTGGATATTTAGGGGTTTTTTTATACTTATTTTTTTATTATAATCTCCATATAAGGCAACAAGAAGTAACATTTTTCGATCATCAAAAAGAAAAGGAAAACAGATTCATTAGAATAAATTAATGAAGAATTTTTTATTTTAGTATATATTTGAGTTTATATATATACATGGGTTGATTCTTTTTGTTTTTGAAAGAGTTCCTTTCCTAAGACGAATGATTTGACTTTGTTGGGTGTCTCTTGTGGAAAGTGGAAACTGAAATAGACAAAAGCAGGAAACTGAATAACCAAAAATTCATGGTCAAAGCAAACAAGGAATCATAGTAATTAATTACTACCTTCTTTCTATCTATCAAAGAAAATAATTGATATATAGTGCTAATCAATCACCGTTTTCTTGTTCCTTCCTTATTAAAAGTACTGGTTGAATTGAATGTCACACATCTAGGCTTTTAGGGGATGCCTAAATCATCGGCTTCGGTTGGGAAAAACTTTTGGTGATTTCATGAGAACATCAAGTTATTAATAAAATAAAATTTAATCAAGTCATTTAATTTCTATTTTTAAGGTTTAATTTATAATGATAAAAAAAATATTTATAAAAATAATTTTTTAATGAATAATTTAGTTTTTCCTTAACAACTGACGATTAGAGATTTAATTAGAGTATCTTATTTCTATAATATATGTTTCATAACATCCCATAACATTACTAATATATATATATATAACCATTCAACAAATATTTACCAATCATCCAATTCTAGAAAGAACATCTATAAAACAAGCAGAAAAATTCTAACCGACAGAACCCTTATTTCTATTACAAGCCTTTCCTTGTTTGGTAAAGAAAATAGTGGGATATCCTTGAGTGTATCACAGACAAAAATCGATCATGATAAAAAGAAAGTCTATCTTCACATGGTTGATATCCCTTGATTAATCAGAATCACTCCTCAATCAACTCTCATGGTTGAATCTCTTGATTGATCAAAGTCATTCCTTGATCATGCTTAATTTATTGCTGTATTAGAGAGGGGGAAAAAAATGAATGAAGATGTAAATCAAACTCAAAAGCTTTGATTTTTTTTTCTTTTTATATATCTTTCTTTATGCTATATGATTATTGTAGTTTCTTGAAGTTTTAATTATGTTTTTTTCGATCCCGTTGGAGATATCCCAATAGGTAGAGTGACAAGTAAGGAGACCAAAGGTCCCAAGTTGAAATTTCATCAATACCTTCCTAAGTTTAGCCCTTTGTGTGTGCATTGCCATGGCGACTATAAACTCCAAAAAAAATCTAATATTTAAAAAATGAAAAGAAAAAAAAAACAACGTTTGGCTCGTCATATCATGCATGAAAATGTGGGCAAAACTTTGAGGTTAATTTTTTAAGCATTTCTTTTATATATTGTTATAATGAATAATCTCCATTCAAAATTTAAAGATAATTTAGATTAGAAATAAAAGATATTTAATTTCAATTCACGAATATTATATTTGCAACCGCACATACAATAAACTCACAATTTAATCTGACCCACAATATTGCTATAGGTAGTCAAAAGCAGCCCAAAAAGGGTTTAGCCGGCTTGACTCAGATCGAAGCTTAGATTGCCAAACAAAAGAGAAGGCCCATCATTGAGAAAAATTTTTAAAAAAATAAATAGATGATGAGCTACTTATCAAGGGAGGTCAACCATAATCTGCCGCAGTTCTTGTTCACACAATCATGGGCACAAATCCCAGAAGAACCTCCAACCGATTACATCTCAAATCAATAAAAAACCACCTCCAATATCACAAAATATAAAACGTCAATCCCCATTTTATATAAATTAAAAAGCGTTAAATGTAGTTATATAATATGAAAAATGTCTCTTTTTTCACTTCTTAATAATTACACTTGTTTTTTTTTTAATCTAAATATATATATATATATATACAGTTTTGTTAAGGTACGTTCCGGTGCGTGCCTTAATGTGTTCTCCAATCGTTACCGTAACGGAATTTTTGCTACAATACTCATGCAGCCAATCAAGCGGAGCAAAAATTCCGTTACGGTAACGGTTGGACCACACGCACCTTAACAAATCCGTATATATTTATATATATATATATATCAATCAATAAAAGATAAGAATAAAAAATATATATTGATAATTACAAAAACGATCTATATCATGAAACATTATTAAATGACTTATATTTTAGACTAGAGAGAGTTATAAACAAAATTTGTTTCCATAGTTTTAAGTTTGAATCATCAAAGTGATAAATGTCATCAAGTCAAGATTTACTTTTTAAATATCTTACAGATTAGTTAGATTCAATTAACTTAGATAATTATCTGTGCTTCCACGGAATTTTATAAAAATATTGAAAATGTTCAAATTATAGATTCATTTTCTTTAAAATATTTTTTGTATAATTTTATGATTTTTTTGTATTTAAAAAAATAGAGAAAAAAATTATTTGCATAGATAGTAGTGATACATTGAGATTATTATTATTTTTTTTTTTGAAGACCAAAAGATTTAAATATTTAAGAATTCAATATATACATATATTGATTTTATAGTTTAAATTATCTTCTTGGGATTGCAGAGTTTAGAGGTCGAACATTTTTCTTAAATTTTCTGAATTTTAGAAGAAAAAAAAAAAAACTATTAACTTGAGAATTGTAACAGTTTGCCTAATAGAGTCGTTAATATAAAGCTAGTACAGCCCGGCCGCCGGACCCCTGGTCTAACCTCAGTCCCTGGGACTACAGACTTTAAAGGGTCAAGCTGAATTGGTTTTAGTGTCTAAAAGGGATAGCCGAACTAGCCTATGAGACTTAGAGTTTTTTTTTTTTTTTTCCTTTTATTTTTTTAAATTATATTATAAAAAAAATTACAAAAAAAACACAATAAATTGTAAAATAAATAGATCAAGTTGTTGCTACTAAAATTTATTCTTAGATAAGTGAAAATTAATTTACAAATATATAAAAATGCAAAAATCCACCATAAAATACTAAATAAAAATCGACAAGTTATATTTTAAAAAATAAAACTAAACTAATAAATTTTAAATTTCTATTCAAAGAAATAGATTGTCAATAAATATAAATTAATTTAAATAGTGGAAATTGCACCAAATGTTCCACCCTTTTTTACTTTTTTGATTGTAGATATCCCATGTTTGCCTGTATTTACGTTATTTTATGTTTTTGAAAAAAAATCTGATTTTTTTTCTTCTCTTTTCTTCACCGAGATTGAAATTTTTTTTAGTAGAAAATGTTGTTTTTGGTGCAGATTCTTTGTTTGCTACTATATAAACTGCTTTGAAGTAATATGAGTTATTTGCAAAGATGGTACGCGTTGTTACTTTACAAGTGTTAGAGGTTATTTGAAAGGTAGTATGATCTGATTTTTTCTCTCTTTTCTTTACCAAGATTGAATCTCATGAAAGAAAAAAGGTTGGTTTCATATTAAAAAATGAATGGGTATTTTTATTATTTGTGTTGAGTATATTATCAAAATAGTATTTTGAAAGATTTCACCTTTTTTTTTTTGTTTTCTTGGCTATATATGCCTCACAACTTTTGATCACTTTGTTTTATATTTTTAAAAAAATATTTGATTTTTCTTCTTTTTTTTATTTACAAAGATTGAATCTTTATGGAGGAAAAAGTTGTGTGTGAGTTATTGATATACTTTGAAAGGATCTACAGTTGTTTGTAGTTATTATGGATGGTTTTCGATGCAGTTTATTTGTTTCCTATTGAACAAGTTGTTTTGAAATAAAATGAGTTGTTTGCAAAGATGGTATGGGTTGTTACTTGTAAGTGTTATACATTGTATAAAAGGTGATATGAGTTGTTTGTAAACTTTATGAATTATACTACCAGTTTGTTTTTTGTTCATGTTATGTGCATTTTCATGTAATTTTAAAGTTATACGGATTGTCTATAAGATTTATGAGTTGTTTTTTCTATTGTATGGGTTGTTACTCGTAAGTGTTATGGATTATTCAAAAGGTGGTATAAGTTGTCTGTAAGATTTATGAATTATACTGCCACTTTATTTTTGTGCAATTTATGTATTCATCAAGCTGTATAAATTGTTTCAAAGCTTTATGGATTTTTCAAAAGCCTTATGGGTTGTTGCAAACTTATATAAATTGTTTAGTTAAATGTTTGCTAGTTGTAATTTTGTTTTAATTTCAATATTCAAAAATGGTTCCAATTTCATTTGACTTTTGGCAAGAAATGAGAAGTTGGTACTTGGGGCAGCGATGAAATCAATGATCTAATTTGACCTATCATGGTTTGATGAAGATAGGGAAAGAATGTGTTGGAATGAATTGAAGGGAAAAAAGATACAACGTCGATCATATATAACTCTGGTAATATTTCAACCAAATGTATACCATCCCAACCACGATTAAATGAAATTCTTCCTACATGTATTTTTATTCACTCCATGTCAATGTAAAATAGAACTTTAGATTAAACATAATATATATATAAAATAATTTTTTAGAGGTGATATGAGTTATCTATTAACGTATTCAAGACCAAATTATCATATATGAATGTAATAAACAACTCGTATACAATTAGTAAACAACTCCCATAAGATATAAAATTATCAGGGATAACATACACAATACATAGACTGTCTTGAAATAGTATATAAAAGTGTAACTAAAAACCTGTACATTTGATTTTATGTATGGAGCGTTTCAAGTTAAATTTCAACCAACAATCCATACCTTTGATTTTTTGTATGAGTTGGTATGGATTGTTTAGTATATCCGCCTATATTAGGGTTAGTATAGTCCAAAAAAAATTCTCTTAATTAAAATTTATATAATTTAAAAGTATGATCAAAATTTAAAACACTTATCCATTTTAATATTAAACTAAAATTGCCCCTTACAAATATATTAAAATAAACTAACAATTTTAATCTAATATATATTTATTGAATAAATAAATAAAACTTTCACCCTATGGCAGCTTGACCTGATCCCACCAAAACCCTCATCAGACTTTGGTTCCAAAAGGCCACGTCAAAAAATCCATTATCAAATTGGGATTGCAAATTTCTCATTCCAACCTTTCAAAATTATAGGATTAGGTGAACCGTTAAAATGATCCGTGTTCAATTTTCGACCCCCAGAACTAAAACCGGGACACTACAACCGTATTTGTCAATTGCCATCAAATTCGTTAAACTTGGGACCTGTGGGCAAATAGTGTGTACTCGACTGAGAAACTTTATCTAGTTACATAGCAAACTTTCCAATCCCTATATTTGGCCAAAAGATTTCAATCTTCCATGATCGGAACTGTGCTCAATTTGCACAAGCAAATTCAATGCGGTTACCCTATAGTGCCTTAATTACATTTAAAGCATCAGCTTCACAGCTAGCTTGGGGGCCTCAGGGAATCTGCTTCTTAAAGGGCAAACATGACAGCTGTAGTGGTAGCTCCACCACAGAACACATCCAGAAACTAAGCAGCTTACGGTTATAATTCTTCAGAACAACAGCAGCAGACCTATTATTCCTATAAGCTAAGTCAAAACTTAAATTCCACTCAACCAGTTTCAGGGTTCATATTTTGCCGGTACTAAATTACTCAACAATGGTTGAGACACAAAATCATAACTGGATAGTTTGATATGCGGGAAATGAGAGCTTGTTCTATCTATGCAATTGGATGTAATAGTAAAGCATTAAAGAGAAAATGTTCTTGACCCAAAAAAAGACCAGTTCAGAGAGACATTCTTTTTTCCTTTTCTCTTTCCTCCCCAGAACACCCGATCACAATATGCTTAAACCGAACTGAACTGTGAATTTGCTCCAAGAGAAAAAAGTGAATTATGTTGTCTTAAAACTTGAGCGCTGGACATTTGGCATGTGAATCTACAATCAACATTCAGCTCTGATGTAAGGGTAAATCTCGAATCTCATTCTTCTGGGGAATGCTTTAAGTATCAGAAGAAAGGATAGTTCCATCTGTGATTGGCAGAGCTATCATGTGGAAAGAACTGCAAGTCACAACTATTCCAAATGAACTAAGTAGAAAACGACTTTAGAAGTAACAGCAGAGGGAACCTTCAAAAAATTGGCTTCAACCTTAAAAAAGAAAGAAAAAAGGGGTCTTCTATGGTACTATGACAGGTTCAATCATCCATATGTCCCTCGCGTATTGATGAATTGTTCGGTCACTGCTGAACTTGAATGAACCTGCAGTGTTCAAGATTGACATTTTGGTCCACTTCTGCATAAGTATTATTGGTCAGAATCATGTCAGTACAAGGAATGCTTTAATCTAAAGAGCCTCAGATGTTTTCTGCTAATAACTTATTCAAGATATGAAAACCAAGGAGAAGTAAGAAAGTTACAATGTCAGTGTTGATAAAAGATGCTGACCTTCTGATCTCTATATGCCTCGTCAACCTTCTCTTGGCATTCTATGTAACTTGGGAAGTCCTTTCCAACAAGGAAATAATCTCCACGGCCATAACCTTCGTTACCTTCCAGTGACCCCATCAACTTCTCATAGTTGTAGGGGCCAAAAACCCCAGTTCTAACAAATGCCTTGACTTCTTCAAAACGAGGGTCGGGCACAAACTACAGATCAAATAAAATAAGACTGGTTACCCAATTTTTTTCTGATCTGTTTTCTTCCTTTATCCCAATTGTTCAACCAAGGCTATTGAATTTTCTTGGACTCTTCATTTGACCAATACATCTAAATAGCGTGCCTTGCTCGTTGTCTATGAGTTGTATAGACCAGAATATAAATCAACAATAAGATGTGAAATCATGGCATAAACTTACCTTTCCCACTGCTCTTTCCTCTCGTAGACCAGAAATTTCATGAGCCCTAGCACCAAAAAGAAAGAAATTCTCTTCTCCAACCTCTTCCCTTATTTCAACATTTGCACCGTCTAAGGTTCCAATCAGGAGGCAACCGTTCATTGCAAACTTCATATTACTGGTTCCACTGGCTTCCATCCCAGCAGTACTAACCCATGTTTAAAACCATTGGAGACACACACACAAAAATAGAGGAATAGTGTTAGTATAAATGCTAAAAGTTCTTTAACACTAACAGATGTGATCACAGGCTCAATATATCTGTTGATAGAGCCTATTTCGAAATCAACTAAAATTTGACTCAACATATTAAATTTTTCTTTTCATTCCTTTAATAACTATGTTAAGTATCAAGATTTTTCATTTAACTCCAGGATCCAAGCATTTGCCTTTCTTTTGGTTAACCACTATCCTGAAGAACCAGAAAAATGTGCAATGGTTATCACATGTCAAGCAATTTGATTGATCTTACAGAACCGTTTGAATTGTACCTTATGTTAATCTGCAAGATATATTAAAGCAATTTCATATATCTTATGTTAGTCTGCAAGAAAAATGTGCAATGGTTATCATATGTGAAGCAATTTGATTGATCTTACAAAACTGTTTGAATTGTACCTTATGTTAGTCTGCAAGATATATTAGAGGGAAAAACAAAGCATGTGTAGAAAAATTATTCAGTTTTGCTGAGGGGAAAACACACCAATACACATAAGCAGGTATGATGGTATACAGAATGTCAAAAATTCTGGCTCTTACTTTCTGGACTCCAATGAGCATCATTTTTCTTTCCACATTATATTGCTCTTGACCACATTTCCAAAATAATTTCAGAGATCTAAAATCTAAAGGTTGTTAACAGAAATAAAGAATTATGGCTAAAATCCTCTTTGCCTAAAATATGTTCTATCAGTCACACAATCAATAATAGGCATGCTATTAAGATGCAAAAGCAACATATTGAATAGTAACCAAATCAAATACCTGATATGTTGAGACAGCTCACTTCCAGGAATAAGCACTTCTGCAACACTCACATTGTAATCAGGGACAAAGACGACCTACATAACAAAAAGATAAAACTGAGGAAAATGGAAGGGTCCAAGTTTGGATTTGACCACTTGCAAATATCCTGAGATTCCAGAGAGCTTTTTCATGGTCCACTCTAACACAACTTGACATAGATCAAATACAAAGAGAAACACATAAACACAAATACCATATGAATTAGTAGAGTTGACCATTAGCTATATTGTCCTAATTTCTTAGAGCTGCAAAATGGAAAAATTAGAACAGATGTGTGCCATCCCTTACCTTCAAAAGATCATCTATATCAGGATCATGGTTTATTGTTGCTCCAACATCAGTGATAAATTTCACAATCCTCTTTGCTTGAACATATGTGGAAAATGCTTTTCCACCAAAAATGCAAACACGGGGAACAAATTTTGCTTTTCTCTCCTCGGGATTCATTTCTTTCATCTTTTTATACCGATGCACGATACCCAAAATATTCAACAATTGTCTTTTGTATTCATGGATGCGCTTCACCTGAAAGTATAGCTTCCTATTTAGATATTTGAGATCCAAAAGATTTGATGATATCAAAACTAAAAAAAGGTGTAGCAGTATTCTTCACTGGTCTGATGTCTGTATAAAACTGGAAGTGATGCAACATTTTAGCACTAATTATTCCAAATGTTTATTTTCAAAAAAATGGTTCAAAATTTGAAAAAAGTTTGACATACATGTTATGACATGCATATATGGTGATGGCATAATTACCTACTGCTTAACTGCTGAGTTCATTCCTTTCAAAATACTTAGGGTTTACAAAATGAAAGATTCTACTCTGGGGAAGCACCTGCACATCAAACATTGAATCCGGGTTGACCATGTAACCAGTTTTTTCTTTAAGAAAAGATTCAATCTTCATCTTATTTCTCCTTTTTGCTTCACACCATTCAGCTTGGAGTTCGTCATTATTTGCAAACTGCAGGCAACCCAAACTCATTACATCACCATCAGAATATACATACATGTAGAAGAAGCACCAGAAAAGGCAGCTAATCATAACTGATGATGAGGAAATTATTTATACATAATAAGTGATGCTTGATGACAGTAACAAAACCATACTTAAGACACAGACATTTGACTCAAGCTAAACTTGCCCTAGTTTCTCCAAAATAGACCATGACAGGCAAAAAATTCAGAAACTTAAAGAGTGTCATATGGTAAACAGATTCATTTTCAGGAACTTTGAACTAGAGCAACCTAATAAGATGTGGAGACTGCTTCTTAGACAAACTTACATTGATTAAAAAATTAAGTTGCTGAAGTTGGAATTGATTGTGATGATAAAGCTAGTGTTCCCCACCATGTTACCGAAACCTAAATCTATTACTATCATGAAGTACTTCTGGTTTGGATGTCAATTGATATGTATATGGAATTTATTTCATAACCCCGGTATCTGGGCTCCTTCACAGAATACCAAGTGGAAGAAGTGCTGGCATGTGAACCTAACAATATCTTAGAAATACTGCAGTGATCACTCAATAGAAAAAGGGAACCTTCTCAACGGTTGAAGCAAAATAAATGATTAATTAACAGAAGAAACCAATCATAACATAACATTTGTTTCATATAGATCAAATTCTTAGCTTTCACTAAATGTTTAAACTAGAAATGGGGGAAAAGAAAATTCTCATGTAAAGTAGATGAAGTCCACCTTTCGAAGTTCTTCCAACTTCTCAATGTTTGTCAACCAATCTTCTGATCCTGTCCATTTGGTTATTATTTTACTTAGCTCTGGATTACAAAAGTTGATCCATCTTCTCGGGGTCACTCCATTTGTTTTATTCTGAAACTTTTCTGGCCATAGCTGCCAGGAATATTCAATCAGTCTCAAAAGCAATTGACCAACTTCAGATTTCCAAATTACGAAATTTCAGTCATGTTAACAAGATAAAGCAACCAAAGAGTAGTTCTACTTGTTTGGTTTACCTTATAAAATTCCTTAAAAACTTCATTCTTAACAATTTCACTATGAATCTCAGCAACTCCATTGACTGCATGCCCACCAACAACACAAATATTTGCCATGCGAACGATCCTTGGATGTTTCGGATCTGGTTCAAATATCAACTTTATATCTCTCACTGGATCTTCTGCCTTCAAGACTTCAGTTTCCTCTCCCCCTTCTTCTTTGGTTTCCTCTTCCTTGTCATCAGTATCTTCCACTGTCTCCTCTTGAACTAAATCATCAGTAAGGCTTTCCTGTGACTTAATAAGCAATTCTAGGATGTCAGCGGGTAACTCAACGTTATCCAAAATTCTCATTTCCTTCAGCTTTTCTTGCAACAACTCAAGATTCTCTGTCCCATATTCAGCAATTATAGTACTGATAAGCTGCATAAAAGATTACAGGGATAAGTATAAAGAATTACCTGATGTGATCTGGAAACACAAGATACGCATGCAACTCAGAGAAGAGAGAAGAAAAAAAATACTGTTATTTTAACTTTTACCTCCTCATCAATCATTTCTATGATCTCAACATGACGAGGAAGCAGTTGCTGAAGAAGTTCGAAACTCCACTTCTCCAGAGCTTCTGGTAGAACAGTGTGGTTAGTGTATGCCACAGTCCTGTCAGCAGATAACAGCTATTACATCAATATGATGCCTGGATTTATTTCTCATATTAAACATTAAGAGCACAATGTAAAAGATGCTCAAGGGGACTCTGGATCTTCTAATATATTGTCAGTTTCCTTTTCCAGTACACTAATTCATTCCATGTGTATTCGAATTGAACCCTTTCCAAGCTCCTTAATGATTTAAATTTCCTTCAATATGTATTTTCTGTAGTACATAAACAAATGGTATAGAATCATTGATATACGAGAGAGATTTTACTAAAAGATTTATAGCCTAATCAAAGGATGAGGGGATCAGATCCTATCTTGTATGCAAATGCATATGCATAAGCAATAAGTACATAATTGTGCAAAACTTCCAGCAAATAAAGACTGATATTTGAGGGCCTAATAACACAACAGTAATCATCAGATGACTTAAGCTTGAGAAAATAAGACGAGAAATACACTACAAAGGCAACCTGGTTCAAGTGCAATATGGGTACCTTCGAGTGATTTCCCATGCTTCCTTCCAGCTCAGACCTTTTACATCCATTAAAATTCTGAGAAGCTCTGGGATGCAGAGGGTGGGGTGGGTGTCATTCATCTGAACTGCAACCTTTTCAGGGAATTGGATCCAGTTCACCCGTTCCCCTGACTTCTTCTCAAATCGTGCAATAATATCTTGCAGAGAAGCTGAACAT
Organism: Parsonsia alboflavescens; assembly: GCA_028571225.1. NCBI lineage: Eukaryota > Viridiplantae > Streptophyta > Magnoliopsida > Gentianales > Apocynaceae > Parsonsia > Parsonsia alboflavescens. Next base: position 11,552,926 of record JAOXNR010000013.1, read on the forward strand.
AGTGTGTATTGTTGCTTCAGTCTAAGTGTCTTCCCCTCAAGTGATTCATCCCCAGGATACAAGACATAGCAGATCTAATACAAATAAAACATCAAATTCTTTGACAAGGAGTGTTGATTAAAATACAAGAGCAAATTCAGGTGCCACCATGGAGTCCCAAGGGAAAACAACAGAACTTCACATATCTACATGGAATATCCATACATCCAAGAAATAGTCAATCGCTAGTCTGAAATTCACAGAGGTAAGCTATCATACAATATCCTATTATCATAAGTTTATTGGAAATATACAGTATAGAAAAATATCATCAGGATCTGACTTAACACTTAAAAATAATGCAAACCTTCTCCACTTTTTTAAGAGCCTCATAAGCTTTAGCATGATCCCCAACATTGAAAGCACGTAAATCAAAATTTTCTGAGGCAACCTTTGTAGACCATAGCCGAAGGTTAAGAGTGGTTTTAGTTTTATATCCTGGAATGGGGATATCATAGGCAACAGCCACTATGTCCTCTCCTCCAACCCATTCTTTCCTCCCATCTGACCCTTGAATGACTTCACCATAGAATTTCACAGGATAAGAAATGTCATTTCTCACAATTTCCCATGGATTTCCCATCTGGAAGGATCATTGTAATCTGTCAGCCCAGGAACTCGTAGAGAACTTAAAGAAGCTATTCAGAACACAGGATCATTTTTTCAACAGAAAGGACAAAGAAATTTAAAAGATTCAACTAGAAAATCATATGTTTTATCTCACCTCTAGCCAATTTTCAGCAACTTCCTCCTGACCATCTTTTGTGATAAGCTGTTTGAAAAGACCATACTTGTATCGTAGTCCATATCCCCATGCAGGGTAATTTAGTGTTGCCATTGAGTCCAAAAAGCATGAGGCAAGCCTTCCTAGACCTCCATTACCAAGGGCAGCATCTGGTTCCTATCAATCAATGACCCAGTGACTTGAGACACACAGGACCAAAATATTCACTCATCAAAGTAGGTCCATCCTAAGAATTTCATGACGATGTATTCATCTTTTTAGTCAGTAAAGTTTCAAAAAGACAAAAACCATACACATGCATTCAGAATAAAGTTGGCAACTAACTGTCCTGCAGGTAACAATCGGTCAAGACCAAATCTCCAACTGTTTGACACCATTTATGAGATGATGAACAACTACTATAATCAATCCAACGGAAGAAAATTTTGTTCACAAAAGCTCTTCAGTGATAGAAATGGTAGAATTTTGTGGACAATTCATTACTAATAGGCACCATCGAACAGGTTTAGACAATGCTTTGCACATGTAGAGTTAATAATAGGAATTGGAGAAAATCACTTTGAAGTCAATTTCATGAAAGCTGTCTTTGAAAGTATGATCCTGATTCCAGAGCATACTAACCTGCCTAGCAACATCCTCTAAATTATGCCCAAGCTGTCCTAGAGCTTCTGCATAAGGCCCTGTCAGTCCCAAATTACCAATTGCATTTAGTAAAGCTCTTCCCTGCAAACAACCAAAGGAGGCAAAAGATGGGAAATTTTTCATAACTGAAGGAAAATATAGCTTTTTAGAGTAAAATATGGGGTAGCCAATATTTTAAATCTGGAACAAACCTGAAGGAATTCCATGGAAAGATAATATGCCTTCTTCACATTCAAGTTATCATAGTAATCATTGGTGGCATTCCAATTTATTATTAGCGTATCTCGAACACTCTCTGCTGTGGCATAATAAGCCTTTGGCAGCTCAAAGCTCTCGGGAGAAAATGATGGCGTGGACTCTGCATGGAACTTTATGCTTGATGCCACAGATGCAGAATCTGGCTCAAACTCATCCAAAGCCATTCCTATATTACACAAAAGAATCAACAATATTCTTCAAGTCCTCTGTGGCCACAGCCAACTACCAATATTTATTTGGCCTACAAGTAGGTATAAATATGTAGTATTACTGAATCATGCTCAACTTCTCTCTGCACACTGTCGCGTGATTGCAACATAATTATATTCTACTACATCAATTTAGAAGCATCTCTGTTCAAAATTTTCTTTCCTTCAAATTTTCTCTTCTTTTTAGATTACCAGATACCTTGCTTCACATCTAAATTTTCCCAGGCATGTATTTTAAGTTGAATTCGGTTTGCAAATCAATTTTTATTTTCTGAATGCACTTCCAAAACTCGAATTTCATGTAAATAGAAAGCACCCATACATTCTAGTGGCTTAGTGAGAATTGGAGAATTAATAACTCAGTTTTTAGTCTCTAATTCATGTAAAATAAATATAAGAAACAGATTTTACGAACAATAAACTTGGCACAAAAACGATACTCGATAGTATATTAGAAGTTTAAATTTCTAAAGGAAAAAAAAAAAAAAAAAACTGCAGCACCACAAGTTAAGAAACAGAACAGGAGAAAAGCATTTAAAATTCAAGCAAAATAGAATTTATGACTTTGATTAACACTTTAAAAATAGTACTGTAGCATTCGTACACGCAACGTGAATATGGTGCTGATATATACCATTTCCGTCGTCGGAAGCAGGATCTTTGATCTTTTGCCGTTGATCGCTAGCGACATTCCTCACGGAGAAGCTTCTTCGCTTTCGGAAATGTTGCAAATGGAAGAATCTAGAGAGCGAAGTACAATTGTTGGCAGAGTAATTCAAGCGAAAAACTCCGGAATGCAATTTCCTTCTGAAGTCGGAAATGCATGAATGTGAAATTGAGTTCGTCGACGAAAATGCAGACGCCGCCATACACCGAGACAGAGAGAGTGCTCCTCTTTTACTGAAGCAGGTGCAGCAGACGAAGGAAGTGGTTTAGAAAGGGGAATTGTCCTCTTATCTCTGAGTCAGTGGTGTTGAGTTGCATGTTGTAAACGAGCAAATATTGATTGATTCGTCGTTTTCCCACTTCTTCTTCTCTCTCTTCAACACCCGCGGATGAATTTACACATTTAGTGCTGAGACATTTTTGTTGGTTGAATAGAATTACTCACGTACGACGTGGCACAATTTTTAGCCTGGTTTCGGAACCTTCAACCGGATCGTTATGGTAGGGATTAAAGGTGGTTTTTTTTTTTTTTTTTTTTTGGGGGGGGGGGGGGGGGGGGTTAATTT
>JAOXNR010000013.1:11556150-11575212 GCA_028571225.1 Parsonsia alboflavescens
TGGGGGGTGTAAATTTATAGTGAGTAAAATTAATCTACAAAATTGAGTTTACCGAATTTTTTAAAATTGGGTCGTAATTGATTATTTAAATTTAAATTTTATTTATTTTAAGAAAATAATATCTAATACAAATATTTTAAAATAAAAATAATGAGATTTAATTTTAAATATAAAAATTATCATTAAAATTTCAATTTTTAAAAGTCTATCTTCCCCTGTTAAAAATATTTGTCATGGTTAACATGTATTGGTGAGAAGAAAAAAAATATATTGTTTAAAGGGGTAGACTGGTAGTGATTCTTGGGTTCACATTGGGCAGAAGATCATATAATCCTTCTCCCTTGCTGTGGTGTTAATAATAATAAAAATAATAGTAATATAATTCTTTGAAGCAAAATATGGAAAAAATCGGATTTGCTAAGGTGCACTCTGGGACGCTCCTTAATGCTTGCTCCAACCGTTACCGTAATGAAATTTTTGCTCTGCTTGGTTGGCTGCATTAGCACTGTAGTAAAAATTCCATTACGATAACGGTTGGAGTGTGCATTAAGATGCGCTTCGGAGCCCGCCTTAGCAAAACCGTGGAAAAAATTATGCTCTCGCAATCAAAATTACAAATAACAAAAAGAAAAAAAAAATTGCATTATACGATTCAAAATAGACTTATAGAAAGATTATACAAGTGGAATGACTACTTTTATCTCACAACATAAAGAATTATCCATTATTTTACATAAATTAATAAGTCTTAAATAATATTATATTATGTCAAAAATATTTTTATTCTCTTCTTTCAATAATTACATTCTCCGTTCTCTATTATAGATGGATAAGTATATTAATGAAGTATAAAAATGAAAATAAATATATAATAATGATGTAATCATTTCAATAATTACAAAATGAGTTATATCCGTCGCATAAGGTAACAGTTAAAAGAATTTATATTTTCGGATGGATGACTAGTAAATAAGGAAAAATGATAAGGGAGACAAACGAGTATAAAGGAAAAAGAAAACCCAACGGTCAAAATACGTGAAAACGATCAAACAGCTGCATTTTCGCGGTACCTCTCATCTCCTTCTTGATTCATTCAATACAAAACTCCCAAGTGAAAATTTACCCAAAGCAGACACGATTCTCTTTTTTTTCTTTCTTTCTTTCATTTTTCTTCTTTCTGATCCCATAATTTTCCTTTTTAAACCCTTTTTTCGCGCAGGAGAGAAGAAAGAAATTTCTCGCATTTCTTCTTCTCCGGCGTCTTCATCTTCCATTAATTGGTATATTGACAATTCAAGAACGTCTTAAAACAGAACATCCCGTTTATTGATATATGCTGTAAGGTATGCATTTCTAGTTCTTTTGTTTCGGTTGATTTGTTTTGTGCCAATATTTATGGCATTATATCATTTGGATTGAACCTAATTTTTCCTCATTTCTTGGAATTTGCAAATGTATGATCATTATTTTGATGATGGTTCCCCCGTGAGCAAATGGGATGTTTGTACACTCATTTGTTTTTATTGTCTATGGATGTTAAGGGGAAAATTTGTGAAAATTTTGGATTTTTGTTTGAATATATATGAAAATTCAGGCATTTCTCACTCTGTAATAGTTTGTTTGAATATGTATGGAATGTCAGGCATTTCAGGCTCTGAAGCCTGCTTTCTTTTGTATCTACCTATCTGCAGAAGAACCGTTACAAAGCCACTTTCTTTAGGTTTGTTGTTAGCTTTGGACTGTCTTAATAAATTTCAAAGATGTTTGGCTTTTTCAAGTCACCTGCTAAGCAAGGTCCAGTTAACTCTGGAGTTTCAGCTTCTACTAGTGCTAGCCCTCTTCATTCCCAAGCAGGTTCTGAGAAGAATACCATCGCACCTGCAAGAAGAACTTCTTCTGAACCAGTTCTAATAACACCAGACCTAAAGGGAAACTTCTCTGATGACGACAACGAAGACGATTATTTTGGAAAACAACCACCTCCATCAGCCAATATGAACAGAAACAAAAATAATGTCGGTGGCAAGAAAGACCTTGACAGCATGTCAGTTCAAGAATTGGAGAATTATGCAGTGGACCGAGCTGAGGAAACCACGAAATCTGTGAATAATTGCCTCAAGATTGCAACGGAAATCAGGGAGGAGGGTGCTCAGACTCTTGATACCTTGCATAAGCAAGGTGAGCAAATTAATAGGACCCATATGATGGCTGTAGATATGGACCGTGATTTACATAAGGTAACATAATTTCCAGGTTTCATGTTCTGCATAATGTTTCATTCTAAACTTTTGCCATCTGATTTCAACTACTTGACCATTGTCCATCATGAACGTCATTAGTCTTTCTGTATTTTCTTGGAGATGTTTGACTTGGACTTTCAAAATACAGGTTTGAATGCATACATGTAGTTTCTGAATGTATCATGGCTTCTTGTTTTTAGGATTATGCCTCTTAACACTAAGAGAAACAGGTTGCATAAGTTAAGTGGGCATCAGGATTTGTGATTAATTTGTTTTTATGCCCAACAAAGCCATCAAGATCCATGTTGCATTTGCTTTGTGAACTTCTCTCATCCTTAAGGCCAGCCTATGCAGCCTTAAACTCAATGGGGGATGGATCTTAGATATTTGAATAATGTTCACCAGAAACTTCAAGATCTGTCTGTTGTATGTGTATTCAAGTGGATATGGAGATTTGGATTTTTGAGTGCTAATTGACAAAACCATTTTGAGCATTCCAACTATAAATCTGCAAGACAAGTAATTCCACTGCAGCCCTTTGTTCTTCTTTCGTTTTCTATTACCAAGTGAGCTTGTTTTTGTGTTCTCATCCACAGTGTCAAGTATACCTAAATTTGACAGAGACTAATTTGTAGGATTATTGTATCTTTCATCTTGAGTTCCATTATTTTTTGAGATACTATTCCATTCAGTTTTATCTACAATTCTTAATCTTTTGTTTTGTTTCATTTCTTCGCTTAATTTCCTTGATAAATTCCACTAGTAGAGTTAAGGATGTGAACTACATTTCAGGGTGAGAAATTGTTGAATAATCTTGGGGGCATGTTTTCTATGCCTTGGAAGCCAAAGAAAACGCGAGAGATCAAAGGACCCTCAATTACACCTGGTATTTTCTCTAGTTCATGTCCCTTTGGCAAAACTGTTGTGTCAAAGCAAAAAGATCAGTTCATTATATGATAATTTTTATGCTCCAAAATCTGTTTTAACTTTCCTCCTTTTAAATTGGTTACTTTGGCAGATGATAATCGTAGAGGAAAGAAAGCTAGTGCAGAGCAAAGAGAAAAGTTAGGATTAGCTCCTGTACCCAAAGGAAAGGCATCTTCTACAGCTCCTGAACCAACAAATGCTATGCAGAAAGTTGAGGTATAAAAATTATAAGAATGCAAGAATGACAACTTATAAATTCTTCATTTAGTTCCATGCCCTCATCATATTTTTTCGCCAAAATCAGTTGGAGAAAGCAAAACAAGATGACAGCCTTGACGATCTAAGCAATATATTGGGTGATCTTAAAGGCATGGCTTCTGAGATGGGATCTGAGCTTGATAAGTACGTGCTGCTTTTTCTACAAAAAAAACTTTTATTCTGGAAAAAAATATATATGTGCCAGTCCCGACTCCATAACTTATTACTTCCTTGAAATACTGAATGATACAATAAACACTTGCATGGAAGAAGTTTAGTTCTCATAATTCTTGCAGACATTTAATACTTAATGGCATTTCTGTCCTAACTATTTCTGCATTCCAAGATGAGTTGATCTCAAATTTTAGTAATAGGCTGCTGTGATCATAGTACTAAAATTTTGAAAAATGTCTTCTTGGGCATGCAGGCAAAACAAAGCTCTTGATCATCTTCAGGATGACATTGACGAACTTAATTCACGTGTGAAGGGTGCTAATCAGCGTGCAAGGCACTTACTTTCAAAGTAAGAGATTTGATTGAGGATTCCAAATTGGAGAATTTCCCTCTCCATCCTATTTCATCCGACTCCATTTTTTACATTCTTTTACGTGTTTTTCTTTACTGATCTTTTTAGTGTTAACTAGTATTGTAAACTGTTCATATGCTATAAACCTGAGAATTTTCCTTCAGTATTCAGTTTTTTCCTATTCTCCTTCAACTAATCCCGAACTACCAGTTCGAATTTCTTTGGCATCAATGGTTGTTTCAGCTCTCACCTTGAGTTTGATCAGTAAAGCTCTAGGATTAGAATTTTAATTTTTCATTTTTTTTTTTTTTGTTAAAGTTGTAGAAGAAGCATTGTACATTTAGAGATAGCTATAAGTTAACCTTCACTTATTAACTTATGATGTACAGATTGAATTTTTTTTTTTTCCTTATGATGATGAATACCAATTTGTCCCTTAAGTTAACCTCCTTTTGTACTATGATGGTGAGTTATAGATGCTTAATACATTGATGCCTTTTCCGCAAACTTTCAATTTAAATACTTGAAAGTTGCTTTTTAATTTGCATATTTTATACTATTGAACATGATTAGAGGATCCTGATATTACCTACGACCAATTACCTGACAACCGTTCTCCCTCTGTCAAAATGAATATTTCAAACTGACAATAAGTACTTAGGTCCATTCTTATCAATCATATCATAACCATACATATTTCCAATGGATTAGGTCTACTCTTATCAATCATATCATAACCATACATTTTCCGAGTGGGATGGGTATCATACACTACTCTTGTAGAAATCTGGAGTCTTACAATGAACATTTCATGTGATGAGCAATCATTTTGGAAATCTGAAATTGGGGTAGTTACGAAGGGCCTCCCTCCAATTCTGCATTTGGTCAGGACATTTTAAATGGGAAATTTGGGGTATGGGAGTTAAAAATGGGAAATCACTAATCACTTTGGGAGTGAGTTTTGGGACGACGATTAAATTGTAAAATTTTAGAAGGTTTTTTTGTCAAAAAAAAGGGTTGTATCATAGGGTCCCCACCCTTTCTATTACATCCTAAAGTTTTGATTTAACTTATCCTACAGCAAGTCGAGAGTTCCCTCGAGAACATCCATCTGTGTTAAGTTTAAGCCAATAGACAGGAAAAAGAAACAAGCAAATTATTAAGAAAGGTTACTTGAGACCTTCTCGTCTGAATTTACTGTCTTCTATAGAAAAAATGAATGCTACACTTCTTATTTACTAAATATTTGTCACTTAATAAAATCAATAAGACTTTACCCTTATCCTCATCTTCTTCTTTTTTTCTAAATTAAATGATCTATCATCAAAATAATACATACATAAATTTTAATAGAATAGAAAAGGATAATCATCAATCATCAGAATGCAATTTTCTCCCGCCCAACCAAAATTTTAGTTTTAAGAGATACATTACAGCATGATATTTACAGACAGGTTTGCATAACCATATTATGATGTCTCTCATTGTACAAAGCAAAAGATCAACTGTGGCTTTCAGACATATTGCCCATTCCATAATATAGAACAACCGTGGCAAGACAAGACTGATAACTTTTTACCAAGCCCTAAAACAGCTACAGCACTTAACGGCTAATTATTTCTATTTACAGTTAGTGGATCTTCATCAACTGGATCTATGTTTCATCATTCTTCACTGGAATCCAGCTCCTCCACAGCCAAGCATCTGTTCTTGAACGTGAAGCAAATCCAAACACATAGCCAATAAAAGCTCCAAGCACTAGTACACTTGCAATACTAACATACCATGAAAACACAGGTGCAGTCCGTATCTTTGCCCCAATGATGTCATTATTTCCTCCTCCGTTTAGAACTTGACCGGAAGCCATGATCTCAACCATGTCATGCACCTCACCATCATGATTTCCCACGAACGAGAGAGTGAGTTTCTCCTTTGTAGCTACAAGCCTGGTGTACCCAAACTCACCTGTCCTATACTGAGATCGTGCAGGCTGAGGGAAAATGGGATCATCAGGATGATTGGGCCTTGGCTCCCATATTGGTTGCCAATCTTGGCCTCCCATCCCAATCACAACATGGACAGTGAATCCCTCCGAGTGCTCACTGTTCCTGCCCAAATTTCCACAGGTGAAATTGTTTAATGGACAAAACCTCTCGTACCTGTGTACATGACCCCACAGTGCAAGATTCACCTTATTCTTCACCAGAAGGGGTTCTAAGTGGGCAAGCATTCTGATCCTCAGAGGGGCATCTCTGTTTTCATTGCTTGTGGTGTACATCGGCCTGTGCCCCTGGACAACCACAAAAGGGGTTCTTTTTCTATCAACTGACTCCAAATCATGCTTCAAAAACTCGTACTGATTACTCCCATGAAGGAAATTTGTTTCAGTTGAAATATAAACAAAATGAACTGGCCCCAGGTCAAAAGAGTAGTAAAGATTCCGAGTGGGCGGCGCATGCATTAAAGTTGGTTCCGAAGAGTTTCCAGGCATGGTAAACCTAAGACTATAAGGTACCCCACATTCACCACCACCATCTTTCCCATACACTGCATAAGACCAATCAGGTCTCCAAGGTTGTAATGGCCAATCATATTCATGATTACCAATGCATACATGGTAAGGGACTCTGGAGGCAACAGGTTCAATTTGAGTGAAAAAATTGTCCCACAACCAAGCATAGCCCCTTGCATAGCTAATGTCACCAATATGCGAGATTAAGGCAGGTCTGTCACCGAGAGCTTCAATATCTCGGATAATCCACTTAATGGTAGATATGCTCTCATCTTGAGTACGGAGAAAAGTTTTGTAAGGTGTTGCTGTCCCCATATCTCCAAATAAAAATGCTATAGCTTCACTGGAATCTCCATCTTGGGCTACAAAACTGTTGGTCAAGCTCCAGCCACCAGAATCACTGCCAACCTGTGAGTAATGCAAAAATTTCATTCTAGCAAATGATCATTGCATAATAAATAATTCCAAAGCTTCTTCCAAGAAATTCAACCAGACAGTTTCACAAGTTACACTGGATTATTTCCTCCAAATGACACTGGACCAAGTTTCCTACGAATGGACTAATTCTTAATGCCATTCAAATAGGAGACTGATCTAGTCTGTGATTTCTTTGAAAAATAAGACAACATTCTGTCCCTCTATTCCTACCACCCAAATAGAGAATTACTATCGCAAAAAGATGCTTTTGATTTTAAGATAATTCAATGATGCAAAACTAAAACCTTTCATATTGCCTGATAATAAGCAAAAAAAAGGATTAAGCAATAAATGAATAATGACGTGGCAACAGCAAAGTAACAAAAGCGTGACACTAGAATCAACTTTCCTGGGATCCATGAGAACTGACATACAAATGCATGAGTACATGAAGCTGAAACACCTGTTCACAAGCTGAATATGTTGAATAGAAATTATAAAAATGAAGGAGACCACTAAATATGCTCACAGAATCATTTATCAAACCTATGCTGTAGCATAGGTTATATGTAGCTTAGAACTAAGATAATAATATTAAAATTTAATTATTTTACTCCAACCCCCCCCCCCCCCTTTTTTTAATTTCATCAAATCTTTTTATGCTTCGCAAATCAGGCCATCTCCTCATGAATAAATCCTACCACAGATGAATAGTAGAAAAGCTGGGATGTCCTTGAATTCCAAAAATCCTACCAAAGTCCCTTTGTTACCTCCTTCCATGTAATCCCACACCTCATTACCACCGTAAAGCAACCAAACCACCAAAAAGAAATGATTAAACCAAATGAAAAAGATTGTCAATAAACAACAGTTATATCCAGAATCATACCATCAAAGCGCTGGATCCACCAATAGTAAAATTACAACCTTTTATGTACTATGTGAAGGAGAGAGAAGTGGCAATTTCAAATGCTTTTCCTCTAATTGCATTATCACAAATGCCGAAGGATACATGAAAAACCCAAAGAAACATGTCATACAAACTCCCAAAGATACTATCCAAAATACCAAGAAAGCTGATTTTGTCAAGCCAAACAATCCCAGCAAAAAGGAAATTCACCGAAAACTGTAGGAAACTAAATTATTAAATGACACAGGGTCAAAGGAGGAAAAAAAGGTCAGAAACAAACTGATAGTGAACAGAATATGGCCCCCTGCATATTTCACTATACAATGGTCAAACATTTAAGAACCCAGAGCTTTTACTGACAGATGAGTGAAAGGATGCAAAAGTATTATTGCTCCTAAGAATTCCTATTAGAGGCTGAAACGTACCTTAGGAATTTAGGAGTCAACCAAGTTGCTCACTATTAAACTACGCCAAGAGTAAAAGTGCACGACCTTCTATCTAGAAGTATTAAACATAAGTCATAAGCATAAAAATCAGAGTGCTAAGTGACCTGAATGGTTAATGCACTTTACCTACCATTTCAGGACAAAATAACTGGACTCTATTTTATACTGAGTCGCCTACAGAAGATAATTACTTTACTTCGTAGGAATATTTTCTTTTTCCAGTTACAGAGTTCAACCGCTTAACAATTAATTAAAGCATTACAGCTCATGCTATTCATGATGAATAGTTTAGTTTGGCATATTTCAACTAATCAATTGCAGAAGATTGTATTTCTATACTTTTATTTTGGTATTCTGAAGAGATAGAAACCCTTTTTAATCTAAATCAATATGCACGCTCAGTAGATTCAATCAATCATCCAACTAACAACCACTAACCCACAAAATTTAACACAGTACTTTTGTTGCTACTGAAAAATGTAAAGCAAAAAGTTCTGCTTTGTACTTCATACTCAAAAGGAAGACAAAAGGAAATTATAATTTGACAGTGGAAAGGAGAATAAAAACCATGATGAAAGAGTAGCAGTAAACTATTACCTGATAATAGTATCTCTTCCCATTCTCCAGTTCTTTCATAACACCATCATGAATATACCCAGGGTCTCTCCAGCCAACACTGGAATTTGCTGGGGAATCACACATATCTTCCCTCTCATACCTAATCACCAGGGTTCCCACAACCTGATCCATTTTATCCCTGTCCAATCCATACTTGACAAAACTCTCTCTCCCATCCTGTGTAACAAACATAACCCGCATCTCATCCACCTGACCCGTATAGGCCAAATGTATCTGCTCAGGACCACGACCCTTTTCGAACCCAATTTTCTCTGACTCTGCTAGCAAATGCTTGGTCCCAGGCAATGGATTGTGGTCGTGATCCTGATGCTTGGGGTTGACTTCTGACTCCAACCATCGGAATATCCGGAACTGATACTCCGATCTTAGGTTAACTAATGGAATCGAAATGGACCCAGAACCAGACTCCCATCCCGGAGAGGAAGAAAGGAAGTAGTAACCAACGAAATCGCCATTAGCCGAGCTGGGTGGTGAGTATATGCCAAGCCAATCAAGATCCTTCGGCGAGTCTATCCCGGACCATTGGACCCTCACCTGATCACCGGATTTGGATAATGATTTCGGAGTCACGGAGATTGAAACTTGAGAAGATGATATTGGTTCGATCACAACCAAGAAAAGAAGCAAGCTGATCAAGATCGGATTTTGAGGGATCATGTTTTGTGGGTATATTGGATTAAAGCTGCATCAAAATCAGAATATATTACTACCTGAGATTGAGCTTCTAGGCCTGGGACTGGCGTAGGTGCAGAGAAGGGATTGGCGATTGGCCGTTGAGCTGTAGCCAATCCGCCAATGAACGAAACACAAAGCTGTTAACTTCTTCAATAAATGGAGGAAGTTGTGAAATGAGAATGGAAAGAGAGATTTGCCCCTTTATAGATTTAGATTCTGAAGCAGAAGCTCCGAAGGTATATTCTTTGCAACCCCTTTTTGTTTTTCTCTTTTTTCTTTTTTTCATTTAACCTGCCCAGAAACAAAAATTACAAAAATATATATATAATAAATTGAAAATTTTATTTTCTTTTAATTATAATTGAGTAAATGTTCTTGATCTACAATGTTTTATTTTAACTTTTAGAGTAATTATATATTTTAGTATTCGATGGTTAACTTTTGAAATTTTTTGATTCTTAACATTTTTTTTTTTTTTAATCTTTTTCATTCTAAATTTTCGATTGGATATTTTGATCTTTTTGATCAAAATTTTTTAAAAAATCACTAGATTTTGAAGTTAAGGATAATCTTACCAAAATTGAAAAGGCATTATTATCGTTACACTTCATCGTAATGATGATGCTTTACATGTTCGCTAAAATATGCTCGAAAATTTAGTATTTTTTTTTTTTGGAAAAATCAATTCAAAAGGATTAAAATATTGAACAAAAATTATTTAGAGATGAAAAAAATAAAAAATATATATATTAAGGACCAAAACTTTTGAAAAGTAAAAGGTTGAGTTATAAAATATACAATAACGCTTATCTTTTTTAATATCAAATTTGGTCCGTAATGTTTTATTTTAACTTTTTTAATCATTCAATAATTTCAATGACTTTAGTCCATATTATTTAATAATTTATTTTATCTTTTTTTATTGTCAATTTTTTTTTCCTCGAACATTTGGTTATTTTCACAAAAAATATGTTTTTATCCTTTCTTTTAGATAAGAATGGAAATTGTATTTTGGAAAGTTCACTTTTTTTTAATCCTATCCATAAACAATAGATTTTCATTTTTCGTCTTTTACCTTTTTCTTTTTTCACTTTTGGTCCTAATATTTTTTTAATCTTTTTTTATCCTTTACCTTTTTATTTTTTAAGTTATTGGTTAAAAATAAAAAATTTTCCCACATTCTAAATTTGAACTTTGATCCTTCATTTTAAGTAAAAAAATTCTAAACTAATTTGACTACCAAAGACATTTGTTTTATTTTCACATCCAATAGTAAATTCTTCTCAAGTATTTTTCCAGATATTAGCATTTCTACTTATGTTTAATGTTTCTGGGTCCGAAAAGAGATTTAGGACAGAAACATACTTTTATTTGTCTCATGAATAATAATGCATTTTGTGAACATTATCTATAAAAGTTGTCACATTCTAAAACCCAGCACTTACAAGAAACCAGTATCCAACCAAAGGAACAAACAAGCCTATTTAGCCTATCTCCAACTAACATGTGAAGCAGATGACATGAAGCAGAATTGCAGATGAAAATTCGTAATACCAACTACAAGAATCATTAGTGCCTTAAAAATCGGATTGCCATTATAATTTCTACCATTCCATGAAATCCCCTGGCTCATTTCCACTGCTGTCACCAAACATAGCAGCCATTTTCATAGCCACCTTTGCAGCCATCTCTCCTTTGAAAATCAGGCAGCAACCTCAAGGTTTCACGCACGTTCCCAACCTCAGACATCAACTGCTCCAGATCCATAAAATCATATGCAGTAGTATCCTTATCCTCATCAGGTACTGAGGTTATGTCAGCCTCTAGGTTGTTTATCAATGCTTCCTTGCCAGTTTCTGCATTCAAGTGAGATGATGATACTGTTGTGGATTGCAATTCAGATTTCTCTCTATTTGCATCAGACTCCACATTAAGATTATCTTCAACTGCTCCATTAGTCCTCGAAGTTTGAGACAGAACCATTTGTAGAAACCCAGTCATCCCAGAAGGGATCAGCTGATTCGGCAGACAGAATTTCATACTCAAGTTCAAAATCTGATTCTTCTTCTTCAGATAATTCTGAGTAGTGCAGCAGTATCCATTATCAGTTTATAAATTACACTTAGTACCAATGTTAATAAAGGAAACAGAAAGAAGTTGGAATAACAACTGGCTTGCTTTTGTTTACCTTCTGGTTCTGGTAATGATGGTGCATTGATTGTGTCACCAGATCTCAAGACCATCCCAGGCCACATGTGAGCGGAAAAAGCCTCATAAAAGCGCGCAACACCCTGTAAATCACACCATCCACAGACAAACCTGTCAAGAAATGTTTACTTGCTAATCCAAGAAGAAAATAAGCATCTACAACTGCACGAAAAACGGGATAGTAAAAGAAGAACCGACATTCAACTCAAATTAACCTTGAAAAATATTTAATAATGAACATCTATATTATAAGAAGCTTTCAAAAGGGACATGGTTTGACCTGGTTCTACAGAGACGCAAATTTGCAAAAAATGGATAATGGAATATAAAAGATTTCCCCAGTTCATGAATGCAAAAGCCCTCCACGTGGCAATGCCCCTGATACTCAATGTCAGAGAATGTTCACCTTAGAAATCAATCATGTGTAAAGCACTGTGGCATAAGAACTGGAATTCTTCAATAAACTGATGATATCAAGCCTGTTCAACACATTATGCACTGGGAGAAGAGAAAGCAAAATCTCAAGCAATTGAGACTTATGACTATGGATATTCTTCCATCTGTAATTTTTTTTAATGATGAAGCATATCATACATTGACACTAATCTCCCTAACATCCACTGGCAGTGAAACTATTTCCCTTATCCCTTAGGCATCTCATCAGTATTTCTGAATTACTTTGTTCTGCTTTGATATAAATTAGCAATATCAACAAAAGATACATTGTAAAGAAATAAATGCCCTCTTGGGCATGAGCACAGGAGGTCTTACACTTGTCAAAATCAGCATTTGACGCAAAAGCTTCAATGTATTCAATGTTGTGATCAATTCACCACTCCATGCAAGACCTCTTAATCTCCCATGATGGTTCTTCATCCCCCAACAAGCTACTACCTTCGGCTTCAGATATTCCATAATGTAGTTCTGAACTAAAATCACCAGAAGGTTCACCAAGTTTCAGCAAACGCCTTCTGTATTCAATACGAGCTTGATGACCAGGAAGAAGGTCCACCTTGTTGCCGATACATAACAATATATCAAACTCCGGAAGATCAATGCAAGACACCCAATCTTTAATTTGCACAAAAGATGAAAGCTGCGGAAGGCACAGATAGCATCATATGGAAGGGTGCAGCAGAAACTACAATTGTGTACTTAAAATACTTAGAGAATTGGAAACCAAACAAAAATGTAAATCCAGGAATTAATCATGATAATGTTGAGACTGACATCACTCAAGTCGAAGATGATCACCAAGGCTGCCAACTGTTCAAATACAGGGAGATTCATAATAGAAAATTCATCATGAAGATGGGCCATCCAAAGACAAACATCAGCAGTGTAATACTTCATGTTGATTGTCCAGCTGATTAAAAGAACCAAAGTTGCATTACTAAAAGTGTAAGCAAAATACAAAGAGGCATTTATTTATGTTGCTCTGATAAACATACATTAACATGCATATATTGGGAAATTTTGGTAAATATTTGATGCAGTTTTTCAATGCACAAATCATAAGTAACTCACCCATAGGCAAGTGTATCAGACGATGAATCAGAAGCATCTTCAAAATCCAGAAACAGCAGTCCTATAATAGAACATTTTGAAATCATTAATCATAAAAATTAATGTAAACCTACATCATTGAGAAAGTGACAAAAATTCCAGAAAAAGGGATACTACTTAGAGAATTCTAAAATTTGGCCAAAAAAACCATCATAATCATCATTTTAAATTCTTGTATAACATTCAGCACCAGGATGTAACCAAGAAAATGATGGGAGATTGCAGTATGAGAGAAAATTCACAATTAGCTCTCATGCATTTTAATGGTCACTTGAATTTCCAATTTTGGCATTCAAAAATCAGAAAGGTAAATTAAAGAGTTAAAGCTTGGAGGGGCATCAGAAATCAACAACAAATGGTCCAAATGAAAACTGATTTTTGGAATTTTTCCTTAGCCGTGTTATGTGCACTTGTTTCTTCCATATTAATACTGAAATTCTTTAATTCAACCGTCAGCTCCAACTTACTTTGCCAACCAAGTATTACTTCAATTGTACTTCAATTGTCCATCTTAAAAATTGATCATTTTTCCAACCAAGTATTACTTCAATTGTCCATCTTAAAAATTGATCATTTTTCCAACCAAGTATCACTTCAATTGTCCATCTTAAAAATTGATCATTTTTCTCCAGGAACAACCATTTAGTAGAAAATCAATTAGCAAGAAAGCAAATGCAAAAACTCACATCAAACCAATCACATGCTTAGAATTGGTAGTCTCAGCAACCTAATTGACACAAGGGAGAAATTTTCTGTGTTTTACTTAACTGTTGCTGCAAATTTAACCAGTTATATTATACATTGTTAAAAAGATGTAGCAACTAACAAGACCAAACCACAATTGATGGCAAACACTTAGACTTCCTACATGATTGCCCACCTACCAAACAAAAAATTAGCAGCTCAATTGCCGCCTACATATCAAAGTAACATTGTCTCCAAAAGCTGAAATATAAGCCTTTGAAATCACATGCAAGTAATTGGATTATAACCTCATTAACTGCGATAAAAGTCAAATTTAACAATACACTGGAAAATCAATACTTCGAATTGCAAATTTCTGATGCAATCATTTCTTATGACAAAAAAATAACTGCAATGAAGGCATCCACAACCATTAAGAGTAGAGAGAGGAGGAAGCCAAAGACTTACGAGATAGAAGGGTGCGTTTACCGACTTTAGGAGATCCGATGATGACAATACCTGGCCTTTTCTCTAGCAATTCCCCATTAACCACTTGTTCTTGCTTTTGATCCATTTATTTGATTGCCTGGGAATTCCAAAAACCAAACCTTTGCAACTGGCTAGCATTCTCCTGGTTAAATAGATATCAGCTGAAGCTAATTCATTTGCCCCGTGGGTTTTGTAAATTCTGTGTGAAGACAATAAACTAATGCGTTATCATGGTAGTTTTACCAAGCATCAAGAAGAGCAAGCTTTATCAGCTATGCTGCAGTCTTCTGGACGCAGAGCTTTAAGACCCCACCCCTCACACACGCACAGACACAATGCTCCAAGGCCAACAACTCTTTTCCAAGCAACAGAGTTTGAGAAGTGAAGGCAGAAGATCTCACCTTACACTGATTTAGGCAAACCGGATGATGGTATTATTGAGAAAAAAGAAAGCCATCTAATCCATATTACTCTCCCTTACTTCACAAAAAATTTATAATTTTATCTTATAGATATATTTTCTTATAAAATATATAAAAATTCATCTAAATAAATTATTTTATTTTTTATATAGAAAAAAGTAAGTAAATAAGTTAACGAAGTATAGTATTAATTGTGTAAAAAAGATAAAAATATTATTTATTGAAATATATATATTGAGATATTTACAAACGAAAATTATATATTTTTATTATTTATGAATTTATTCAAATGGGTATAAAAGTAAATTTAACTAGATTTACTTCTTCCCCCTTCTATTTTTTAATACATAAATATATATATATTTTTATATTTATATTATTTTCTTCTATCCATTCACACCAAACAAAATCTAAATAAATATAATTACGTCCATGTTAGAAGTATATTGACCCGTACACCATTAAAAAAAGTTTTTTAAAAAATAAAATGAATTACTCTTTTCGTCCATTGAATATCCATATTTCTATTTTGAGTTGTAAATGAATGTTACATTTTTTAAATTAGGTAAAATTTTCTTAAGAAATTGATATCATTAAGTATAAAATGAATTGAGTCAACTAATTTTCTTAAAATTTGGATGAGGGAGTAATATATATTACTCTATTTGGATAAAGTATATTAGGGTTTAGTGTATATTTTTAGTATTTTAATAATAAAATAGACATGCAAAAGCTTAAGTGTATATTTATCGTTGATGATATAAAAAAAAGGTTATAGGATTCGAAGCCTTTAATATACATAGGAGAGTTGAAAATTTGTACTAGTTCAGATTATATTATTTGAAGTATTAAAAAATATACTCCTCTTAAAATTGAATGTCTTAATTTGATTTGCATATATTTTAATAAAAAAAAATTGACTTAGTTAATTAATCTATTACATTATTAATTTTCTTAATAAAATTTTTATTAGAAAAGAAAATGAGACATTCATTTGACGATAGTAAAAAAATTTTCAATGCATGTGCTGCATCATGTAAGATGTATATATGTGGTGCATCCCAAATTTTATTGGTGCACCATTAAATGATCCTAATCAGCTTTTAACTCAATTACCATATCATATTTGTAAATAAAAAAAGAAAAAAAAAAGAGAAAGATAATCCAAACACTATCTTCCTCTAAAATCTCCCCCATCTCATCGATTTTAAAGGAAGATGGTGTTTGGATTATCTTTCTCCTTTTTTTTTTTTTTTATTTACAAAATATGATATGATAATTGAATTAAAAGCTAATTAGGATATCATTTAAATGTGAATCAATAAAAATTTGAGAATGCACCACATATATACATTTGACGCAGTAAATACATTGAAAATTTTCTCATATGGAGAAATAGATATATTAATAACAAAATCTAATCTAAATTGTTATTATTATCGATAAGATTCAATACACTTGAAATGAAATCTTATCCAGTGAGAGACTTTATGAAACCGCTACTACTGCTATTACTAAATGTTACTATGATATAAATTAAATTCTCACACACAAAAAAAACACACACCAATATTTATTACTCTCTCGTTGCAATACATTCGTGACTCCATTCATTAGCAGATGGTGATTGTCTTTTAATTTAAGTGGTCACCACCATTTCCCATTTCTTTCTCCATCAGCCAAGTTTCCCAATTCTTTTTTTTCTTGATATAAACTCACTCCCAAATTCCTCTCCACCACCGCCTCCTCCTCCGCCATGAAGGGCTCTGCCTGTTCTTTCAAAGTTCCTCTGGCTCTGGTTATGATCTCCATTCTTTTCCTGACTTCCGTAGTCGTTTCATCTGGAGAAAAATTATCGCATTTAAGGTCTCATCATCAGTTGCAACGCCGCCGCCTGATGCTTTCCCCGGAAAGTGTTGTTCGTCGCCAGTCTCTGTATACAGTCACCGCCAGAGCTAGAAGCCCCTCTGGAATCTGCTACCAACTTCAACGAATTCGTTACTGCCCACCATTTCTATCACCGCCTCCTACATCATCCCTCGATGAAATTGACCCCATATATGGCGTGCAGAAAAGATTAGTCCCTTCTGGGCCGAACCGACTTCATAATTGAAAACTCTGCTTCTAATAAGCCCTCCACGGAAATTAATTCTCCCCAACTCACTCTGTTTCTGGACCCGTCTTTCTATCCATTTCCATCCTACTCTGTTTCTTGAACCCTTCTTCACGTTTCTTGAATCTTGATCACGTTAATCCTGTCATGGTATTCTTGCCATATATAATAATCCCAGAGTTTTCTAGTTACCCTCTTCCTGATTTTTAGAATTTTCAATTCAAGATTACAGTAGAGTTTTTTTCATTTCTTTCTTCCTTTTTCCCCCTCATTCTAGCAGGCAGGAGTTTCTATTTCCATGTTTGTTTCTGCAAGGTACATTAATTCAATTCTTATGTTCTGGGCATAGATATGGAGATATTGGTAACAGCAAAAACAAGCATGGAAATAGTCAGCTCTGTGAATCAACTGTTACTTTTTCTTTTTTGAGGGTTAAAGTTTTGGTGGCGGTGGGAGGTTGAAGAGCTTGAATTTCGACTTTCAAGTGAAGTCCATGAGTTTCATTAAATTTGAAGCTGTTTCAGCCCCTCGGAGACTACCCGAGGGCAAAATTGTCTTTTTCTATTTTCATATTTCGTAGTACAATAAACCATAAATGTAGTCATGTATATTCCATTCCCGTATTGATGAACAATGGTTAAATATGAGTAGATTTTTCCTTTCTTCAATTTTTGGCCTTTCTTTTGTAAAAAATGTCATTTAATCACCTTGTTGTTGGTTACTTGAGAATCTTAGATATGGTGTCAAATTTAATGTTGCCTCTATTTCTATTTCTACCAAGAAAAAAATATATTATTTTTATTTAACAATAAAAGAGTCAATTTAAATTTTTTCTTTTCGTGAGAGTTCTTTAAAAAGCAACCAAATTTTGCTTTTCTTATTTCAACACATTTAATTTTTAGATTCTAAATAAATAAATTTACCAAACTATATACTCCCTCTATCACTATTAAGTTATTTTGGTTATTATTGTTAATTTATTAGGTATTTTACATTTTTTTTTTACTATTTACCATTATCTCTTTCTTTTTCCTCGGGCTAATCAAAATCTCACATTAGTAAAATTTTGACAAAAGCTTATTTCCTTTATTACTTTCATATCTTTCTATTTTTTGAAAATATGAAAACAAAGATGATGTTGATCCTTTCCAAATCCCTCTCAATAATATTTTGTTAAACCAAGTAAAAGAAAAAAGGAAGAACTAGATTTTGTCGATTTTTTCCCTTATTAGAAGCTAAATGCTTTAGCCTTTCGGTGTAAAAAATAAAAGAAGATAGGGTTGGGAAGAGAGAGAGAAGAACATGACCACCATATTTCCACCGGTTTTGGGAAGTTGACTTTGCGAAAATTTTCAAAGTTGTAATGGTCAATTTGTCAAATTTGTAAAGTTAAAGGATTAAATTGATATGTTTAAAATTTTAATAGTTAATTTTTTTTAAAAAAAAAAAGTTACAGCATAAGCAACTAAATTGACGGTGATCCCTATTTTTACTCGTTAAAAATTAATTGAGATCGGATATTCTTTTTAAAAAAAATGGTAAAAGAGTTTTGTTGGTTTATTATTAATCTATTCCTCACCTCTCTCATTGTTTCTTTTTTTTTTTTGGTTTTGTTGCTCTTCATTGGTAAAAAAAAAAATCAGATAAATATGTCATTATTATTAATTAATTAAATAAATCTTTTTTGAAGTGTTTGATTTTACTTTTGATTAAAACTTTATTAAGTGACCATCGTTGAAGGTAAAAAGTGAAACCCTTTAGAATTAAATCTCGCAAGAGTATATATATATATATATATATATATATATATATATATATACAATCTATCTATTGTAGACACCTGAGTCCATTTTAAACTGGGTGTCTTTGACACCATGACGGATGGATGAAAATCGATGTCCTTTTGAGGAAAAAAAAAAAATTGAGTCTTGTCAACTCCTGCCATTTCCACCCACCCACTGTGTCTTCCCCACCGCCATCCCACCGTTCCACAGTCACCTCCCCATCACCCCACCCCACAACACCCCTCC
>JAOXNR010000013.1:11582489-11594421 GCA_028571225.1 Parsonsia alboflavescens
TATATTTTCACCTAACTATGCAAATGAAACTGCAGCTATCTGAGCTTCAATAATTTTAAGGGTGAAATCCCAAAGGAGCTTGCAAATCTTCCTGAGCTTCGCTATCTCCATTTGCATGAAAACCGTCTTGTTGGGCGTATCCCCCCTGAATTGGGAACTTTACAAAATCTCCGGCACTTGTAACTTACTGTTACACTGAGTCTATTTATTTTATGAAAGTGAGACTTTTCTTTTGTTGCTTATGATTGCATTTGAACATATTCCAGGGATGTCAGCAACAACCACTTGGTTGGCACTATTAGGGAACTCATAAAATATGAAGGAGGCTTTCCGGCTCTTCGTAACCTGTAAGCTAATTTAAATTAGCAAATGTTGGATTAATGGGATGTTTATGGAAACTTTCAATACTTTTATATAAATAATTAACACTTATGTTATCCCTTTTTATCTGATTTTTGTGCAGCTATTTGAATAATAATTATCTTACTGGAGGCATTCCAGCTCAGCTTGCGAATTTGACAAATTTGGAGATCTTGTAAGTTAGAATGTCCACTCTAGCTTTATGTTCTTGATGTTTTGCTCGATCTATTGTTTTGTTCTATTGGAAATTTGCTAAAGAGGATATTTTATATTTCACTCCATTTCAGGCATCTATCCTACAACAAAATGTCTGGAACAATTCCATCTAGCCTTGCTCATATTCCTAAATTAACTTACTTGTAAGTGTACTATTATCTCTTTGCATGTTTGACAAGCTTATTTGTTGACAGGCTTCATTCAGTTGGCTTTCCATAACTTTGTGATTAATGCATCATATTAATGTAGCTATTATGGTGTACAAGTAATATTTGAATCAACTTATATAAACCTGTAAATTTTCTGTTACATATTTAGTTTAATAATGCTAATCCTCATCCACATGATTCTCTATTCCTTACAAGATAAAGATTATGGTTCTTTTATCAGTTAAAGTTAGACAAAACAGAGACCAGTAATCTTGTGAACAATGAGAATGTATCTGCTGATTATTGCGCTCTTAAAGCAGCATTTACAATTTAACCCTTATGGTATAGAATTCTCGTTAAAGCTCTTGTGTAACCTTTGCACAAGTTTCCTCTGCACGTAGATGCAGATAATCCTTCACTGAATAACCGATACACACTTGGGACGATTCCGAAGGAAGGGTGTCCTAACTACTATGCGATGCAATTGAATTATGTGAATTAATTGTAGGTGTGAAGGTGTCAGAATTTAGTGAAGGTCTTGGCTTAGTTTGTTTCTTCAAGTTTTTAGTTTTAATATTTAGAGGATGAACATATGGACTTCCACACAGATACAGACCTCAAGACGTGAGAAACAAAATAAATTATGACCAGTGAAACTAACACAGTTGTATTTTGGCTCTTATGTGTTTCATTTGAAACCTTTTCCTCTTGAGCCCTGAAATCCTTGCAGTACAAGACCTTCATTTATTTATGCACCTTTTTCGCACTATTCATCCTTTTTGCTGTGAATATTTCTTGGACTATTCATGCATGTAGTGCCTCTTATGCCATGTCCTTAGATGAACTGAAATAATTGACCATGGGTGGAAAAAAATACTGAAGTTTGTAGAACTTGAACATAGTTTAGTGCTTAGGCATTGACTGAGTGGTTTTGTTTCAAACAGTGATCAGAATTAACATCTGGTCTAATTTGTCTACCCGCACCAAATCTTTTATTCCTGCATTTATCGTAATTTCTGAATTTTTTACTTAATAATGTGTTGACATCAGTTTGTTGCATATGTGAAATATGCCAAGATTACATGTCTTTTTTCTTCCTGTATTGTTGTTGGAGGGTCATATGCCTCAATGTTGTGTCCTACTATAGGTATTTGGATCACAATTTATTTTCTGGGAGAATCCCTGATGCGTTTTACAAACATCCTTACCTGAAAGAAATGTGAGTTTTTAAACTTTCTCTCGTGCAAGTTCCTATTTTTGGAATGCTTTCAATAATTAAAGTGCGACTGACACAATGTTTATGCAGGTATATCGAAGGTAACTCATTCAGGCCTGGTGTAAATCCAATTGGTGTTCACAAAGTGCTAGAACTTGCTGACACGGATTTCATGTTTTAGTCCATATGTAATTCTCTATTTAGTAGAATTAGTTTTATGCGTTTCCAGGAAAAATAGGAATTCATTACACTGTTACAATGGATCAAAAAATGTGACCTCAGTTCATGGAGTGCATTTTCTTTTATAATTATGATCCTTATTGCTCAGTGTTTTGACGTTTTCCAGAGTTCTCTGAATGTGGTAAGACTGAATTGTATTCCAACATTTTAAATTGCTGAAGTAAAATTATGAATAGACATTTTAAAATTTTTAATACTAATTTTCTCCATCTTTTCTTCTGCATTAACTGATTGATTTTGAAATAAGAAAAAACATGTATGATCTAAGGCATAGAAAATACCAATAGTGAAGCAAATCTTGCACCAAAAATTAAATTAAATAAATGAAGAAACACATGTTTGAGACATTTCACAAACTATGAAAACCTTGACTCATAAATCCAATTGCTGCCTGTTGATTATATGTAGAAGTCCATAAATTTCATCCCTATCGAGATGATTTTTCTCCCCAGCAATGAACTCATGAACCACCCCATTGATCTCCAGTGAACTGGTACCTGGAGCCTTTTCTATCCCCCTACTTTGCATCTTCTTCCTTACCATCTTCACACTTTCGTGCCTGCCTGCAGCAGAATAGATATTTGATAGCAGAACATATACTCCACTGTGCCGCTCCAGCTGCACAAGTCTCCCTGCAGCTGCCTCAGCTAAATGTATCTCTCCATGACCAAAATAAGCACTAAGCAATGCTCTCCAAGCAATAGCTTCCTCGGAGGGAGCATTCGAATTAGGCATATTCTGAATTATATTCTTAGCTTCTTCAAGAAGCCCACCACGAACAAGCAAGTCAATAATGCATCCATAATGTTCACTTTTTGGTTCAATTTTATACACATTGCACATAACATCCAATAGCTTTAGACCTTCATGTGCCATGCCAGAGTAACTAAGAGCAGTAAACAAAGAAATGAAGGTAATATCATCGGGCCTAATCAAAGCTTTTTCCATTTCTTTGAACAATCTAAGAGCACCTTTGCCGGATCCATTCATTGCAAGTCCCGAAATCATTGCATTCCAGCAGATGATATCTCTGTGAGGCATTGTGTAAAACACTTTCTCTGCAATATCCAAGCACCCACATTTTGCATACATGTCCAAAAGAGCAGTGCCTAATTTAACTCTCAATGGCATGTTTAACTTTTCCACATATCTATGTATCCAAATTCCTATATCAAGACAGCCCAAATGAGCACAAGCACAAAGTGTGCTAACAAATATAGCTTCATCCGGTATAATGCCTGTGTATTGCATTACCCTAAACAAGTTCAATCCCTCTTTGAAACAATTGTTTTGCACATAACATGATATCATAGCACCCCAAATTCCTATATCCTTGAATGGTGCCTCATCAAATATCAATCTCGCCGTATAAACGTCCTCTCTTTTAGAATACCCAGAAATCAAGATTGTGCATGATATATTACAATGCCAAGGAAATTCATCAAAAACCAATCTTGCTGCTTCCATATTCTCAAAAGTAGAGTACATTGAGATCAAAGAATTCACCACATAATCATCAAACAACAATCCCAATTTCAGTGAATTCCCATGAATCGACTCCCCAAGATCACAACTTTCCATGTTTGCACATGCTTTCAACATACCAGGAATTGTATAAGTATCAGGATACATGCCATTTCTCAACATATTTCTGTAAATTTCTACTGTCTTCCCAGTTTCGTTCTTGAGAAGGCAGGACTTAATCATAGTGTTCGAAATGCAAATTGTTGATTGCTCTATTTGTTCAAAGATTTTGTACCCATGAGAGAGGCTTCCAAGAACGGGGTGTGAGCAGAAGGCCAAGAGTCTGCTAAGTGCAAAGCTGTTGTTCTCAAGCCCACATGTAATCACTTGGGCATGAGTTTGCTTCAGTTGATTCATATTCCTACATTTTTCCAACAACGCAAGGCATCTCTTGCTGCAAGGAAACATTGGCACTCGGTTATTGACACAAGCCCACCAGAGTCCACATTACAATGAGTTGCTCGAGGGAGTCCCAATCCCTCCTTTGATGAAAATCTAGGGACGGAGGCGACTGGCAGATGGGGGACTTACATGCTCAGCTATTCTCAATGTCTGGCCAATGTATATTTGCTTTGAGCAATTGGGGATGACGTATGACTGAGGATTTAAAATGTGTTTGGTTTTATATATTTCCTTTTTCTTTTCGTTTTTTTTATGATGGGATATGCTTTCGATTTAATAATATGTTTTTTTCATTATAAATTTATAAGAAAGAGATTTGTGATTAAGAATAAAAGAGATAATTAAGTTTTAAGGTTAATTTGGGAAAAATTAGTATAATTAGGAATTGAGGATAAATTGTGAACAGTGATTGTAAAACTTCTTAGCATGGATGATACTTAATTACTTATAATATAATGAGTTGTTTCACTCAAAATTAAATATTTTATTTCTTAAATTAATAAAAATAAATTTTAAATAAATTAAAATTTTTATTTTAAAGATGAATTAAATCAAACTTTTTTTTTTTATAAAATTTAACAAAATGAAAATGAAACATTCAATTTCAGGATATATAGTAAGCATATATTTATTTTATATTAATAAAAAGAAAGAATGTTTTAAAGGCTTCTAAAAATGATACTTTAGGATTTTTAATGTATTATTATCATTATTATTTTGTTTATTCACTCCTTGAAAGTTAAATATTTATGGTTTTTTCTATGTTGTTATGATAAATATATATATCCTTTAAAAATATAATCTTAATGTAACTTTTTGTAAATAATCTTCTTATTATTTAAATAATTACATATTTAATTTCAAATTTGAAGAAGAATTTAATGGTCAAAGTTTTAATACTTAGAGTCTGGATTTCAAAGATAGGAGGAGCTTGGGATTAAAATTCATTTGATCCCTGAATCTCTAGATATCTGAACTGCAAG
The DNA here is from genome assembly GCA_028571225.1 of Parsonsia alboflavescens. Classification (NCBI taxonomy): domain Eukaryota; kingdom Viridiplantae; phylum Streptophyta; class Magnoliopsida; order Gentianales; family Apocynaceae; genus Parsonsia; species Parsonsia alboflavescens. The sequence continues at coordinate 11,587,580 of JAOXNR010000013.1, forward strand.
GATATGAGTTTCAGTATCTTTAACTCAACCTCCCCATTAATTATTTTTTAATGATCGATGTTTTTCAATTAATAAATAATAATAGGTTTTTAATTATTACTCAAATATCTTCAGTTTTAAATTTGTAACTTGTCCAAGTTATATAAAGTAAGAAATATAATTAACAAATATATAATTTTGGTTAGAATATTAGAAACATTATTTATTATTTTACTAGGTAAAGATCAATATATATATATATATATATATATATATATATATACAGAAAAATATATTTTATTTGCTTTTATACCTTCCATTCAGAACCAAATGTTTTTGTTTTTGTTTTGAAATGTTTATAATTAAATGTCCAAAACATGTTTTTAATTCAAAATTCTACAAACAATTTCCTTTATTTAAACTAAAATTTATAAAGGAATAATTTTACGAAAATAATAACATAAATAAGGGTGAAAAATAGGTCTTTTTACTAATTAAAGAAAGAGATAGGGATATTTATCTACTATTAGTTATCGATGATTATGAAATTTTGTAAATTAAATAATTTTTCATTTAGAGTTATGAAAAATTATCTAATCTAATCTCACCTGTATACACATTTTAAATCCTATTATGCATATTTTTTTAAAAAAATTGATAAATTCATTATTTATAGTTAAAGTTACATCTGTTTTTAGGAATGTTTTGGTTGAAATTAATGATCAATCAAAACCTTTCATTCTCTTAAAAATATATATAGTTATTAATTTAGCATTTAAATCTATTTACGTGATAAAATAATTTCCACTGTCAACCAAAATAGAAAAATTTAAGTAAGTAATTATAGATGCAAAATTCTCAAAAAGTAAAATAGATGGGAAAAAAAATGGTATTAATATGTAATTGAAAGATTGAGATGACAATGGATTAAAGTTATCGTCTTACTTCCATTTCTTTTTCCTGATATATACTTTCCCCATGTTCAAACGTAGAATGTAATTATTTTTTTATCTGTAAAAAATAATGTGTTGAGATTTTGCCTCTATCCCGAATTCCTATAAATGCGTTTCATTCATCAGTTCTATGAGACTCCTCCAGTTTTCCTTTGTCGGCTTCTTCGTAGCAGAATGGGGAAAAGTTCAAGAACTGCTCTGTTTTGCTGTCTCCTTTTGTCATTCCTCTGTTCAACTCTGTTCGCAGATGACGTTAAGGTCACAGTGAATACTGCCGTCCCAATTGGTATCACTGATGATTCCTTCATTTGTGGTACTTTGGATTGGTGGCCTGAAGATAAGTGTGATTATGGGCAATGCCCTTGGGGAAAGGCCGGCCTTCTTAATCTCGATTTGAACAATAAAATCTTCTTCAATGCTGTCAAAGGTTAGTGGAATTTGAAAAAAATTAATGGTTTTTTTTTTCATAAATATGTGATGGGTTGTTGAATGTTGATATAAAAATTGCAGCTTTCAATGGTCTGAGAATCAGAATTGGAGGGTCTCTGCAGGATCAGATTTTATACCAAGTTGGAAACCAAAAGACATGCCCGAAGTTACAGAAAGTTCAAGGCGGCTTGTTTGGATTTTCTCAGGGTTGCCTCAGAATGGATAGATGGGATCAGTTGAACAATTTCTTTAGCCAAACTGGGTATGGATATTTTTCACTCAATTTTATACATTTCCAACATTATTATTTCTCTAATGGGCATGTAATTTCCAATTTGTTAGGGTTAAGGTGACGTTTGGCTTGAATGCACTCATCGGAAGGAATAAGGCTTTTAGTGGGAATGTATGGGTTGGTGACTGGGATCCTCAGAATGCTCGTGATCTTATGGCACATTCTCTTGTTAAAGGATACAAGATTGATTCTTGGGAACTTGGTAATATCATTCTTAATCTTATATGCTATGTGCTGCTTTTGCTTAAATAAGTTTCTTTTTTTTTTTTACCCCTTAATTTTGTTGTCTAACATTTTTCCAGGAAATGAGTTAAGTGGCGGTGGAATTGGTGCAAGTGTTGGAGCTGAACAATATGCTAAAGATATGATTCAACTCAAGAATCTGGTGAACGAGTTCTATCCATTTCCAGATGCTCAACCTAAAGTCTTAGGCCCTGGTGGATTCTACGATCAGGGATGGTTCAATCAATTCCTTCAGTTAATTGGACCTGGTGTAATTGATGGAATAACTCATCATATATACAATCTTGGTGCTGGTTAGTATAAAACGGGGGTGGGGGGTTTCTTGAATATATAAAAATATATATATATATATATTTTAATTAATTTAAGTTTTTGAAAGTTTTGGGAATTTGACAAGAAGTATTTTTGTTATTGTTATTATTATTATTATTATTTTTAGGAGTGGATAAAGAATTGATCCACAAGGTTCAGAATCCCTATTTCTTGGAGGCATCATCAGCACAGACATTCCATGATGCTGCACAGTCTGTGGATTTGTTTTCTCCAATGGCAGGTGCATGGGTTGGGGAAGCTGGTGGGGCTTATAACAGTGGAGGCAAAGATGTTTCTCACACATTTGCTAATGGATTTTGGTTTGTTTTTCTTTGTGTCCCCTTTCCAATTTCACATTATTTACCCACTCTTGGAAAGTACTAAAATAACCATTTGATCGATCATAAAACAGGTATTTGGATCAATTGGGCATGACTTCAACCTTCAATCACAAGGTTTACTGCAGACAAGCTTTAGTTGGTGGAAACTATGCTCTCCTCAATACAACTTCCTTCATCCCAAATCCAGATTATTATGGGTTAGTGTTTGTTTGATCACTGATAATTTTCTTTAATTTGTAGGAAAATTTTTCTTTTTATTCATACCTTTATTTATATTTTTACAGGGCACTTTTGTGGCATCGTCTAATGGGAAACAAAGTTCTCTCAGCCTCTCACGATGGCTCTCCATATTTGCGTACTTATGCTCACTGTTCTAAGAACTCGGTAAGTTCTTGATTTTTAGAGTGGAGTCGATCCTGTGTTCGACTCCCGCTACCGTCCATTTATTATGACTTGCTAAGTAGGAGTAGATGGAAAATTAACAGGAAAGTTTTCCATAAATTGATAATAATTCTTGTGTTTGTTTGGTTGCAGAATGGGATTGCATTGCTTCTAATAAACATGTCAAATTCAACAACTTTTACAATTTCAGTGATGGATGACCTTAATCTCACTCCCGGTGAAGGTCTGGATATTGACACTGAGGTGCCCAGAGAAGAATACCATTTAACCCCAGAAGGTGGTAACATTCAAAGCGACGTCGTGCTGCTGAATGGCACCCCATTGAAGCTCACACCGTCATTAGATATTCCTGATATTAAACCACAGCTTGTCACTACTCACAAAATGACAGTGGCTCCCTATTCAATTGTATTTGCCACATTGAAAGGCTTTATATCCCCAGTTTGTGGCACCTGGTAGGAGGGTATCCATATAAGAATGAATACCTAAGAATTGTTACTATATAAGAATTTCGATCTTATTATATTCTATTAATCTTGAGAATGAGAGAGATATATTATTATTATTTTTTTTCTTAAAAAAGGATTTTATAAATTTTATCCGATCAAAATTAAATGTTTATAATGGTATATTAAAAGATTTAAATGTTTTGTAACTATTACTTTTTCTTTAGAATTTCTTTTTGTAACTATTTAATTTATTACCCCTTCACTCATCTCTAACCCCTTTGAGTTTTTCTTCTTCAGCTTTAACCAGCAGCTATGCAGCTTCAGATTAGAAAACAACAAAATTGAAATAAAATGATATGTAAAATCATCGCTGGATCATTAAACAGTCAATTTCTATTACATTTAGTGTTGTGTTTATTTTATTTTTAGTTATAATATTTAATTATTTTAATGTATACATTTTTATTTATTATAATATATATTATCATACTTTATACCCATACTAGGTAAACTATTTAGTACATTATTCTGTATTAACGATTCATTTTGACAAGTATTTAAGTAAGTTTTTATTTTATTTATTAATTGTATTCAATCAGTTTAGCATTTCACCTAATTTACATCCACATCCATCCATGATGTAATCGAAACTTAACACAAAGAATGGCTTATAATCAAGTATCTTCTTTCTTTCGCTTTCTTCCTAACTTTTAACAATTATATTTTCTCTCTATATATCTATGTTCTCCCATCGTAAAATATGAGTCTATTATTTATAAATATGAAAGTGTTGAATATTGGAAGTTGTTATTGTATTGTAGTTAATAAAATATTCAAGGATTATTCATTTTTCTATTTTTTTATTTATAAAAAAGATTGTATTTTATCCATTTTAGAAGAAATGACAATATATTTTTAATTCGATGAATTTGATCAATTAAATTATTGTTATTTCATATAAATTCTACACTCACATTAAAAACCTTTTTATAATTTTCTAATTCTTTTCGAAATATCATGACAATAACTTTTTTAATCTATGAATATATTGTCCCTTCGGGACACCCCAACAATGGAGTGGTGAGCACGCACCCAAATTTCGTTCGAGTTCGAATTCCAATTTGTATAAATTAAAATTCATTTAATTTAAATAAATAACTATGGTAATCATTAAATAGTTTTAATGAACTATTATTAAAATTGAAATTTTTTTTATAAATTATATTAAACGTCATGTCAAAATAATATTGTTAAATTATATTTATTTTCAAAAACTCGTGCTTAGTTTATGATCTCCGAACCACTCGACAAATAATATATGTAATCATATTTGATGAGTATATATCATATACCTATATCCTTGGGTAAAAAAGGGAAAGGATTTGTATGTAAAAGTAAACTATACGAATCATATTTGCTTCCTACTTCTCAATCCCTTTGGGGTGGTAAGTGGATCGGGATGATCCAATTTTCGCTTGGCCTTGCCCAACTCCGACTCAACCCATCATCAACTCACTGACTCGTCTATAGACTGTTGTATCCCAACTTGGTTTCATATTCCCAAATCACGACCCAACTTGCAAACTAGCCCAGGCATTGAATCGGTATCGAACTGGGCTTGGCTTGATGGGTCCAACGGCTATAATGTAGTTTGAAGAAAAATATATTATTAAAATGTCACTAATGGCTATATCAACAAAAAAAAAAAAAAAAATTGGAATTGATGAAAAAATTTGGAGTTTCCATCTTCCACAATTTCCATCTAAATCTTCGGAATTTCAAGTTGGTTATATTCTCTACTTATTTTCTAAGATTTATAAATTTATAATTGTTGCTCATTTGTTTTATTGTTTAATTAGAAGTTAATTTTATTTTGTAACTTTTTTGTTAATTTGTTACTTGCATATTTATTTTCCTTTTTTTTTCTTTTGTATTTCTTACATATTTGATTTTATTTATTTTTATTGCTTTTTATTTGTTACTTAATTGCATATTACTTTAATTATTTTCATTAATCTACTTTATTTTTTAAAAAAATATGAAATAGATCACACTTTTCCTCCCACCGCCCTAATGTTGATGATAACGTTCAGCTTGTTAGGGCTAATTAAGTTTTTGAGAGTGATACCTACTTTCCCCAACCCGAAGAAATAGAACCATTAGGTGATGATGTTAATAAGAATGATGCAGAAGAAATCCCGATCCCCACTAGTCGTCATCATAGCTCAATAATACTTGTCGTGAATATAGTATTTTGAAAAAAAAATTCTTTGTATTTCTTTTGACAATGCTAGAAACAACGATTCTTCCATTCCAATTCTTAGGAATGAAATTTATCATGTTTTAGATGGAAAGCTTTTTCATAATAGATGTGCTTGTGATGTGTTGAATTTAATTGTTAAAAGTGGATACCAATTTGTAGAAGATATAGTAAATATTTTTTGTAATATTGTTGTATTTACGAAGAGTTCTTGTGTTAGAGGTGTACAATTTAAACTTATGTGTAGAGAATAAGGTTTAAATTACAAAAAATTTAAACTACATGTTAGTGTTAGATGGAACTCCATCCATGATATGATAGATAGTGTTCTTCCTTATAAATGCATAATAATTCAATATTACTATGGTATCGAATTTCAACCCCTTTTAACTACTGATTATTTTGACAATATCGCCATTGTCTCTTCTTTTTTGAAAATTTTTAAGGATGCTAAACAATCACTTTATGATTAATATTATCCCACCACCCATCATATGATTCCAACTTTAATTAATGTATGTCATACTTTTACTGAATATAGGAACCATAGTACACATGACGGAATGATAGCATCTAAAAAAGAAAAATATTTAAAATATTATAAAGATATAGCATTATTGTATTGTATTGCTTTTTGTATGGATCCACAATTTAAGATTGCATGTTTTGAGACATGCATCAACTACTTGTACAACTTGTATCCCTATTGTGATGAAGATGGAATGTCATGACAAGTGAAGGCGTAGAGAACAAAGATATGCATGAGGACGAATTTGGATGTCTTATTTGTATCCTATTAAGATCAATCTTCCACAATGTCATTAAGAACAATCATGGAACTACCAAGATCAAGCAGTGCATCTCGAGGAGAGAGGTTCGAAGCTTTATCAACACTTTTGCACTTCAACAAAAGGCCTAAGGGAGGAGGTTCGTCATCATCATTGCCGATCAAGTGAATGAAGGAAATGATGTTCCTAAATTAAAAATAAAAAAAATATTTAAAAAATTAAACTTAAACTTTTAAAACTTTATATATGAACAATTACTTAAATATGTTGATTTTGAATTTTTAGAAATCATCTTGTAAAGAAGGCAAATAAATAAATAAATAAAGGCCTAAAGTTACTGTTTCAATAGAGAAGATCCGGTCCTGACACCGGCAAGGTTTTGGAGATGGACACC
>JAOXNR010000013.1:11594521-11604737 GCA_028571225.1 Parsonsia alboflavescens
CAAAGCACAATTTAACAAGAAAAAAAAAAAAAAAATCTGTGAACTGACCCGCCATAGGCCCTACCCAGCCCTAACCCGTTGAACTGCACGAACCTATATTTATAATGCTCAACCTGACCCACCATCCCTCCCAACCCAATACACCTTAACCGGCCCAGGCCTCCAACCCGCCTTGGACCGTCCCAACCCACTTGCCACACCTACAATCCCTTGATATTTCACATTTTTAAAAAAGATTTCCATCTTCTAAATCATTTCTTTCAACAATATAATGCATAATAAATAGTCAATTCATCGAACATTCAATTAATTTGGTTCATATTGATTAGAATTTGTCTAATTTCATTTAATTAGTACTAACAGTTACCAAAATTTTATTAAATAACACTATTAATGAATATAATTTACCAATTTGATGGGTGAAATTTAAAAATTAAATTATAGAGTAAAAAGTTCAGTATCTTGTGGTTTCATGATTCCTTCACATTCATATCTCCAAATTAATGTTTTCTTAAAATACAAAATTTATTTTATCTATTTAAAGTATTAACTTCTAATTGCTCTAGGTAATTTTGGATTAAAATATATTAAATCTTGAGGAATTGCCCAAAATTATTTTTTCGAAATATTTTTAGGTGTTTCTTTGGAAAATATAACAAATAACATTTCTAGTTCAATAAATACTTAATGAATTTTTTTCATTCTAGTTTAAAACTCATACAATTTAATTTAATAAAAATAACAGTAATGACTAAACATTATTAAATAACATTTTTAATAAATGAAAATTCCCTAATCTGTCACCTATAAATAAATAAATAAATATATATATATATATTTATTTATATAAATAAGTGCTGCTGTCTCCCGATCTCATCTTCGAGATGTCGCAGCTTTGCTCTCGCATTTTTTTTTCCTTCCAAAATTCAGTCAGAAGCCTTCTTTTTTGTGAAAATTTGGAAACTTCTTATAATAAAAATAACTTTATATTTTAAAAATTTTCTATCCCCAATCAATAAAAGTTTATCAAATAAATTAAAAGATTGGAATGCTAAGAAAAAATATTAAATATAAGGAAAATTTGTGAGTTTAGTCTCTAAAATTTCAGGTTTTGATGGTTATAGTCCCAAAATATTTTCGAGTCATGATTATGGTCCTTTTCTTCATTTCCAATGTAAATCCAACCAACCTTTGACCATATCTATGATTTTGATTTTAAAAAAAAAAATACGAAGAACGAATAACAAATAGGTCATTTTATGTTTTTCACTCCTAACCTTGACCACCCCGACCCTTTTGATAAGTCCTCGTAGAAATAGTTTAAATATTTCTTACAATTATCTGAGTACAAAATTGGATCAATACTAGAGTGCTGCAAACCATGACCCATCATGACTATGTTAAAGTCCTGTTAGTTTGAAAATTTCAGAAAGATACCACAAATGTTGCTAGGCTCCTTATGCCAAACCAAATATCAATATATTCGATAAGGTTACATCATTGAAGTCTAGCAAATAAGATCAAACCTCAATTGCTTCTTTTTGGGCGGGGTTGGGATTATTGGGTAAAAATATGAAATGACCCTTCCGTAATTTGTCTTTCATATTTTTTAAAATTAAAATCCTAAATACGATCGGAGGTGGATCGAATTTATGTCAGAAAAGATGAAAAGAATTATAATCACAACTTGAAAATATTTTGGAGACTATAAAAAGTAAAAAAAAAAAAAAAATTTGGGGATCATAACCCGTAAAACCTGAAATTTTGAAGACTAAACTCACCAATTTTCCTAAATATAATGATTAAAAAAATTATCAATCTGTCACTATACCCAATTTCCAGGTTGTAAGCTTGTTATTTTCTAATTTATATAATGCAAATGTAAGGTCATTTATCAGTTATAATGCAATTTTTGTTTTATTTTTTTTAAGAAAAAGAAGAAGTTATCAATAGATCGAAAGACTTATACCCATAAGATATTAAAAATTAAAATAGTCAATGGTTATATATGGATATCAGTTCATACTTTAAATATATTTACCTAATAAAAAACAATTAAAATATTATTAATTAAAGTCGGGAAGAAAAAATAGTAACGGGATAAAATTCAAAGATTGAGATGGCATTAGATGAAAGTTATCGTCCGATGGTCTTTTCTTTTTCTTGATATGTATTTTCGTTATTCAAACTTAAACTGTAATTAGCTTTTATCTGCAGAAATTTTTGCAAAATGTGTTGAGATTTTGCCGCTATCTTAATCCTTCCCCAACTCCTATAAATGTGTTTCCTTTCGGAAGCTAATTGGACACTCAAAGTTTTCCCCTTCTCACCACCTTAATTAGCAACAACATGAATTCCAGAATTTCTCTGGGTTTTTGCATCTTTTTGTCATTCTTTTGTTCAACCCTTCTTGCAGATGACGTTAAGGTCACTGTGAATACTGCCATTCCCATTGGCACAACTGATGATACCTTCATCTGTGGTACTCTTGATTGGTGGCCTGAAGACAAGTGTGATTATGGGCAATGTCCATGGGGAAAGGCTGGCCTCTTTAATCTGGATTTGAACAATAAGATCTTCTTCAATGCTGTCAAAGGTTAGTGGGATTTGAAAAAATTAATGTTTTCTTGTGTGAAGAAAAATATTTGATTAGTTCTTGAATGTTCATGTAAAAAAATGCAGCTTTCAATAGTCTCAGAATCAGAATTGGAGGGTCTCTCCAAGATCAGATTTTGTACAAGGTTGGAAGCCAACAACAATGCCCTGTTATACAGAAATCTCCGGGACACATGTTTGGATTTTCTGAAGGTTGCCTCACAATGGATAGATGGGATCAGTTGAATAATTTCTTCAAACAAACAGGGTATATGCATGAAACTGTTTTTCTGAATTGAGATTTTCCATTTACTAATAATACTAATCATTTTGGAATTTCACAGGGTTAAAGTGACATTTGGCTTGAATGCACTCGTCGGTAGGGATAAACCAGTTACTGGGACTCTCTGGGAAGGTGACTGGAGTTCTCAGAATGCTCGTGATCTGATGGCCTACTCACTCCAAAAGGGATACAAGATTGATTCTTGGGAACTTGGTATTAAGATTAAACTTAACTTAAAAGAGGATCATTAATCATTTTTCTTTTGTGTTTTTAACTTTGTTATTAATTCTTGTAGGAAATGAGTTATGCGGTGGTGGTGTTGGTGCAAAGGTTGCAGTTGACCAATATGCTAAAGATATGGTTCAACTGAAAAATATTGTGAACGAGGTCTATGGTGACAACGCACCTCCAAAAGTTTTAGGACCCGGTGGGTTTTATGATCAGACATGGTTCAATCAATTCCTGCAGTTAATAGGACCTGGTGTAATTGATGGAATAACTCATCATATATACAATCTTGGTGCTGGTGAGTTTAAAAAAGAAAGGGGACTCTTGATTTTTTTTTTTTTATAATTTATTTTATATTTAATCTTTTGAATGAACATTTTTTGTGGGATTTTTGCAAATCTTTGTAGGAGTGGACAAAGATTTGATATACAAGGTTCAGAATCCCTATTACTTGGAGGGAACATCAGCTCAGGGATTCCATGATGCTGCAAAATCTGTAGAATCCTTTTCTCCAATGGCAGGTGTATGGATTGGAGAAGCTGGTGGAGCTTATAACAGTGGAGGGAAAGATGTTTCTCACACATTTGCTAATGGATTTTGGTTTGTTTTTCTTGTGTCCCCTCCCCTTTCCAATTTCACATTATTTACCCACTTTTGGAAAGTATTAAAATAACCTTTTGATCATAAACAGGTATTTGGATCAATTGGGCATGACTTCAACTTTCAATCACAAGGTTTACTGCAGACAAGCTTTGATTGGTGGAAACTATGCTCTCCTCAACACTACTACCTTCATCCCAAATCCGGATTATTATGGGTTAGTGTCTGTTTGATCACTGAAAGGTTGTCTTTGCAGGAAATTTCTGTTTCTGTTTAGTTCTTGATCTTCAAAATGCTGTTTTAATTTGCAGTGCACTTCTGTGGCACCGTCTGATGGGAAACAAAGTTCTTAAAACCACTCACAATGGCTCTCCATATTTGCGTGCTTATGCTCATTGTGCTAAGGGCTCTGTAAGTTTCCCATATTATGCCTCTTTTTTGTTTCCTGATATCTTTATCAAAGGGTGCTTAAGTTTTTTTTTTTTTGATTGCAGAAAGGGATTTCATTGCTTCTCATAAACATGTCAAATTCAACAACTTTCTATGTGGACGTGGTAGATGACCTTAATCTGGTTCCCGGACAAGGTTTGGAAAGGTCCACATCTGATGTTCAACGAGAGGAGTACCATTTAACCCCCGAAGGTGGAAATATTCAGAGTGATGTGGTCCTACTAAATGGCACTCCATTGAAGCTCACGGCAGCTTTGGATATCCCAGAAATTAAACCAAACCTGGTTGATCCTTTGGACATTATCACTGTGGTTAATGATTCAATTGTTTTTGTTACCCTCAAAGGCTTTAAATCCCCAGTTTGTGGCTGGTAGGATACACATAAGAATATCCAACAAATGATGAAATATGTATGGTCTCATTCTCAATGTGAAGACAATTTTATGGATAAATACATAAATATATGTTCTTCTTTTAAGGGGAAACCCTGCCATTGGTTATAGAGGTCCCATTGGTTATAGAGGTCCCTATGTCAGTAGTATATAAATCGAAGGATTTGCTGAGAGGACATAACAAATAAGCTGTCATTCTTTATAATTACTAACATAAGAACAATCCCAACCTGAGTTGACCTTGAAATTTAAGTTAGGGACCAAAAAAGGGATGAAAAAATAACAGAATTCTCCACTACAATTTGATTTGAATTTTACCATTTTTGATTTGTTAAAATCCCCAATTGCTAACAAATTTTCATGATGGAAAACTTAGGTGCAAAGCCATGAAATCAGATTCCTTTTGGAAGGAGTTTATACTTTATACGAAGTTTTTCTATACAGCTGAAAAGTGATGATTCAGAAGAAGAAAGGAATGCCTTTTGTTTTCAGTTTAACATCTAACCTCAGCTTGCATGCAAAGTAAACTCACTCTCTTGGCCCCCAACCCCAACCCACCATTATCATGAAATACCAATTCATTTCTGGAGAACTTCATATTCAGTATTTAGAACCTTTTTCACAGAAATGGATGTGATCAGGCAAATAAGGTAGTCCTCTAATCATAGAATCTTCATTCTTCATACCAATGATTTTCCTAACCATCTGCATGATCATGGCCGCCTCGGCCTTCTAGGGCCAAGTACTCGGACGGAGGAAAAGAAGATGGAGAAGATCAAAGAAGTCCGGCTGCAGCCGTGGCCAGAGGCCAACAACTAGGATTACCACCCCAGAGAACGCAATCCTTCAAAGGAGGTATACTTTCTGAGACAATTCTGTTTCCCTGCTATCTTCCCCTTCCCTTCTTTCTTTGTCAAATAGTACCGGACAAAAATTAATGGAAGTTTCAACCATGAAAATTTTGGACCCTATGAGCTTTGAGTTATGCAGAGAAGAAGAGAAGCCAGAGTTGGTTAAGGAGGCAGTTCTCTAGACAGATGAGCTCTGATGTTGGAGAGGAATATCAGACTGCGGTAGCTGCTGCTGCTTTTGCTGTTAAATCACTTGAAGAAACAAGAAAGAGAGATGGGAAGAAAGGGAGGCATATCAAGGATTTGGCCACAACAAATGCCAAGAGCAGAGAAGGAGATACATCCAGAGTGCCACAACCAAGGGAAAAATCCATTAAATTTACAGGTGGGTTGTACAAAAAACATTTGAGAAAATGAGGAAGAATGAATCAGTACTATCTTTTTCTATTTCACTGAAAAATGATTTGCAACAGATGAAGTTTCAACTCCAACAGTGGATGCTCAAGACGGGAAGGTGCAAATAAGCTCAGAAACAAGTGAGAAGAAACCTGAAAAATCAGGTGGGTTAGTCCCAATCCTCAGAAGGCTGTCTTTTGGAGATGCCATAGCCAGTTCTCCACCCCAAAGTGAATCCCCGGAAGAGAAGAACACTCTCAGACCTCTTCTTGAGTCAATAAAAAGGGCTCCAGGTCCAGCCGATAAGAGCTTCGACAGAGCACAAAGTAGAAAACCAGAGACCTCAGAACCGAAACCAGATCTTCCACTGCCCAAGCAGCCACAAAAGCAGCCAGTTGCTGGGCACAGCCCATCCAAGACAGGACCAGGAGATAATAATACAGCAGATGCATGGGAAAAGGAAGAGCTATACAGGATCAAAGAAAAGTAAATTTCTCTTTTCTTTATTAAGAAAGAAAAAAAAGTGAAAATTTTTTACAATCTAGCCAAAGAAAATATTTCTAGCGCAGCAATTAACTGGACACAATGCAGGTACGAGAAGTTAAACACCACAGTTCTTGACTGGGAGAACAAGAAGAAGAAAAAGGCAAAACGTAAACTAGAAAAAACAGAGGTTATATTTTCATCTTTACCTCTGCTTTTATAAATCACAGTAATAGTGCCTAAAAGCAGCTAACAACATGTACATTGGAAATCCAGGCTCAATTGGACAAGAGAAGAGCAAAAGCAATGCAACATTACCGTAACGACCTTGCAAGAATTGATGGCATTGCTGCAGGAGTCAGATCAAAGGCCGCAGAAAATCGAAGAAATGAAGAATTTAAGGTGAAAGAGAAAGCAAATAAGATCAGATTGACAGGAAAAGTTCCATCAACATGTCTTTGCTGCTGAATCTTGCAAAGAAGCCAATGAACCCAGATAACAAGTTATGTAGTAACATTACAACATGCAATTTTCGACCTTTCTTTCTAAGCCAGAAGATCTTCAACTTGAAGCACATGAATGTTGTTCAGCATGGTGCAAGACTGGCATTCTGTATATATGTTTGTGTTAATTTCTCAATTTGTACTCAAGTGCTCGTTTGACATGGTGCACGACTAGAATTCTGTATATATGTGAGTGCGCCAATTTCTAAAAATTCAAGTGTTCGTTTGACATGGTGCTGAAATATTTGTGTGAAGGATTTGAAACAATCTGTCTAAAAATTCATGAAATCATCACAGGAGCTCGTTTCACTATATTCTCTTATAGATAACTTGTATTCTCAGAATCAATTTTTTAAAATATATTAGCCTAAACTAAAGGAGAATTAATTCCAATGACCATATCCATCTACTCTAGGTCATCTTACGAAAAGAATAACAAAGTAACACCAGCTGTGTAAAGCCATCTTTATTAATTTGAGACTCATGTCAAAGTACATCAATTCTTTTGACATCTGCAGAGTAAAAGCGCAAGCATAATAAACTCATAATATGAGAACCTGACATACAACAATCTGAGAGACTATTGACTTCATCGGACAATAAACAATTATATACCGTATTTTACATCTTAATGTCCAAAAAAAGTAGACACATGAGCATAAAGGAAGATGGAAACCACAGCAAAAATGAAGTCAATAAACAGCTGAAAGAAATGAAAAAAGATCATGTGGTGATTTCTCTTGCCAACCAATCTAAAGCAGGATATGCAAAATATAGCACTAGGAAAGCTGGCAATGCAAAGAGAATGGTTACAACAAAGTAGACCACCAGGATGGTTGCACAAGAGGGTAATGCAAATATAACAATGAGCATGAAAACAAGGACCAATGGAAATTTTGCTGACAAGCGAATGAAGTAATCAAGGGATTTCTGCAGGGAAAGCTGGGGTCTCTCTTGTATGTTGGTACTTCTGAGGCCTTCATGTTCGCTGTTGCTAGAACCAGGATATTCATGATACCTTCTATGCATAGTGGCATGCTCAGAATTTCCAATAACTGAAGTGCATTGAGGAGACCATATGTGACTTTCCCCTGGGGTAGAGGATGGGATCTTCACTCTATCACCATTTCTATTCTCAACCATCCATAGAAGGAAGAAGTTTTTGCTAGGAAATTTGAGATTCCCCTTGTAAATCAGTCGAAATGTCAACAAACTGCACCATGGGCAAGAAATGAAGAAAGGAATCTGGACCTGTTGACTAGAGAATTTCAAAGAAGCCCATTTAAGTCCTAGGACACAGTGCTTGCATAGAGTATGGCCACACCATAAAACATATGGAACATTCTCCACGATGTTAAAAGATTCCCAGCATATTGGACATTCCAATCCTTCTTCAGCACTGGCATTGGAACTGATCTCATCATCCGAGGATTCCATGCTCTTCAGGTTCTCAGTGGAAGTAGTGCTCCTCTTCTTTTCAAAGCTGCCAAATGTGCTTGAAATAGATCTCCACATCACGGCAGAGGCAACCTCAACTAACTTGAATATCAAAAGTAAAAATGGCTACTACCAAAGCGAAGGTAATAGACATAATGTCTAAAAGGAGAACTTTATGCAGGTTTTGAAATGAATCCAAGCTACAAAGTGAAGAACTTCTTACCTCTGTGATCGAAGGAAATCTGCAAATGAATTTCCTAGAAAAATCAATACAAAAGAAAAATAAAAAATAAAAAATCATAAACTCAAGCCAAATAGTCGAACATTTTCCCTTGATGAACATGTGTCTTAAGTATTAACTAACTGAATAGTCTATATTTACTCATTATTTTGAGCATAAAAAGCAAGTTATAATAGCAAGAGATGCATCATAAGAATTCTGCAAAAACTGCAACAGCATAATGTGATTAGATTTTGCCCTTATTCCTTCCATGCAAGTTTAGAGCAAAGTAAACAGTAAAGCTAGGAGAAAATGCCAGCTGAAGTTTTATTGGAAGCACTTGAAAAGTATTTTGCTTCTCCTTCTTTAGTATTTGTCTTTGGCAAGAACATAAGCATTACAACTTCTGGGCAGTATGATAGCTCCACTAGGCAATTAATTACGAACGGACAAAAGAATCTAGGAAGACCATGAAACATAAACCTAATTTCATTCATGCAACCTGAATTTCTAAACCCAAAATGTACAATATGTACCTATCTCATATACAGTAAAGACTATAGCAATGATTAACCAAGCTATGTGGGACTATTTTCAAAAGTAGCCTCAATCACTGCATTGAATAAACTCCACGAGGATAAAGTAATCTATTGGGCATAGTAAATCCATTTACTTTTCTATAAGTATCTACATATGGATTACTTAAAACCTTGAAGCCTTATTTTCTTGATACCAGTTTTCTATAGGCTTATCATCATCCTAACCTCCTCGTGCTCAATCTGACTCCTATTAGTCCCAGAATGCTTGAATTTCCTGGTGAAAGTATCAGCGTAAGCAGAACCCAGAACAGAAACTCAGACATACTCCAAATTCATGAAAAAAAAGACACCAAAAACACCTTTTCCAACATTCAAATGGTCAATTTTATGAATTCACCTCAATAATAAATAAATAAAATGCAAATGCAACAAATTCCTGAAACTAAAATTATCAAATAGTACATTCAATTCCAAATGAAAAAAAATTCAAACTTTAAATCATGTATTCCACTGATTGTCTGATATCTAAGAATTCCGCAAACAATACCTCAATTACAAGAAGTTGAAGATAAAAACAAATCACTGAGGACAAATAAAATTCATAGAAATCAGATTAAAGAAACTGCAAATTGAATTTAAACATTCATTCAATAATGGATCAAATAACTCACTCGGACTTGTAATCTCCTGTAGAATTGTGAAAGAGGAGAGATCAGAAGATAAAAACACGCTTCTGTCCTCTCCCCTCTCCACTGGGAGAGAGATCAGAGAACCGAGTCACGACGTCGTTTCCTGATTCTTAATAAGTTTTAGTTGAATAACGTTGTCGTTTTGCCTTTTGTGTCACCGATTAAAAACAACGGTAATACTAGGGATGGCAATGGAGCAGGTCAGGGCAGGTTTTTGAAAACCCAGACCTGCCCTGTCCTTCTTGGAGCTAGGCCCGCCTTGCCCCGCGACCTGTCACGGGTTTCTTAACTTAGGCCCGTGACCTGTTCCTATAAAACCTGACCTGTTCCCATTTTGATCTGTTCTGATTTTTTGGGTGGATTTGGGTCAAACCGACCCATTTGACCCGAACTGACAAGTTCAAGAATTTAAGGGAAAAAAAAGTGAAAATGTAAATAAAATTCATATCAACATAAATAAAATAAAATACAGTTTTGCCAATTAAATAAAATAAAATAGTTCCACAATTAAATAAAATACATCCTAAATAATATTCCAAAAAGCCTGTTC
>JAOXNR010000013.1:11608623-11662808 GCA_028571225.1 Parsonsia alboflavescens
AGGAAAAGTTAGGGAAATATTTAAGTGGCTACTTGTAAAATTTATAAGTATCTAGTTGATAGGAAAAACAAAATGAAGTATCATTTTGGATTTTGGGCTAAATGATTAGTACCATATGGAAGATTTTTCTGGAAGAAAATTTGTGAAGTGACAATTTTAACCTGAAAAATTTGTCATGTGTTTGGTTCGTGACTTTTTTGAAAAAAAAAATTACCGGAAATACTTAAGTGGCTTTTTATAAAATTTATAAGTATCTAATTGACAGGAAAAAAAATTGTATCATTTTAAATTTTGAGTTATATGATTAGTACTAGATTGACAATTATTCCTTAAAAATATTTAAATTCAAATAACTTATATGAAAAAAAAAACAATCCTTTCTCTCTCTATTATAATCTCAATTTTTTATATACAATACATGAAAAAAATATATTAAATGATGGGTAAAATGAGGGGGGAAAAAAACCTATAACTCTATATTAATAACTATACAAAACGACTTATATTTGATTATAAAAGAGAAAAAAAAATTATCTCAATTTATATTACGGGATTAGATGAAAGGAGTTCTTCATTTCTTCATTTTTTTTTTTGGTATTCAGTTCCTTTCTATAGGCACCTAGTTAAAATACTACTCTCTTAGTCCGAATTACACATCTCATTTTGATATTATGAAATGTTAAGAAATGTTTTTGACTTTTATAAAGTTACTAATTTATTCTTATCATTAGTGCTATTAGTTTTGGTGCCTTTAAGTAATTAGATGTAAATTTTTAAATAAAAAAGGTTATTAATGAGACTACATATGCATCGACTACATATGCATCCAAGGGTGCGATAAGTAATTCAAAAGTGAAATTTATAATATAGATCATAAGTTCGATTTGATATTATTTGTGTGAGATCCGGACAATATATAATGAATGACAAAATCTCAATGTTGATGACATATAATTTGAGTGTAGAAGTGACAATTTGGGAATCCAGACTATTTATTTGGACTGTGAATATTGTTAGACTTTCATTTTTCCATATTTTTAATTTTATTTATCTAAATTCATGCTCTTGGGATTTTCTTAGTAGAATTGGTTTTATTCACATTTGTGTTCAAGTGAAGTGTTGTGACAATAAATGGTAGACTTTCATTTTATTTTCCTTTTTTCTTAAGTTTCAGCATTTATTTCCCTCAATCTCATCTTTTATTTATTTCTCTTTTCCCCTTTCTTTCTTTCTTTCTTTTTAAATTTTTTTTTTCTTAAATTAGAATTTTATTTATTTCTCTTTTCTCTCTAATTTCACCTTTTTTTTCCCTTAAACCTTTATACATTTTTCTTCTTCCCCTTAATTTAAAATTGTAGTATATTCTCTCAATTGCAACTTTTATTTATTTATTATCATTTTCCCTTATTTTGAAATTTCGTTTTATTTTTCCAATTTTTAACTTTTTAACATCCCTAACCTCTTATTTTTATGTATAGATGCAGTTCTACAATTTAGTTGAATCTTAGCATCGAACGAAAAAGAAAAAAAAAAAAAAGAATTAGATTTTGAAAAAACAAAAATAATTAAATGGATTTAAAACTATTAATTAAAAGGTCTGATTTTCTCCAAATATCACATATAATCCAATTACACCCAAAAGAGGAGAAAAAGAAAAAGAAAAACTAAGACATGGGAATAAATATATAGTGACTTGTACATTTTCTTTTTCCATTGAGGCCGTAAATCTCACGTATCCTTAATTTAATTCAAAAGAGCAGCTGTTTGATATGCTAAAAGATCAATGTTTCTTCAAGAAATCTCCGGCCATTTTCAGATATTCTCCATAACCTCCACTTCCGGAATGGCTGCCGTGTTGACCAGTACCGTTCCCTGAATCTGGGTGTGCACTTGATGAATCAGATGTGTGGCCGCCACCGGTACCTGCAGAATGTTTCTTTAGGATCCCTTCAGCCAATCCTTCAGCCAATTTAATGTAGTCCTCATATTTGCCTTTCCCCCCCTGCACAGGAACACCACCGCCCGAATTTCCCGATTGATGCCCGTGATCCTTTCCTGGGTGATTTGGGGCTGATGAATGAGCGGTTCCAGTTGTGGTGGTTGTTGGGGGATGCGAAGTCTGGTAGTGGCGGAGATGATTTTCAGCCTTGTCCACGTATTTTCCAAAGGTTTTGTCCTCTAATTTCCCATACTCTGAGGCAGCGTGAAGAAGATTAGCTGCCGCCCCGGCAACCTCAGCCTTGTCGACCTTGTTTTCACCGCGGTGCCGGGCTGCATCGGCCACAACTTTGGCACTTGCCAAGAGTTCAGATTTGGATGGTTTCTTATGCTGGTTGCTGGCGTTGGCGAATTCGTGATGGTCACCTGTCTTGGGGGCTCTGGATTGTTCGTTCTCTGATGTTGATTCCATTCCTTCTAATCGAATAATGAATTAAAACAGTTAAAAATAGAGATGAAAGGTAATTAAACTTAGAAGCTTGTGAAGGGGATTTCAATGGATGGAGTTGGTTTAATTTCTGGGGAATTTAAAGGGTTTCCATCGGCTGCGTTGCGGTTCTAAGAAACTTCCTTCATAGGGGATATTTGTCAAACGCGTTGTGGACCTGTGGTCGTTAGAAAGATAACGTCGTTTTGCACTCGTCCTTGACACGTGAATACACACATACACTCTCGGCGCGTCAAGTTCTAAATCTATCATCGAGACGAGACAATCCGAGATTGATATCTGTTTCTTCCCGTGGGACTAAAGCTAGTCGTTAAGAAAAACAAAGAAAAGAAAAGATTTTTTGAAAAAGTAGAGATTTTTTGCAAGGAAAAAAGACTTCAAGAGGAAAGACCCATTTGAAATATGGGTCAGTCCATGTTAACCTGAACCTGACCATTTTATTATGATCCAGACATACTTCCAAGTATTAATCAATATTTTTAAAATCAGATGAGATGGATAGAGGGATTAAGGTCCGGTTATATCGGATTTGATCGAATTTTTCATTTTTTATTTTTTGGTAATTTTTAATTACAATTTAAATAATATAGTATAAAAAGGTAAATTCTTATTTTCAAACAAATTTTATATTTATTTTGTAAGGAAAATAAATGTTATATAGTTTAGTACTAAATTTATTATAGAAATAATAATTCTGATATAAGGAAATGTGATTATAAATAAATAAAATCTCAGTAAATTTAGATTACAAAATAAACTATTTAGCATGTCAAAAGAAAATAATGTGTGTGTGGCACTTATTTGATAAATGTGCACAATAAAATTATAAATGGTTAAAATTTAGGTGATTTTGATTTTAGTTTTTTGAATTATTTGCTTGTTTTTCTAAGTGAAACAAAGAATTATCTTTTATTTTGTAAGATATGAATAAATTTTTTTAAAAAAGGTATTTTTTAAGAAAAACTTATGATGATACAAAGGTAAAGAATGTTTGACTCAATATAAATATATATATATATAGAAATACTTCCGTGTGTTATGTAACACATAAATTCGTGTGTTACTAACGGAAAAAGTAACGGTAATCTTTTGCAACATCAGTTTTTTAATGGTCAAAGTTAATAGTTAACTTTTTTTTATTTAAAAAAAAATGAACAAGTATCATTAAGGTTTAGTTTATCTTTTTAGGTTATAATATATAAAAAATAATTTTTTTATTGAAGTTTTTTTAAAAAAATATTGACGGTTAGAGACTTAACACTACACTCGATAACATTATCCTTTATATATATGAAATTGGGACCTAATTTTTTTTCTTCCTATCATCCTAATAAAATAATTATTTTTTATTAAAAAAAAAAAAATTTAATTAAGTGCCCCTCCTAACATCCGAGGCCTAGATCCGCCAATGCTTGCCCTCAATACTTCTTGACAAACACAAATTCTATTAAAAACATGCTCTCTCCACATAGGAAAATTATGCCGAGGTGAAGGGTTTAAATTGCACAAAGCCGCAGACAAATATCATACACAAATATGAATCTAGTGAAATCTATTTGACAATGAAAAATTCTTCCATGGATCCTTATAATTTTAAGTTCATGAAAGTTGAATATAATAACAAAATTTATCACTTTCAACATCCTTCAATCTCTAGCAAGTTTCAAAAATACTTCCTTGTTCAGAGATGAATGTCTCAGGCTTGATCAAAATTTAAGGAATGTATATTTTTTTTAACGGTATTCGGATCTGTTTGCACTTTTCTTGATATTCTGCTAATTTAGAAAGATGTTAATGAGATTCGAACTCGAGAACTATGATTTGGGCGACTTTCATTCCATCCAGTAGGGTGTCCATGAAGGGATTAAGGAATGTGTTTAACTTTTATAAAATTTACTACTTTAACCTTCTCATTATCATAGTTAGTAGTGCAAACTTTAAGTTAGTAGTTGTAAATTTTTTTAATTAATAAGGTGCTCAAAGGTATTTTATATTAAAAAACTACCATTTATTTTAGAAAATAGAATATTCAATTTTACACAATCCAAATTCTAAAAATAAAAATAAAGATATTCAAATTTAGAGAGAGGAAGTACTTCTTTTATGAGAATTTTATGTTTAGTTTTAATGTAATACAAAAATTAAAGAGTTTATCTAATAATATAAATTGTTCAAAAATGTTTCACTTCTCTCTCATTAACAATCACAAAAACAGTTGAGTGGAGCTTGTCTTGATGGCAAATCCATGACAAATCCATTTGGTATCCGTGATCGGATGTCCCAATTTGAGTTTGCAGGGACAATGCTCTCCCACCCTCTACCATTAAAATAGATATATATATATATGGCAGGTGAATAAGATAGGAGGCGGGTGAATCTCTAAATGTGTGGCAATTCCATTTTTGCCCCTTGCCCTCTCTCCGTTCACTGCACATACTCCATGCTGTGTTAAAAGCTGGAAAATTCAATGAGTCCTTTCTTATCCTTAAAAGTTCTGTATCTTCTCTATTTTCTCAATGAGTCCTTTCTTATTCTTAGAAATGGAGTTTTCTAGAATCTTCCAGTGATAAGAGACGATTTTGGTGGATGACTTGGTTGAAATTATCTAAAACTTGCTGCAATGGTCTATTGTTTTTATTTTATAATCTATCTTAATAAGTCTTCCATTTTTAATTTCAATATTCTATAATAAAATATAAAAGATCTTAAACCAGGAGTCCCGAGAGACACAATCTTTTATCAACTGTAATTATGAGCCATCCAGATGTCATGTAAAGTGACCAATTGGGCAACTCCCATTTAAAGTGTTTTGAAATATGAAATAATACACTTTTAAACTAATAAAAAAGATTTTATTTCTTTGATTGTTTGATATTTGGTTTAAATTTATATTACGTAATATCTTAATATTTAAATTTTGTGGTTTTTAATAACACCCACTATTCACATCCACCTATGGCGTATCGTACCGATGTAACATTAATACTATAAAAAAAAAAAGAAAAAAAAAGAAAAATTCAATCTCAATCGTTTTTTACTAGTAAAAATGGGTATCACCATCAATTTAGCCACTTAAGTTATACCTTTATTTTTAAATTTGATTATTATACTTTTAATCGTATCAATTTGATCATTTAATTTGATGAATTTGATAAATTGACCATTATAACTTTAAAATTTTTCACAAATTTTTAAATTGTCAAATCTCACGAAATTAAATTATTAAATTCTTAACTTTACATCATTAAATTGTAAAGATCTTTTGTCCTTATTTTTTAAACATTTATTCTTTTAAAATTTTCTGTTTTATCTTTTTTGACAAAATTTGACAAAGGTGTATGGTTGACATGTTCTTCTCTCTCTCACGAAAGCATTTAGCTTCTCATACGGGAAAAGATCGACAAAATCTAATTCTTCCTTTTTCCTTAATAGAAAGGATCAATATCAATCTTTGTATTCATATCTTCAAAAAATAGAAAGATATGAGAGTAATAAAGGAGATAAGCTTTTGCCAAAAATGTCATTAATAAAAAAAAATCAATAAAATACCTAATAAATTAATAATAATGATAATCAAAATAACTTAATAGTGACGGAGGAAGTATATGGTTTAGTAAATTTATTTATTTAGAATCTAAAAATTAAATATGTTGATATAAGAAAGGAAAATTAGGATTACTTTTTCATGAACTTTTACAAAAGGAAAAATTCAAATCGACTCTTTTATTGTTAAGTAAAAATAATACTAGTATATTTTTTAATAGTAGAAATAGAAATAGAAATAGAGTCAGCATTAAATTTCATACCACATGTAAGATTGTACAATAACCAACAAGAAGGTGATTAAATGACATTTTTATCAAGAAGGGAAAAAATTGAAGAATGGAAAAGTCTACTCATATTTCATCAATACGGGAATGGAATATACATAACTACAATTATGGTTTATGGTACGACGAAATACGAGAAGAGAAAAAGACAATTCTGCCCTCGGTAGTCTCCGCTGCTTCGAATTTAATGAAACTCGTGGGCTTCACTTGAAAGCCGAAATTGAAGCTCTTCAACCTCCCACCACCACCAAAACTTCAACCCTCAAAAAAGAAAAAGAAACAGTTGATTTCACAGAGCTGACCATTTCCATACTTGTTTTTGCTGTTGCCAATATCTATGCCCAGAACGTCAAGAATTGAATGAATATACCTTGCAAAAACAAACATGGAAATAGAAACTCCTGCCTGCAGAATGAGGGAGGAAAACGAAGAAAGAAATGAAAAAAACTCTAACTGTAATCTTGAATTGAAAATTCAGAGGAAAATAAGAAAACTCTGGTATTATTATATATAGCTAGAATACCATGACAGGATTAACGTGATCAAGATTCAAGAAACGTGAAGAAGGGTTCAAGAAACAGAGTAGGATGGAAATGGATAGAAAGAGGGATCAAGAAACAGAGTGAGTTGGGGAGAATCAATTCCCATGGAGGGCTTATTAGAAGTAAAGTTTTCAATTATTAAGTCGGTTCGGTCCAGAAGGGACTAATCTTTTTTGCACGGGCCAATTTCATCGAGGGATGATGTTGGAGGCGGTGATAGAAACGGAGGTGTCTGTATGTATACAGAGTCTGGAGGCGAACGACACTTTCCGGGGAAAGCATCAGGCGGCGGCGCTGCAACTGATTATGATGAGACCTCAAATGCGATAATTTTTCTTCGGATGAAACAGTCAAGAACAGAATGGAGATCATAACCAAGACCAGAAGAACCTTGAAAAAAATATATATTGCCATCCCCTGTTCAAGATCTAAGGTAAACCAATAACATCACAAAATTAAGTAACGCAAATTAAAGCCATAAGTTATCCAACAGAAGTAGCAAAATCAAAATCGAAATCGTCTTGTGTCTTGTCTTTTGCTTCTGATATGAATTAAAGTTTCCTTTCTTGGATTTCTTGATAAGAGAAGATTAGATTCCATTAGGGTGGAATTCTCTTATCAAGAAATCCAAGAAAGAAACTTGAATTCTTCAGACGTTTAGTTCTTCTCTAAATCACACAATATCTTTGACGAGGGTCGAGTTAGTGTAAATAGAGTCTAAACCGACATAAAACGTGACTTAACCCGTATGGTAGCATCCGACTTCAACTCTAATCATTATTCTTGCCCATCAAACGTGAGGGTGAAAGGGTTAAAAGGGCAAGAGAGACTAGTCAAACCCAATGAGTGGAAGGAAATGAGGCTTCTTAAAATTAATGTGGGAAGGATGACAACATTATGTTTCATCGTGACTGCAACTCTTGTAAACTGTCCTTCCAAGTAGTCTATCTATAAAAGGCCATTAATATGTGTCCATCTTTGTAATTGCCTGACTTGGATATCATAAAACATGGGTACACCTCAGAGGGGTTGAGCCTTAGAACACTGGTGGATTTGGTTTTTGGTACTAAATCAAACGAAGACATCCTTAAACCAAATGCACTTGTGTTCTCAGGTCACCCCTTTGAGGCACCCTGTTCAAATATGAATGAAGCTACTGGGATTCTTGTTTCCATCTTTTGTTTTTTCAATTCTTTCCTATTTCCTTTCATCTGATCTCCTCTGCTCTATATTTTGAGAAAAAGTTCTTCCAAACATTTCTTGTATATCGAAACACTTTGTGTATCGTCCAAAACCCTCCCCTAATGTCCAAAATAAGCTCTCAGGTAGAGATCAATTGATAAAGAACGGAGAAGTAAATGCATTAATGTTTTTGCACATGGATAGATCGGTGCCTCCTCTTTACACCCCGGTCAAGGCCCTCCCTTCCCATTCAGGGCGCTCGCAATGGAGGGTAATCCCAAAATAATGTCAACATAATGATCACCCGCTGTCCATAGTATCTTGGGAAAAAGAAATTGAAGTATAGGCAAAATTTTATTAGACTAAAGAAAGAGATGATTCTGGTTCTATCAGCAAATATTCTTACATCACTATGATAGGTTTTCCCATTTGGTTCAACCTTCAATTTCTTTCCATAATCAAATAAAGAATTTCAATGCTAGAAAAGGATGAGAAGGGGTTGTAGTGGAATTTGTCTTATAGTCACAGAACCCAGCAACTGTTATCACTACTTACATTATGTCAAGCAATTGCTTTGATTATGTGAATATGAACAAAAAAATCTCTAAAAACTTCCCTCGAGCTCAATTTCATCAGCAAAAAAGATCATTTCTTTCATAATCTACTTGTCCTCTCCATTTGTTTCATCTTGTGGATCAAAGGGTATTTCATGGCGTGGCCGATTGTACTTTTCCCTTAACTGTTTGATTGGTATGAAGTCCCCAGCACCATCCATCCCGTAAAATAAAAATGAGATATAAGGATGATCAAATCTATCCTGTGCAAATGACAACACCTCAATCTAAGCACAATACAATATTGGATATCTAAAACCAGTTCCACTAAAGTAAAATAACCTTGTCTGGTTGGTCAGGAGCCAGTAAATTTTCTTCAGGGACTGCAAAGCAAAATACCATGTGTAAAATCATAGTGGGTCTATTAGGCAGTCAAACAAAGAACTTCAAAATATGAATGAACAAATTGGAAGAAGCAAAAGAGACAGTTAGAAGTCAGAGGTTATGTTATCTATCTGAACCATGTCTACCTGATAGCAAATCTAGTATACAAAAGCCCTTACCATATGCAACTAAGATATTTGGGTGCTTCTGCACATCTACCAACACCTGAGACACAACATAAGAAATGAAAAGGGAATTTTGGCAGTTCTAAAAATGCAAATCTTATGGATTTTCAAAAAATAAATACAATTGACGTAAACCAACATAATGATATGGTAAAAATCACAACGTTAAGGGCTCGAATTCTCCCAATTAAGCTGCAAATCCGATTGGATTTTTACTGAATCATGATGTAGCATAAAAGGATAGCAGATGAATTCTTCTAAAACAAATTTATAGATATTCCCAATAGCCACTAGTAAGTCCTTAAATAATACGTAAAACCTGATAAAATGGCTGCTCTGGACCACGAGAGAGTCTATCAACGTTTGCAGTCTCCATCCATGATTTTGATTCACAGCACATTGGATCCATTCCACAAATTACTGCTCGATATCCTGCAATCCTAAACTTTAACTTTAAAATACACCATCAATTACGGCCAATTAAGAAAAGGAATATCTTATCCCGACAATCAAAGCCTTCTGATGGCAAGTATACCTTAAACATATCAGATAAAAAAAAATCAATAAATAAACCTTTAGCTAATTTCTAAGCAGAATATTCTCAACACAAATAATTTAATGTATACAGGGGCTAGACTGCCCACTTACTATCCTCTTGTTGCCCCAGACATGAATCAGGAAACTTTTGAGGAGCTAAACATATTTTTCATCTCCAGTTCAATTAGAACTGAACTAATGCATGAACAATAGATTAAACATCTTCTCCCAGCATCCATTTCTTGGTTTACATCACTCCAGATTGTATACTTATAGTTGAGGCAATCATGCAAGGCCTAAGAAATATCTTTCCCAGAACTTTGTATTACTATTACAATTCACCAAGGAAATCATATCTAAAATTGAAATTAAGAAGAAATTAAAAGAATGGAACTCTACATCATGAATCTAGAGTTGAATAACTTGAAGAACATTACAACGACGTTTTTTCACCAAGATTGGAATCTAGAGCTGCAGTCAGTGGCAGATGAAGAGCATTCTCACATGTCTGAAAGTGGAAAACATCAAAGAACAAAAGAAAAAAGGAAAAGAGCGATTCAACTATAAGAAATGAAAGAAATTAAAGGAGGGGAAAATTGTACCAAATGTCTTATGCCTGACTTTCTGTCCCAAGTGGAATGTATACTGGGCACTTTCATAAGCTTGAGCTCTGACTGATGCAGCTAAAGAATCTGCCTCGAGCTTTGATATTTCATCTCTCAATTCAGCTGCCAAAGTATAGTTCTCATTCTCAATTGCATTCTGCAGGTCTGCACTGAAGGACACAAAAAGTAATCCAACAGACATCAGGTGAACTATTGCAAGTACCAAGAAACTAAGAGACAAGACTCAACGAGAGTTAGAGCCCAAGCTTTTATTATAAGCCTACAAAAGTTAATATAATGAAACAAACCGCAAACACAAAATGCTTATAGCCATATCTTGAACTTCACTTTTTGAAGATGATCCTCTTCTTGTTTCTTGCAGTTTAATAACCTCTTCTTCAACCTTTAGAAAAGGACAATTGATGACTGTGAGGTGTATGCAAAATGTTAACAGTTGCAAAGAGTCTAATTAACCAGAAAAGAGAGCAATAATTTCCACTCCAAACACAGAGAGGAAAACCATGTTCTGGGAATAGGTAAACTTGAGTTCTATAATAGCCCAACAGAGAAGATTCATAGCCTAACCTCAGTAAGTTTATCCCTCAATTGTTTTGCAATTTCATATTGCTCCAAATTCAGGGCATACTGCAAAAAAGAAAAGTACTTGCTGTATGGTTTTCTTTTTTGGCAGGCATAATATACTCTATTGTCCAATAACTTGAAAAGGCATGCAGGGAAAACCTGTACTCTAGTTGCCAAGTCCAGCTGGAAAAAAAACATTAGTATGTCGTCATTTGCATTCTCGCTGCGCTCAGAACTTGCATCCAAACCCTGATTGCTTCCACTAAAAGGCCACCCTGCTTCAACCCTAACATGACGACACCCTCGAATATTAGACCGAAAGGATAAGCTTGGCCAAAAGTGATGCCAAAACTTTTGCCTCTCAACTCCAAAATCCATGTAGGTTTCTTTCATTAGTGTGAAATGTCTCCTCAAAAAAGGAACAGATACAGAATGACTGCCATATCTGGAGGTGGCCAGGGTGCTTGCTGCCAATCCTTGCACCATGGCTTGAAGATAATGAAGTGCACAAACACAAATAAAGACCTCCTTTTACTCTTCAAGAACAACTTCCTTTGGTATTATATTGTCCTTACAAGCTCTGAAATAGTTACAAAAAAGGAGAAAAAAATGGCATTACCAAAACAATCCTAAAAAACAAGAAGACAAAGAAAACCAAAAAAACAGAAAAGTAACTCAATTGAAACTTGCCAATACAGTATAGGAGTTCAGACTTTATTCTTCCCCTTTTCACTAGCATAGCCAAGCATGATAAGGCTGCTAAGTAATGCAGCTATATTTGACACATAATCTAATGTCCTTTGAGGATGGACAGTCAATTTCCCACCACTCGTTCTTCTATCAATTTTTTAGTAATGGACTTGTAAGTGATAAAGGTCCATGTCTATGTAGTATTTTGTCATGTAACCAGGTTTTCAAGGTCAGTTAATAGGCTCCCCTTTTTCTGCTTCAGGATATCCAAATAACTCCTTTTTAGTGCAATGAAGTCGTTTCATCCCAAAACAACACCATCCTAAATCAAAGAGGATTAGCTTGTTATTTGATTTCATCTCCGCTTGACACGTGTTGCTCAAGTGTTGATATAACCAAGGCAATTGTCATGAATTTTTCCTTCAATCAGAAAAAGCCAGCTGAGGAATAAATTTTGGGAAACAGAATAATAAATGAATCAGTTTGTCCTGCCTCAATCATTGAGCAGCTTTGGCTTCAGGTTTCTGATGGATGGCAAGGATAAATGTTAGGAAATTAAAAATACGTAATTAGAAGAGTAGCTGTTCTCTTAGCATGCCTGTCCAGATATTTTCATTATTTAGCTAATTAGCCTAGCTGACAAATCTTCTTGTGAGTATTCATCCTTCTTGGATGCTTTCAAAACCCATTGTAATATCTGTTGCTGTCTGTAATCCACATTTGTGAGTTGATTTAGCTTGGTGAACGGGAATTGCCCTTTTTGGCTTGCTGAGGTTTCTGGCTTTTATTTCTCGGTAAAGTTTAGAAGTAACTGATTACCCTTATAATCCTTGCAAGATTGGTATTTGGACACATTTCAGAGGAAAACTATGCGCATAAGCAGCATGTCTTTCATATGAAACTTCAAACTAAAACCTATGAGTCCAATTGCCTTTTAAATCAAAATTAGAACTTCAATTACAAGGAACTCTATCACCATACTACACTATTCTCCATCACATCCTCCACACATCCAACTGAATAGGAAAAAAAGAACATTTTTTACGTCATCATCACTCAATTCTTTTCTTCTTTTGACCTTCTGAATTAACTCTTCAGCACAATTTTAGGACTTTATAGAAACCCAAAAATGGTACAAAAACCTCTAACCTGTTATCGAATTCGAGAACAAATATAGAGAGAATTGTCTCAAGAATTAAGAAATGAATATAGGAAGCATTCGTTTGTTAGAAAACCCAGAATTGGCTGAAAACCTCACAGTTAATATCGTACTACAAAAACAAATACAGTAAGAAACCCATCAGACTTCAAGAAATGAACGCTCCAAGCATACGTTTGTGTTGAAGTGTGCCAGTTACCTGTTGTTCAGAGAGCAGCCATGAATGCACCGTTAGGAATTTCGCCACAGAGATTCTATGCGAGTCGAACAGAAGATGGAGAACTCGACAAAATCCACTCCCAAGGAGTTTGGACTAGCGAAAGCGTGGACCACAAAATTTCTTCCTTTACCGAAAAATCCCACCAGCAACACAGAACAAGAACAAGCACAGTGGGTGAACAATGATGCAGAGATTTTTCTTCTTCTTTTCTGCGTCTTTTTTTGCGGATAGAAATCAATTACAATTGAATTAAGAAAAATATCCTTACTCAAAAAGGATAATAAATAAATAAAAGGCTGCATTTTTATAAAGACTAAATGTAGTTTTTGTCCATAAACTATTTTGATTTTTTAAGTTTGGTCCATTGGGTGTTTTTATGTCATCTTTTGTCATATACAAATTTTAATATATTAACTTTTACCTATATCATTTTCTTTGATCTTTTTTAATCATCAAAAAAATTTTTTTTGCCAAGTTTGATCATTTTCATCAAAAACATGTTTTAAACTATTTTTTAACAGGAATATCAAGAGTTTTTTTAGCATTTTAAGTTTTTTTTTCCTACACAACTGAACCCTCTAGTGTCTAGAAGAAAAAAAGTTTTAAGTGTAAAAAATATCCTTATTATGCCCGTTAAAAATAACCTAAAACTTGCATTTTGTGAAAATGATCAAACTTAACAAAAAAAAAAAAAAAACAAAAGTTTGATGATAAAAAAGACAAAGTAAAATAATATGAACTAGTGGAACAGTGGCACAATACCCCTGGATTCTCTTATTTGCAGGTGTTTTTTTTTTCCCTTTTCATATACCCGTGAACACGGCTCATAAGTTCTTCTCATTTCCCCTAGGCGCCCTCCTTTACTAAGCAAGTACTTCTTCGTTTCCTCTAACTCGCCATTTCAAGGGATGGTACTTTGGTTTCCGGGTTCAAGGGATGGTACTTACTCTCACTTATGGCTGTTATAGATCACTTATAATTGGGGATTATTGTCAGGACTTACAGACTTTTTTGGGAATTCAAAAAGATTTCGGGAGAGAGATTGAAAGGCTTCAGAGTATTATTGAAAGGAAAACACTCATCATATTATTGCTCAGAAAATATTTACAGTAGACACTCTACAAGATTTTAGTAGACACTGTACAAAGAAAAACTTAAAACTTGGAAACCCTAAGAACCGAAACTACTATTTCTAAAAATCTAACTTGACTCTTACTTTGTAATTCTAACTCTAACTTCGGTTCCAACTTGTCCCCTACTACTAAGTTTGCCTGCCATTTTATAGATTAAATGGCCGACTTACATGATTCATGAGGACAGACTACATCACTTAGGCTATTACAATAAGGAAGTAAAACTTGCAACACGTATAAGAGAATTACAACACGTTATACAAAAGGACAAAACCCTACAAGGACACGTAAGTAAAATATGACAACAAGACAAAAGTGACTAACTAAACTTGAAACCAAAGTTGGTAAAATTAGTTGAAGAGGCCGAATCTTGCATGGTCGAGTGGCTTCAATCTTGTTCTCGAAGGACACCTGGAAAACAAGACAAAACAAAGCTCGAAAATACATAGCTCCAATCCAAAAATTTTGCTGTTCATAGGGAAGAAGTGGTTGTGCAAGTCTTTCATGCTGGATAGCTTCATGGAGGCTGGAACAACACACAGCTGATCTCAAAACAAAGGCTGATGAGAATATTTAGCTCATACTGTTGAAAAGGCATGGTTGGATATTCTTGTTGGGCTGTTTGCTTCTTGCATGAGGGACAACATTTTATTCTTCTGAACATGATGGACGAAACTTGGAGACAAAACACAGATACAAACTTGAATAGGCTGAATGAAACAAAACACTTCAATAGTAGAAAATTCCCTTGGCAGAAAATTTTCTGTTTTTGATATGCTTGCTACCTTGGAATGTTATTGATGCTTGAAAGAAAAACTAAAGACTGAACCAAAAACAGTAGATAACCCGTGTGATCTTCGACTGAAAGGAATAACCAAGAATCCAAAATTTCTGCTCCATGTGAATCGGTGAATTGCAGAAAATTTAGAGATAAGATGGAACCTTCTCCTAGCCGAAACTTATTGCATGGGGGTGCTGAAATAACTCTAGGGTTTCTTGAAGCTAAAGTTGTTGATGGACACGGTTGACCGGCTTCCTCTTGACAAAGATTTTGGAACAAGGGACACCATTGATAATCCTTCGGAATATTAACTTTCCAATGTGAAGGATACCCATCCCGAATGAAGTTTTCTTCGAGTTGGCTATCTTGCTCAAAGATGTTTGCATAGTCTGCACTTGATGGTTGCTAGAGGACATTTTTGGACTTCAAGTGAACAAAAGGCTCATCATGAGCTATACTCATAAATGGCTAAGATAAAGATTCCCTGAATAGGGTCCATTTGTTAATTCCCGAGGAAGGCATAGGTTTGTAATAAATCTATTGAAATTCTGTATGCCTTGCCATAAGATAATCTAAGTGTACAATGTACACTTGATATATCTTTGTTAGATTGCCGGAGAGATTCTGGTAGCAATCTTCGTACCATTCTTGAGATGACTGAAAGAGCGTGAGATAACGCCATAGTAATGTGTTACCAAAATGGTCAAGATTAGCAAAGAACATTTTATAACTGTGAATCTCAATCTCTATAGGATAGTAGTAAAGGATTGCAAGAGTCCACAGATACCGAAACCTCTTTTTGGAAATAGACTGTGCCTGAGGAAAGATTACAATGTTGTTGAAGGGTTGGTCTGGATCAAAGGACACATCACGAAAATGGTATTGTTCTTGGCAGGTTAAGGATTGGTGTTTGAACACGGTTTTTTTGATATATTCTTTGACTTGGTCAACTATTTCACAATGGGCTAGTTCCGGTGGATAGAATTCTAGGATTGTGAACATAATGGGTATAGGCTTAGGTAGGCTGTCAAAGAAAGGGTCGAACAAGGGTTTACTTTTTGGTCCGGATAAGAGGTTGATTAGGATATTGGGTTCTTTTGGTATTTCTGGAAAAGAGAAGTCATTCATCTACACTTTGAATTTATTACCGTATCCATTTCTTCAATTGTGGGACCTGTGGAAGAAATGTGAAGTGGAAGTGATTGTTGACACATTTGTTTAAGGGCTTGGACGGCTTTGGTGTGTTTAGGACTCCAAGGTGGTTCAAGAGTTGTGACAACATACTTGTGTATTTGGAGGAGTTATAAAGGAAGGCTTTGATGTAGTTAATGATGCCTAGGAATTGTTGGATCTCTTTTACAGACAGGTTCTCATTTGGAAATGAAGGAAGGGTTTTAACAAGGTGAGGACCTGGTTGGCTTTTACTGTCTGAGATTTTCATACCGAGGTATTCAATCTCATGGATTCCAATGGAGCTTATCTTTTCAGAGATCATGATACCTTGGGATTTGACGATGTCAAAGAACTGTTCTAACAATGATAAATGGGCTTCATCATCTTTTGAAAAGAGAAGTATATCATCAATGTAGATCAAGGCACTGTGAAAGATAGGCTGAAAAATTTTTATCATTGCCTTTTGAAAAATCGAAGGAGCTACCTTCAGATCAAATGGCATCACCTTCCATTGATATTGAGCATTAGGAATGCAAAAAACAGTTTTATAACGTTCATCAAGTGCAATTCCTAATTGCCAAAAACAAGCTTTCAAATCAAACTTTGAAAATATTTTTGCTCCCCCTAAGTGAGTAAAAAATATTTTGCATTTGTGGGAGCGGAAACTTGTCATCTTTCAAAAACTATTTTAAAGGTTTATAGTTAATGACTAACCTTTTCTTAGCTCTAACTTGGTCACTTCGTTTGTTGACATAAAAGGCTTGATAAGCCCAACTAGAATTAGTTGGCTCGATTAAAAATTGCTGTAGCAGTTGTGCACACTCTTCTTGGGTAAGTTTTAGATCATCTGGAGTCATGCATGGATGTGTTGCTTTGGTTGGGTTGATATCTTCATTAAGCTTAAAAAGAAGCTTAACAAAGAACTCTTCATTTTTCCAAAGTGGACTTTTGTGCTTAAAGTCAGCATGAGAATCTGCACAAAAATTTCGTAACATGTTAGCTATTGATAGAAATTTACCAGTAGTATCACAAATAGCAAACATATTAGTAACAGGAGTACAAGGTTGGAAGTGATGTTTGTATCGGATATCGTGAGGAAGGACTCGGAGTGTTTCAGCTTTTGCATAAACATCCCATCCGATCAGAACATCTTTACCATGAAGTTTGTTCCCAAAAACTTTGATCCAAATTATGCTATCAGGAAAAAACTTTATTCTAACCGGATGTTTTGAAATGAGGCTGCCCTGGAAGATTTCTCCATTTGCTTCTTGGAATTGAGCGTTAGTATTTGTCCAAAATTCTGGTGGCAGAATTTCGGGATTCATCACCATCTTCATGGCTCCTGTGTCCTAGAATCCAATTGCTTTGACTGGCTTTGCGTATTTAGATGTTAAAAAGGAGACTTGCACATGAGGAGGACAAACATCAGTTAGAGAATTAATATTTGAAACTTCAGTAAGATTTAAAATTGGTAAACATGATTCATGTTCAATTCTTGTTCAAAATCATTCTTAAAAGCTTCAAACTCAGAATCTGTAATTTCAATGGCAAAGGCAGTATCCTGGTCGGGATGGCTTTGCTCGGAGAACACTGATTCAACATTAGATTCTGGATGGTCCACCATTAGTTGTGATACAAGCTTTGAAGCTTTGGCTTTTTTGTTTGGACAATTCCTTGCGAAGTGGCCTTTCTTTTTGCAGAAGTAGCATCTGTCTGACTTTCGTTTGAGTGATGCCTTCCATTTGAAGTACTTCAGATTTTTCTTCGACTTGTATTTCTTCGAAGGTTTGCTCTTTGTCACCTTGCCCCTGCAGTTGCATTTATGCGACTTGGGGCACCCAATCTCATAGTTTCTATTGTAGATCTTTTCGAGCTTATTCTTTCCATGGAAGAAATTCTCCACAACTTTTCTTTTTTCACAAAGCTTGTCGAGACATATGAATATAGCTTGGTGGATTTCTGCAAGTCCAAGATTCGTCAGAGTGCTTCCTGAGAGCTCGATCATTTTGTTCAACTCTGGTTGGATTTCTTTTGGAAGTGAAGAGATGTACACCTGTTTGAGATTTGGGTTCTTCATTCCACCGAGATGATAATAGATTTCTGTCATTCTTTTGTAGTGCCTATTGATATCCTTAGGCCTCGAAGAATAACATTTCATCTTTAAAAAGTCTGTTCTCACCTATTTGATCTCAAGAGAATAATCACTGACAAATTCTTTAAATATCACATTAATCCAATAGTCCAAAGAGTTTTTAAGCAATAAGTTACTGTCAATGGCATCTAAAGATATAAACCAATCATGCAATGTGCCAACGGATCTACTAAAAAACTTAGACAGGATATGGTTCAGAGATACTCCCTTTAACAACCGTGTATGAACCCAGGCGGACATTTCTTGGAATCTTTCTCATCTCTTGCTAACTGGAATGTCATCAAAGGTGAAACAAGTTGTCTTTGCCGGTTTCTCCAGAGGAGTGGGTTGAGGAGATAGTGGTCGGATATCTCCCATGGACTCATCGTCCTTATCTTCTTCGTGACCGTGATGGACATCAGCATATGAGGTCGATCCTGAGGGTCCTGAGGTAGTCATGAGGATCCCTGAGATGTAGATATTTTCTTTTCCGAATTCAGTAGACTTGGAAAGATTTTCTGAGGATGTTTCAGACATGGATTTGTCGTTAGAGTTTGTTGAAACATCATCAGACACTAGATCTTCATTTGAGTCTTCGAAGGGTGTTGAAACTTCATTTGACACTGGATCTTCATTTGAATTTTTGGATGGTGTTGAAGTTTCATTAGGCTTGTAGTCTTCCTTGGAAGTTGTTAGGATC
The DNA here is from genome assembly GCA_028571225.1 of Parsonsia alboflavescens. NCBI lineage: Eukaryota > Viridiplantae > Streptophyta > Magnoliopsida > Gentianales > Apocynaceae > Parsonsia > Parsonsia alboflavescens. The sequence continues at coordinate 11,627,458 of JAOXNR010000013.1, forward strand.
TTATCTGCTTGGAATGACACCGTGAGCTATGAAGGATGATTCATCAAGGTTGGATCAGATTGAATTATGGAACTTGTCGGAATACCCGGATCAGGTTGCTTTGTGGAGATTGTGGAAAAGGCCGGATCAGGCTACTTTATGGACATTGTCGGAAAAGCTGGATCAGGCTATCTGGCTGGACTTCATCTGACTGGACAGGTGCCTTCGCCTTGTCTTTGCAAGAATGTCTGGAGGTTTCTAGTCGGAAGGCTTCAGTCTGAGTAGTTGGGCTTGAATGCTTCTTCTTCGTTGTCTGAGGAACATATGGATGCTTCTTCGCCGAATTAACCCAAAAGTCTGGTTCTGGCATGCTGCAGTCAACAATCTTTTCGACTCTAGGTAGAACCGAACTCAGTGGTCCACCAAAAAGTGGAGTTGGTGTGTGAAATGTTGGACGATTGTTGGGAATGTCGATCATGGAGAAGCTTTGTGATGTAGATAATGGAGCCAGAGCTGTCTGAGACTTTCTCAACTCATAATTTTCAAGTCTCGCATCTCAGGGAGTTTCTCGTCAAATTCACTGCAATAAGTTGTGCCGGTTCGGATCATCTCTTTGAGGTCTCGATCAAAAGTGTTGTATCTGTTCACCATGTCCAGGTAGAGCTTCTCTACGTGGTCAATCTTCTTCTCAACTTGGTTGACTTGATCATCAATTCGTGTTAGGACACGATTCTGGGCAATGGCGATGTCAGTTTGCCAGTTGAAGACTTCTTCTGTTTGATTGAGAGGGATATGTCTCCCATATTCATCAACTGTTTTTTGAGATATGTAAGGTTGGGAGGTTCATCTGTCTGGCTCATTCTCTCTTCTTTCCAAGATATAAAGTCTGACGCATAGGAACTCCTTGAAGGTCGGTTCATCATGCATGGGATAGGAGTTGACCTGCTTGGAGTGATTTTTGCTGACTTCTTTCGGCAAGAGGATGGCTCGTGGTACTCCGTCATCTTTCTTAAGATTTTCTTGATGGACGGATAGATGGATGGAGGATTCTCCTTGGCCATAGGCAGTAAGGCCGATCTTCTAGGATGAGGGCTGTAGAAATCTTCAAAGCCAGTAAAAGGCCTTGAAACTGGTATTGCCGTCGGTTTACCTTCATCATCATCAGGGGGAGGTCGTTTGGTTGAACATCCTCCGGATTTCTTCTTTGACCGTCTCCTTCTCTTGGGAGCCACTGTTCTGTAGATCTTGGGCATGATTCTAGAGCCGATAAACCATCTGATGATGCAAGGTCGCCATCATCGAGGTAGGAGTGAGAGATGTGTCGGTGAGTTGAAGTTGAACTTTCAAGGCTGTGCAGAAGTTCGGATCTTGGAGAGATATAGCATAGTTTGGGAATAGTGTTAAGACAACACTTCCCGAATTGAGCATAGTGATCACCGTGCCAATGACTGCCTGTTCGTAACTGAGTAATCTTGAATCCAAGAGTGCAATTCGAGCGGTGACTGGGTGGCCCTTCCTACCACCATAAGTCAGAACAAGTTTGACGCCATCGCCGTGAAGGTATGTGTAACCTTCGGCTCTCCATTGTGCTATCATCTCTGGGAGTATGTTAAGGGTAACATACTGGTCTTTGGAGGAGTATGGAATGTCGCACTAATCTAACTTTGAAGACTGGACATACTCCTTCGTCTTTGGGACTATTGATTTGAGTAGCTGCCGGATGGATTTGATACCTGGAGGACATACTCCTTCGTCTTTTTGTAAATGTTATATGAACTCATAAGAGGAGGGACTGATTGCGCTACAGAGACCGACTCTGGGATAGTAGTGTATTCTACTAGGTTATCTATATTTGCAGAATGTAAAGAACGTTTAGGTAAAGACAAGAAACTGGAAATATTTATGAGTTGAGAATCGGAACTAGAACTCGAAGTGTTTTCCATGACTGTTTCCTTTCTCTCCCTTCTCTCTCTCTCTCATCCCTCTAGAATCTAAAAGTCCTTATTTCTTCCCCCCGCAAAAACGTTGCACACATATTTTATATCTTCAATTGATTAAATATTTGTTTCTATCTATTTGAGGAAGGAGGATTGGATTTTTAATCGGAAAAGTGGTTGTTAATCATAAATTAATTATTATTTTGATTTTTTTTACATTATATTTTTTAGATAAATACAAGAAGAAACCTGAGGAGTATAAAATGCATAAATCCCTGCATGAAGAGTTGTCATCCAGAATGACTCATATTAATAGCAAAGATGAATTTACAATTCAAACCTTTTCACAGACATTTTCGTAAATAAAATCATTTTTAAGATTTAATCCTTAATCTGTTATTCATTCACAGTTTGGTCAGAAGAGCACCAAATCAAAGAAAGCTGCTCTAGAATTATTACCAATCAATCGTGCAAAGAATATGACAACAAAACAAAACAAAAGTTTCCAAACCACCGGCTGCTGTATACATCAAGACTTTATTGCTTCCAAACAAATGCACCAGTGAAGAAGAAGAAGAATAGGTCACCAATTACACTCCTCACCCATCTAAACAGATCAAAGGGAATCATTTTCTGCATCACTATTTTTGAAATACCTAACTGTTTAATTACAATGTTCATGGCCGCTGATATACATATTTCGTGCGAGGATCCACAATCACACCTTTTCCTCCATTCACTTCTAAATCGTGCCTGCAAACAGAAAAATAATGAAATGTTTGAACAAAAAAAGTACCAAAATTCTCATCCAGGAGGGATATACGCCCATGTATGGACATTTCAGCATGAGGGACAAAATTTTAAAAAAGGAAGGGGTTTATCATATCACTATCAGTGTCTGAATGTGTGAGATATGGAAAACAATGCTCAAAAGAAAAAAAAAAAAAAGGCATGGAAACTCAACTGAAATACAAAGTCCGGAATGGTGAGCTGCTCACGAGGAACATATCTGAATAGCTGCAGAAGTCGATCTACATATACCACCTTTTTCCACACCTGAAGATGCATCCAGACAAATTAATCAGCTTAAAACAAGAGAAAATCTTGGTAATTATGAAAATGGGAAGTATGTATAGTACAATTCAATTTGTCAGTGGCAAATAATTAACTATATGTTTATGGAGAATACAATTAAATAAGAGATTGATCACTGAAGAAACTAGTACAAGTGTAATGTACAAGACCTGATCTTGAAAAACTCAGGTAAAGGTTAGAAACAAGATTGAAAGACCCGTTTCTTTGTTCTTTGGGGAAGTAACAGGAGGGTTAAAGGGATCAGAGGAATGTAACATTTAGACAACCATACATACCGCATTATCAACAAACATTTGCAAAGTTAATATGGCAGCCTTCAGTCCAAACGTGGGGTGAAGGACATATATAGCCTGTTTCGAGAGAAGCAGTGTCATATATTATTAGCAAACAGCTTATCATGAACAAATGCTCCGTTTAAAAAGAAACAACAGTTGTAATCTATCAAATGAAAAGAGAAATACATCACATACATGAACGTTTCGCTGGTGTTTCCGACCCAGTATCTGCTGTATTGTCTTCATCCATCCAAGGTCCGGTTGGCTGTTTCCACCACACAAATTTTTCAAAAGAGTGAAGTTTAAGAAGTATTCAACAGGTGACTTCTATGTCACATTTTCATCTTCCTTTCCCCATGAGAATGCAATTGGACAGGCAAACATCACAAAGAGGATAGATGCACTTATACAAGGACAGTTGTATAAAGACAATTCTTCCTTTGTCCAAAATTGAACATCCACTTTTCTACAAGATACTTAAAAATGAATATCCAAATTATTAATGTACATGTAGTACTAAAGTTCTACAAATAACCTTATCAATTTATTTCCCACTAACCACATTAAGAACAATTGGCTTACCTATAGTCAAAGGCTCTCATAAGTTTTTACATGAAGTCAAAAGGGGACAAACAATCTATCTTGGCCAGAGGACATAAAACAGAAGGGAAATTATGAAAGAAAGGAAGGAAATAGTATTGGCATCTGTTGATGACTTGATGATTTCATAAATGAATCTCTAGAATCCTGAAAAGATGTAACATGTATTCTTTCAAGCATGCTCATGCACAATCTTTATAACATAGTGTAGAAAATAATCCTCGTTGATAACCTGACTTCCAAGCAGAAAAAGCTCTTTCCCTCAAAAATTGAAGCAGGGGGGAAAGGAATCATCTTAGATGGTAGCACAAGTTATAAGAATACTCACGCTTGTAAAGATGCCGCAGAGTGAAAGTAAACAATTGTATAAGGCTTCTGTATCACGGGTTCGAACTCCTGAAAAACAACAGTGCAGATGTAACTACTCTTCCAACAGCAATTATATTTTCAATATTAGCAAATATCTTGAGTGAAGGATAGAAGCAACAAAAAGCCATCAGCACTAGAGCATATGACATATAGGATCATGATTGAAAACCAGAAGCGCCAAGTAGCCATCAGCACTAAATATGCAAATGATCCACAAAAGAAGAGATGAACCAAACTCAGGTAAAACATGCGAGCAGCAGTTTTTTACCTTTACCACATGAAGTATAAAACGTTCTAAATCGAGACACCGCAAGAGGAAATGTGCTCCCACAATAACCATGACCGGATGACCCTCGCTGTCCACGCCACCTCGATAGCTGAAACAGATGAAATTTGAGATGCTAATTATGCAGTTTTTATATCCACCCATCAACATCAGAATTTAATCTAACTTCATGCATCAGATTACAGATTCTCTCACTCCCTCTCACACATACATGCAATCACAGGCACATGCAACTTCATAAATTGGAAATGATCTCAAAGTATCACAAACAAAATAAATATCATGAAATGATAATAAAAATACATCTTGAGAAAAACTATATGAGGACAGAGAGACATACATTTTGGTGCTTGACTTCTGTGTCTAACCAATACCTTAAAGAAGAGAAACATAAACAAGACATATTCCTTCACAAATGCGAAAGCAAGGGAACATTACCAGTAGCCTCTACCTTCAGCAAAATCACATATGAAAAGTTTAACAAGAAAGAAAAGCTAACTTCACACAAAGTCCAATGGAAAATTCTAATATAAAAAGCAATCAGGTAACTAATACAGGCAGAATCTCATTTTCTTTATGAGTTCATTACACCCTTTGATAGGGTACGGGGACTATGTTGAATGCAACACCAAACGACACACATGTATGGGATCATGAAGTTCTAGGTTGAAAGTAAAGAGAAGTCTAGCCAAAATTGATAATTATATTTAAAGAGCAAGAGTTACTTACACGATTTTCATTTCTGCAATTTCAGAAAGATTAAGAGAATTTGCTTTAGAGAGATATCTAGAATGAAGTGAGTATTCTTCTGCAGCAGATAAAGGAGGTCCCCCGAGGTCTCCATATCCAAGCATTTTAAAACAGTTCCAGCCACTTTGAGCTTGTGCAGTTTTTTCCCACTGTTCTTTACGTCGCTGGTCAGGGTCCTTGATCAGGGACATGAAAGCAGGATCCAAGTAGGAATCCAAGTATGAAGAATTCCTTTAAAACAACATTGCAGTACAAATCAAGAGACAGGAATAAATTAAAATTTATATATATGTATGCATGTATATATAAAACAAAAGACCACTAACATAATTAGGACATGACCTGAAAAATTCATAATAAACTGGTTTTGTTATCAAGCAATGCATTTATTAGGTTTTTTTTATATTTTATATTCATTATTGGGCACTTGAGTAGTTTTTTTTTTTTTTTGTTTTTTTTCAGATTTACCCACTTTTGTTCAAAATTTTACAATTACTCAATAGGCTATTCACTTTTCATATTATACCCATTTTGACCTTTTGACTTTTAAGTCTGAAACCAGCATAGTTGCACTAAAACCAGCTCAAAAACTATGCCAATTTTTCTGAGACCAGCACAACAATACATGTCATCTTCTCCCACTCTCCAACCACCATTTTCAGTTTCTGACTACTATTTTAAATCCAATCCAACACAAACAAGTGTCAAAATAACAATTCATGGCAACCCATGAATAAACAAGTAAAAAAAATTCAATTTTCATGACCCATAAATACCGAAATACCCAAATGACTAAATGTAATCTTAATAAAAAAGACTGAAGTAACAAACAATAACCTAAATTTACGTAATCTACGTCAGTGAAGTTATGCCATTTTTCTTGAATGGGAATGATGTTTGGTCGTTCAAGAGTCAAAGGCGGATTTTCACCTAAAGCAATTTGGATATTCTCTGAATTTTTCTTAAAAAGTGGGTATATCTGAAAATGAACCATTCAAATAAAATTGGTAATTCCCACGTTTATTTTTCACAACTTACTCAAGATCATATAGCAAGTATAATGTGACATATCAAAATGTTATAAGTAAATATGGGACCAAACATTTTCTCAATGTTATAATACTTTGGTCATAAAAAGTATTAGAAAAGGTTTCATCTTAAGGAAAATTTTTAACATTTAGTGCTGCCTCAAAATAGCTAAACACCATGAAACAAAATATTTTTTTTGCATTTTACTTGGGACCATATAGCAGGGAACAAGTGGACTACGTATACTTCAAGTCAAATCAAACCATACAAAATAAAAAATTTAGGGAATTAGGAACCTTTTGATCATAGAAAAAGCAAAAAAGGCTATTTTGAAGGAAACTTTCAAACATTTTGGCCCATCATAGAATAATAGCAAATACACAACGAAAGGGATTGAGGGAATCAAACACTATAATCTAGTTTCAAGATCAGAGTCAGACTCATGCCTGACATTAGCATAACTGTAAAATGTAGAACATGTTAGGAAAAAACTCTTCTGTGAAAACATATTTAGGTTACTAACCTTCTCACTAACCCAACATCACTGACAGGAAGATTAACAGATTCCTGTGATGATTTTGTAGCCGTCTTCTTTACATTTGGTAAAGGCTTTATTCTGATTTTACGTTCATCTATAACTGTCTCGCCATTTTCATCCCCAACATCAGCAGGCAGTTTTGAAATAGCTATTTCTTCTTCTTGTTTATCACGAGGAAAGTAAAGTGGAAGCAACCTATGTGGAAAATTTCAATGCATGTGAATATACAGTATTCCACACATGAAATGACTCTCTTAAATAGTAAGAATATGCATAAGCTGCATACATCGTCCAAAGAAAGACCCAAAAATATACCTCTTATATATTTCTGTATCAGTTGATGTGGTAGTACAGAAAACAACAGCTTTGATTTTATCCTTCTGTTTCTCAAGCAACCGTCTCACAGTTCCTAAATGAACCACACAAAAGTTGAAAGATCAAATGCAGATTCAAATCAAAGTCCAATGTGCCACAGTCACAATGATCCCAAAAACATCCATAAAAATAAGAGCACATCATTGCAAATATCTATATCACTCAAAGAAACCACATGACCATGAATATCACTCAAAGAAACCATATGACCATGAATGTCACTCAAAGAAGCAACATGCACCTGATAGACTAAATATAATTTTGCTATAGGTAATTTTGTCAGTAACATCATGAAGAAACTCACTTATTGCCACATGCGCAGCTGGTTCTCGTGGATAGTTTTTGGCTTCTGTATATATACAACCCATAGCAATGCTGCATTCACAAGAGGGATAAATACCAGAAATGAATTAAAAATAATAATAAAAAAAAGTACGAGAATGTAAAGGCAGGAAACAAAAGAATAAGAAGGGTTTAAAAGCATGACAACCTTTCAAGTCCATTTTCGATGAGAAGTTCAAGGCAACACCTATAGCAATGACTCAAGGCATTTTCGGCAGCAGTATGATACTTTACAGCATACTTTGGACCAACAGTATGGATAACCCTCCTGCTAAATAACAGAATTAACTTTCACTTGTGTTCAAAAAAGATAAACTACAAAAATGCTACTATGAAATGTGAAATTTATGGGGTTGGATTAGTTAATAAAGAACAACAAATACACTCACCTTGCAGGAAGATCATATGCATTAGTAACTTTTGCCATCCCTGTCCTGCAACCACCCTGCAACAGAGAATTGTATAATTAAGAGCTCCTGAAAACATTAGATTACAAAATAATGTACAAGGCCAAATGAAACTCACTAAGGATGCACATTCTTCAGCAAGACCAGGTCCAGCTGCGGCATGCAAACCAGGGCTACTTTGCACTTCATCCAAGTTCTGTCACACCACTCAATGAATGCACGAAGGTAAGGAAAAGAAGAATACCAATAATAACAAAAAGCTTGGACATGTTCACAGAAAAAAAATCAGCCTATTGGTGATTCCCAAGTTTACTTTACTGACCATAAGTGAAGACAAAAGCATTTTAAATATCTACAGCAGAAGTTAGATGGAAATGCAGAGAGTACAAGAGACTATCAGTGCAATTATAAAGTACTTTTCTGCCAACTTCAGCCAAGGAGGAGTTGGATATATGGCAAGTTTTTTGAAAGAAGCATATAAATAAATCTGCACTTCTTGTTATCAGAAGAATTACCATTTTTGCATTTCAGATCCAGTTATTATCAGGATGTTTTTGAAGAAGAAATACAAGCCTTGGACCATTTACATACAGTACAGAAACCCAAAGAATTCTAAAAACAAAAGTTTTTTAAAAATAAAATAAATAAAAAAACCACAGAAGCCAATAACAGAATCTGAGACCAATGAAACATTTTGAAAGACAACTACACATTAGAAAGCAAAACACTCCAGGCATTTAAAAATCCAGAAGATATCCAGCAGTTATTTGTACTGTTGCATGTAGCATCTTCAGTAAAAACAGTTATATTAATTGTGTCCTTTTCCCTGTCAGTTTAGAATAGGCATAGTAACAAGTTTCTCTTCACTCCTAAAGAAGGATATTCTTTCTCAGATGAAATAGATTTTGACTTTAACCATTACCAAGGTGTTAATACATAAAAAGATTCATGATAATGTGAAGAAATACTACTTCATCTAGTAATTACCTCATTTGTAGAGTTCACCACAGCATCTACCTCAAGATTCCAAGGATTCCCTCTCCACAAGTATATCTTTGAGTTAATTTCATGATCCACAGGAAATCTAGAAATCAGCCCATTTCCACTACCCCCAGCCTCAGAAGCTGATGTCAAAGGGTCGGGAAAATAAGCATTAGGAAAAGGCCCATCTTCAGTTTCATAAGAATACCTAAACTCTGCATCACTCCATCGTGGAACTTGATCCAATGTGACCACAGAATCTCCACTATCGGTGGGCATTCCACCTCGATTGGGGGTTGCAGCCCCAGACCGATACATACTTCACCAATTTTCCAATCAAGCCTGTCCCTTCCCTTATCTCAAATAATTCCCACTAAACTAAAGATTGCCATCTGTTCAAAGCATTATGAAAGTTCAAAGGACCAGAAGAACTTTCACCAAGAAGGTAAAAATCTCCTGAAACAAAAAATAAATTAATAACTTCAACAAGCTAGGTCCCAGAACAGAAGCAACTATCATCAAAACCAACAGGAAACAACATGGAGTCCGCTCATTAGATCGTAAGTTCAAAATTCCATCCCAAAGTCATACACTTTCCAACAGGAATCTAAAAACCCAATTCACTAATCAAAAGATAATTCTCAATTCAAACAACAAAAGTGAACTTTGCATAATTACCAAAAACAAATCAATACATTACGCAAAATTACAAGTTTCTACACGTTCATAAACTGAAACACCAATGCATTCAAGAAAATTTTTTTATCCCAAAATGAAAATGCACACAAATTATTTGAGTAATCAACACACAAAATTAAGTAAATTACTCGTTCAAGAAATCGAAACATATCTATCCATATACAAATATACAACCCATACGAAATCTTCAAGTTACGGAACGTACCTCGCCCGTGAATTGAATTGATTTGAGATGTGGGGAAGCTGCAAGAACAGAGTTTCAGAGAGAAGGGGGTAGAGATATAGATGATTGTGAGGCGGAGGAAATACTGAAGGAAAGCTGAAGAAAACGAGAGGGGAACTGGGTTGGACCGATGGAAGGGGATCATATGATTATGATCCGATGTTACACTGTTTAGTAAATTATTTTGATGGAATTATTGCTGTCATGTTTTTGGTGTATTGCCACTTCTGGTAATTGTCAAAAATTTTCAGGGTAGAGGAAAAAAAAATGTATTTAACCTATTTTATATTTTTTTTATAAATTACTCCCCGTTTGCTTAAATTTTAAAAATAAGCTTATGCATTTTAAAAATGGTGAAGTCAAAATCCATCTACTATAAAATCGAGAATTTTATAAATACATTTTTTCAAATCAAACTCTTTTTAAATGATTAATTAGAAAAATTAAAATAATATATAACATGAGAGAGGGTGTTACTTGACTTTTTTTATTATTTTTATGGCAATATACTTTTGATTGTAGAATAGAATCATTCTATTGTCACAAATAGACACTCATGCTGAGTCAAAAGTGTCAAATAGTTTTGCAGGAATATAATTTTATTGGATGGTTTAAAATATGCAAATATTAAAAAAAAAAAAAAGACATTGACAAAATTTTTAAGACAACAAAGTAATAAAAATTACTAAGATTTTTGGGCCGCAAAGGTGAGTGTCAATCTTTTACCATCAACCCAATTCTCTTAACTAAATCATTTAATATATATAGAGAGGGATAATCCTACATAATGCATGACGTATGAATACACAATTAAGTCTTTAATAATTAATATTTTATTTTATTTTTTTAAAAAAATTTCAATAAAAATTATTTTAAAAAAATATATTTTATATATTATATTCTAAAAGGATAAACTAGAATCTTATAGATATTTGATCAAAATTATTATTATTTTTAAATAAAAATAATAATTAATTATTAACTTTAGCTATTAAGACCTAACGACACACTCCGTAGTGCACTCACAACAATGCATCTCCAATGAGGAGATGCATAATAGGATGCTTAAAATGAGATCCTCATATCACATCCCCACTTTTATGCACCCCTTATTTATGCATTCCTATCTTCTGATAGTTCATCTTTTTACATCATTTAAAATGGATGCAATGTTGTCAACTCATCTAATATTTAATTTTTTTTAATAATTGAGATCAACCCTAGCTATGTGAGAAAACCAAGTGTCTCCATCATCCATTAAAATACCTTTCTCTCTTACTTTATGGAGTGCTTAAATTAGCACATCTTTTTTGTCCTCTCTCCATCATCATTTATGCACCCCATTTCTCCACCCGCTCCAATAGATCGTCTCTCCCCCCGTCCCCCCGCCCCCCAGCCTCTTAGTCAGCCCGCCATAGGCACCTCCTTTGGCAGCCCCATTGGAGATGCCGGAGAGAAATAGAGACAAATTTTGGGTAATAATAATATGACTACTGTAAGGGGTAAAAAACCAAAAAGATTCATAAATGAATCTAATTTGTAATTTCCCGTTAGAAAAAAAAATTAGAAAATAAAAATAAAATAAAGGAAGAAAGAAAAAGGTCAAGAGTTGTAAAAAGTCAAAAGGGTCTATAGGACAGACCTTTTGAAAAAGGAAAAACTTGTCTTAAAACAGGTGTATCATGGTTCTTCTTCTTCTTTCTTTTCTGATAAATGATTGAGTTTTTGAGTAGAACCAGAGTCTTGAGACTACTTTCTTTCCAGCGCTTGTGAAACAAAACAATAATGAAAACCAGGATCTAAGAAAATATACTTTCTTGAGGAATGAAAAATTCCTTCACAAGTCCACAGTACTACTTCCAAATGTATACTTGTCTAAATTCAAAGGGGGCAAAATACTTATAACAGACCACACTTTAGTACTTGAATGACGGCATTTGTCTTGACAAGTTAAAAGCAATGCAAATGTACCGGTACATGGAGGAGAAAAATGTCCAAATAATTCCTTCACAGCATATGCGATGCGATCTTCCCATGCCATTATCTTTAAGCATAATGCATGTCTGATCTCATCCCACATGCAGATGTCCCCCCTGAATCTCAACAAGCCAATGAAATGTTCTATTAATCATTTAGCTTTCCCCAGACTCTAAAATCTGGACTAGCTCTTCAAGTGAGCAGGAAACAGATGCCAAAGTTTGGAAATCAGCAATGAATCCAAAAGGCAAGGCAACAGATTGCATTGTATGTCATCCTCCATTGTCTAACTGCAGCAAGAGAAAAAATATTTGAAGTTAAAACTGGAAAGATTTTGCGGAAAAAAGATCACCCCAGTATTTAGACCATGGAAAAGACATACAAATGAGCAGCTCTACCTGATCCATGAATCTGGTAGCAAACACAACCACAAAGCTGCTAAATTTATTCAATTCCAGCCTTCATTTTCAGTGAAGAGATGAAATTTTCCCTATCTTCTGGTGACATTGCCTCTGCTGAGCAATCTCCAACACCCCACTCAGCCCCACGGACACAGTACTTATCTAAAGTTGCCTGTCGATTCCTGAAGTGTGCGGACAAATATGAAACTTTCTTTTCTCGTCTATTTGCTTAACTTACAATATCTAGATTGAAGGAGGTCATGAATTGTGGAAAATACAAACTTCAGGCCAGAATTTAAGCAATCACATTAAAATGGGTTGTTCATGGCAAAATTGTTATCCTACAGAAATGTCATACTTGTCAGCTTGCTAATGCAAATCAAGAATCTTGCTGTCCATACCAAAAACTTCTCATGAAATTGGATTGAAGTATTCAGGAACTCAGTTTTAACTCAAAGGTGGTTCCATATGGGCTATATCCACCCTGAGGACATCAACTAGAACAGATAAATTGCAGAGTCAAAAGAAAGGTTTAGAAAGCAAACCATTCTAAACTTCCTGGCCTTATCATCTCTTTGATTATCTATATTAGAATAAGCAAGTTGATCAAACCATGCACTCATGCAAACTTTCATATCACTATTTATTAATTATCTGACTTCTTAGAAAATCAAGCAGTACTGAATTCAATTCTTTGTCATGGGCTAACAGGCTGCTTACCATTTCATTTTATGGCAAATGACTATTTAGTCAGAAGAAGGAAAAAAAGAATTACTTCTCTTTGTTTAACTTCGATTGCTCAAGCAACTTTTTGAGCAGGGGAGACTCCTTGAATCTTGCATCAGCCTCTGCATATTTTTTCTGATTTTCTTCTGAAATATTCAGTTTTCTTTACATCATTTCACGTTGAAGATTGTGAGGGGCATCAATTGAAATACTATTAAAGGATGACATACCATTCCAGCGGTTGAGAAAGTCAATCTGTGGTAACTCAGGACCAGGAACTGATTCTATCCCAGAGAAGCCGGAGAGAAATCCGGCATTAGCTGGAAACCAGAAATTCCGATTATCTTACCAGCTAAGCTAGGATGAAATAAAACTAAGTCTACAAGTGATGGGCTAAATTTTCCAGAAAGAACTAAAGAAACCTGACTTATTCAGTAATTATACGAAACTAGAAAGGATATAATTAAAGAATTGTTAGATGTACAAAATAAAAACATATAATACATATATTTGAGACACTCCAAGAAGATAAATGAAGCTGCCATCCAAGATAACACAAATCAGGATTCAATAGCCACATTTATGGACTGGATATTCACTGATTTTGTTCATGCTCCCATAATAATAGGCCATTCACATGTATAAATTGCATCCAAGTGGTTTTCTACCCAAATTTTGCTTCGAGTAATTAGTTCAGAAGAGGCTGTTACCTGATTTTCTTTAAATTAAACACCAAAGAAGAATCAGATAGAGAAAATAACTTATTTATCAGTAAAAAAAAAGGTACAACAATTCTTATGTATACATAACACGATTTTTTTTCTTTCTTTCTTTCTTCTTCTTTAGAAGGGACTCTTTAACGTGTGCTGCATTCTGTAATTTGTCAATCACTAGAATTTGCAGAAGTTCAGGCCTGTATTTTCTGTAACTAGTATTGCATTGAAATTTGAATACCATAAATTTTTTCCGAGCTCATTATAATTCAATCCCTGGTGACTAAAATCAATTGGACACTAAACCTTGACAGCTCTTATTTTCAAGAAATATTAATACCCATGACAAATTAAAGAAACCCATCCATAGAAACCGATAATCAAGTATTAGCAGTATAATAAAGTAAAAACTAAGTCCCACATTTAAAAAAAAAAAAAAATCAACACAAACGAGAAGGAAAAAACTTACCCGGGCCAGGACTGAGGATAACCAAAGCCGAAGTAGCCAAAGGCAGCAGGGATTTTCGAAGGATTTCTGGCATCAATGGTGGAGAGTGAGAAACCAAGTGAACGCTTTTCATACTTGCAGGAGATTCTTCTTTGTTCTTAAAGCCAGCAAGGAGTGGTCTAGAACTGTTTTGAGTGAAGGTTGAAAGCGAGGAATTGATGCAAGGAGTGCAGGAAGCAAAGACCATAGATGAAACCATTGTCTCTATCCTTTCCAACTGTCCCTGCTGCCAGTGCTCAGGTAAAGAAGAAGAAGAGAAACTGCTCTCTAGTACCAACTACAGGGCAGAAGCAGGCCGAGGGAAGGGACACACAGTTAAATGAATTAACGGTGACAATTTATGGCACGTTGCAAAAGTTGGTTTGTTCTTTTGCTCTGTTCTTTTTCATTTCATGTACTCAACCACCATTCACCAATTTTTATAAATTTTATTAAAAGAGTTTAGGAAGAAAAAAAAAAATTGGCGATTGTATTAAATCAAATATGTGAAAACAATTACAAAGGTGTGAACTAAGTCACGTGAGTCTTCTACTTCTATCGTGGCACCCGCACTCAATTCTCAAACTGATTGAGTGTTCACACTAAGATAAATTTGATTTTCTTATTACTTGCATTAATATCATGGTGCTTCTAAATTCCTTTTAATTCTCCTAAAAAAAAATCTTTTATAAAAGTATGATATAATTATTCAAATTTTATATGATTTCTCCACATATTACCTTCTATTTCATTTTGAGTTATATTTTATACGTTGAATAATATTTTTTATATAAATTTTTGAATTTTTATATATTATATTTCCTCAATCCGAAATTGAATATTCAATTTTGTACCCCTTTTTTTTAAATAAAAAAAATTGATTTAGTTAATTTTAACCTTATAATGTCACCTTTCTTAATAAAAATTTAATTAAATTAAAAAATAAGATATTTAATTTCAAATGAAAAAAGTAATAGATATATCATTTCTATATAATATGAATTTTTTTTTAATAGATACTTTAAGAGATACACCCACTCGCTCTATGTGACCAGGGATGTGAATGCAAAAATTGCCCACATTTAGAGGATTGAACTAAATCCGAAGTTCCAACAAAAATGAGTTTGATTTGAATATAATAATATAATTCCCGTTGTAAAATCGTTACTAATTTAAAAAATGAAACATTTAATTTAAGATAATGCAAAATATGAATAGACACGTTCGATTCAGATAGAAGGAAAGTACTCTTATCTATCATTAAATAAAAAATACTAATCATTAATTTACAAGAAAAAAAAAATATCCTAAAATTTCCTTTAATCATTCTCTTAAAATACTTATATATTTTTCAAAAAAGGATAATATAAAAAAATATATTCAAATATCTAATTAACTAACATAATAATTAAATTCATTGAAATGACTTATATAAAAAAAATTATTTTTCAATGGTTTCCTTAGATTGGGCCAACTAGTTGAACTAGTGAAATTGTAAACCAATCACCAGCTCGAAGCCTTTGGTTCATCGTAGAAGATTTTATCAAACCCGTAAAATGACCATTCATCATCAAATCAATCATTGATATACCATTCCTCATTCAAGATGATCTCCAAATTGAAGAAATCTATGAGAGCACCTAAGAAATTTGGCCTTCCCCTTTGGAGCAGTAACTAATTTCGCTGCCCTGTCAGTGTCTGTAACCTTCGAAAAATGCTGTTCTTTCTCATCTCTCTCAACACTTTTAATGATACGAAGCATTAGAAATTCACATTATAAAAAACCAAGTTTCAAAAGAAATCAAAGAAGCCAAAATGGCTTTGATCATACACGAATAAGCAACACAATACCAAGAAGTAAACAACAGACAAAGGTGAAGGGATTCTTGTCTTTCCCCTTCATTTTTTCTAAGACACTAATGCAAAGATGTTGTGCACACATTTCATTACATGCCAACGGCAACAAAATCTCAACAGATGGCCATAATGTTTGATTCAATCTTCTAGCATGGCCTTTGCTGCATCAACCAGTGCTGGTCTAAGATCATCAGTAGCTCGACCAAGTACAGTGTACCCTTCGTTGTCCTCAGCATCCACATTTGCTCCATGCCTAATGAGAAGGAGAGCCGCCTGAAATAAGTAGAACTAGAGTGGCATAATAAAAATCTTAAAAACTAGCAAGAAAATTTCTATCACTGATTATAGACCACTCATAGATTCAAGAACCGTGAATGAATTCATATTTTTACCAAGTCAAGGAAGTTCAGTCGAAAATTAAAAATATTTAATATGACAAAATTTGTCAAAAATTATCACAATAGGGAAGGTTTACACCAATTTTTCCAAGAGAAATGTATAAGACAACATTAAAAAACTAAGGATTGACTGAATGAACATCTCTCCCAGCTTCAGATAATTTCACGGCGTAAAACCATATATATATAAACCCTCATCTCAGTCTGAGTACTAAACCAAGCATATGGAAGTGGAATCATACAGCTCAACCAACCATTGAACAATGTAGGATAATGAAAATAACTGGCCATTTTCTCCAAACTACTGACTAATGTAGATGTTTAATAAAACTACATGGATACATAAATGTGTACCATATGTGTGTGCTATGCTGCTAAGAAACAATGAAAAGTACTAAAATATACCTCTTTGTTGTGGCATATCACTGCATTCATGAGAGGAGTTTGACCTGCTTTATCAACATCATCAACCTCTCCTCCTTCCTCAATTAAGAGTTCACACAGTTCAGAGTTCCCTGTACTTGCTGCACGATGCAATGGGGTGCATCCAACCTGATTAAATGACCATGAATCAGCAAAAAACATTCATGAATTTTCCCACTATAAGATCCGTGGAGTAAATACAAACTGAAAAGCAGCAAATTGATATTTTATCAATGTATGTTTAGTGTAAGGTTGAATGTAATAACCAACTTTTATCTTGATAAATACTCAAATCAAATCTCCAAAGCACAAAGCCTGGAATCTTAAGGATGGATCCTCAATTCTTACATGGACCCCAGAGCACATCTGGAGAATCATGAGAATCTATATTCATAGTAACGGAGGTCACAAACACTCGAGCAAAGTGATTCAAGTGGGAGACATCTTTAGCCTTTTAATGTATACAGAAAACTATTTTAGATTAAAGAGTTACTTTCACCATTTCTTTTATGTCTGGATACAAGAGAAAAATGATTCAAGAGTTGAATGAAATAGGAGACCACAGCGCCATGTCACAGATTCTCATTTGTTAACAATATTTCTCTTAATTTTTTTTTTTCTAATTATTCATAATATAGTGTTTTTTATCTTAAAATATTCACATATTCTGACAGTTGGAAAAATTGGAGTGTAGATGTGTGACCAAACCTTGTCCTTCAGACTGAACTTCGCACCATGAGAAAGCAGGATTTCAGCTATTTTCAACCGACCCTTGCTAGCAGCATAATGGAGAGCTGTGCGACCACCATCGTTTCTTAAGTTAACATCAGCTCCTGCCATGAAAAATTCGAATCAGAAGATATATGTGTAACAGTAAAGACTGAGAAGGATGCCGCCTTCTTAAATGAAAAATGATAGATTCATAAAAGCTGCCCATCAGTCCCATCAGAAACTCCAAGAATTCCATGTAGATTAGCATCTCCCAATAGAGTTAATATGCCTTTCACATGCTTGTTGGAGTAATTCCAACTATTTTGAGGCTCAACGAGAAGGACAGATAACGAGGTGAAAACTGTGCCATATTTTCTTTAACATTCATAATACTAGGTTGAAAATTCAGAGTTAGGGCACAGGAAAGCACATGATACAACGCTATACAGCCCAAACTGACTTAATAGCACCTTTCACTTTCCATTCAAAACAATACCTATTCTTTAGCCTTGGAGAATATTAAGAAGAGTACATTCTTCAAGGCACACTACCCAAAGGCAGGACAGAAACAAACAAATATTCAGAATTCAGCACGAACCTCTACTCAGCAAAATTTCCACTATTTCTGCATTTCCACTGCTTGCGGCAGAATGCAGCGGTGCCCAGCCTTCTTCATCAGCATTGTTTATGCCACTTATAGACGGCTCAGAAGCAGATAATAATTTCACAACCTGAAGAACCCATAAACCAAACTCCTCAAATACATACTTGTGACAGTAATTCAAATAGGCCAACCAAGCCAGCAAATATAATAGACCATTCAATTATAAAGGGAAGAATTCATATCAATGCTAAATGAAACAACTCTTACATACATCGTTCCGTTAAAATTCAAAATTAAAAATAAAAACCAAAAAAAAAAAAAAGAATTGGAGCAAAACAGCATTCTCAAATCAGAAAATACTACGAAAAATAAGATTAGAAACCCAAATAACTGTTGCATTTGCCAATTAATCTAAATTGAATTCCGAAAGCGGGGGAAAAAAGGGACCTCAGAACGGCCAAAGGAGACGGCAACGTGAAGGAGAGAACGGCCGTCTTCATTGCGGAGGGAAAGGGCTTTGATGAGTTGCTGCTCCGAGAGGTTCTTGAAGAGAGAGGCGTCGCCATTTTCAGCTGCTTTGAAGAGGTCTTGGGTTTTGCTTAGGTTGAGCTCGGAATTGGAAGGTGATGTACCGTCGACTTCCATTTTCAATGGCTTACTCGCCCGAGAATAGAATTTATGAAAGTGTTAATGTCAATTGAAAATTGAAAAAAACTATTCCATCCATCCGTCGGTACGTAATTAGATGTTGTATTTTAATTTACATAAATTTTAAAAAATTGAGTTGATTTAATTCATTTTACACTTAACAATATCAATTTCATAAGAAATTTTTTATTATTTTAGAAAATGAGATTTTCATTTTCAAACAATCCAAAATGAAAATATGACATTCAATTTCGAATGAAGGGAGTATTATGTTTCCAAGAAAGAATCTATATTATCTATAGTGGTTAATATATAAAAGAAGGCTCGAATCTCCTATTACGTTACACGATTGTATATCATTCTCTATCATATCAATAGAAATCTAACACATATTTCTTAAAAGATAAAATTCCCTATTGTTTAATTTACCTTTTTAAATTTTAATATTAAAATATATTAAAAGATAATAACTAAAGATAGCGAATAACATCTTAATTAATATTTCATTAGCATGGAGGGAGTCACACACAAAAGAATAAGCGGATATCCAAACCCATAAAAGGACTGTGAGTTGAGAGGCTAACAAGTGTCCTCATTAAAAACTAATGCATGTTCATTTTTTGAATATTTTAGAACAAAGTTTAAGTATGTCCAAATCACTTATTTTCACTTATTAAATGTTAAAAGATTATGATAAAAACGTCTAATTTTTAAATATTTCTAAGACATGATAATGAAGTTTTCAAGAGTTTTATTATTATCTATAGAAATTCGATTTATCAGATTTTAATCTTTATAATTAAAATTGATTATTATTATTATCACAAAAAATGCTTAACTAATTTAATTTTTGAAACTTTTGCATACAAATATTTTGATTTAATTCTAAAATATTAAATGATTCAAATTAAATGAATTATCTTACCTGTCATCCATTTATCTACAAAATGAATGATAATAAAATTTTCAATTAAATAAATATTTATCTATCAAAGTTTAATTGCATTTTGACTATAAATAAATAAATTTGATACTAAAAGGCTATTGAAAAACTCACATTCTTAAATATTTATTTGTATAATACAATGGTAATGTCTGACACTAACAAAAATAAATCATAAGATTTAGTGATTTATAATTATACATTTCTATAGTATAAAAATTTTAATAATTTTTTTGATTATTTTTATATGTAATTTAAATAAATATTTCATAATATAATATTTAATACTTATATTCATTGGTTTAGAATCATATTTGGAACGAGCACAGCAACCATGCATTGTGTTAGTTTAATACCACAATTTATAATGCAATAAGAACATTCAATGAATTAGATTCATATAAATTTAAAATTCCCCATTCAATTTAATTTTTTGGGAAATAATAACTAAATATTATAAAATGCTATAAATTTTCATCTCACAGAGATAGTCCATATTTCATTTTTTTTTTCCTTCAAATTGTAGTCTACTCTCTTCTTTAAATAGGAGTAATTATAAGGTAAAAGAACCAACATTCTCTCTTTTGTTCATTAGCAACCAATTGCCTTTGATTTTCTTTCCACTACAATTAATGTGATTTTATTTTATCTTTAATATTTTAATACAATTCATTAAACGGTTGGAATTCCTTAATATTGACATTAATTTAAATGAAGATTATACAATCAAAATTACCCTTAAAAATAATTAGATTAAGTGACATTTGTCAATCTAAAAAAACTGAAACTGGAATTTTTTGAGGGATCGAGATAGTAGTATTTATAAATAATAAATTTATCTAAAATGAAATCAAATTACCCATCATATCATACTCGAAATTTTTATATTTAATTTCATTATTTTGATATTTGGTTTATATCAATATTAAATGATAAATTTATAATTAAAAGATAAAGACTTTGCATATTCCAATACAATTCCAATGAGAAGGGTATTTTTATCAAATTATACTACAGGCTTACCTAATAACTCTCGTCTCGTTCAGAATTGAATGTCCTTATACATTAATTAAATATCTTATTTCTTAAAATAAATAAACTTTTAATATATAGTTTTATTAAGTTTCTTCTTAATTTAAGGATTTATGTCTATGCTAAAGGTCAAACTACTAATTTATGAAAGTTAAACGCACTCTTTATTTACTGATCAAGTCAAAATGGAATATTCATTTCAAAGGGAGATAGTATTTAGGATTAAGGATTCCACAAAATCTTTCTCAAGAAGGAAAGGATTTCTTGAAAAAATGTCTTTACAAAGATCCCAATAGGAGAGTTGCTGGAACATCCCTTCATTGCCAATGTCAGATCCTCAGAGTATTTGAGTAATCAAGAATTGCCTCAGCCTAATATTGCTCCATGGTTTTTCCGTGAAGACATGTTCACGGCGCAACCTGGGAACGCCACCGAGGCTACCAGCGAGGCCAACCCGAAACAAGGTGGTGGGAAGTCATCGCATCTTCCTTCAGAAAAAGAACTTCTAGCGGGAATTTATTGACAAAAGGAGGAACTCAAGAACTCGTCAGGATTTGCAGCTGCAATGGTTCTTTTATGTTAATGTAATTAATACTATTATCTAAAATTCTCTGTTAATGACATTTTTTAAAAATATGTCTTTGTGATGTTTACATTAGCTGGAGTCGGTTTTTGAAATAACAAGTTTGTCAATTAACTATCTCTCTCTCTTTGTATAACTGAATGTGCTCAGTTTCCATCACTTCCTTCAACCTGGAGTTTATGCTTACATGCCTGCAACTGCAAGTTTTATTGAAAAATGTTTTGCTGGTTTATAAAAGACTTCCATGGTTTTTTCGCATCTAATTTCCAGGTTTTGTGGTGATCGGAGATGGGGAAGAAAGCAAGGATAGAACTCCCACTATACTGTAAAAGTTGAACTGATTAGTATTTAGAAAAGGAAAAAACAGAGCTAATATTTATTAGATTATTATGATTTTATGAGTATAAATATTTAGATTAAGTTATTAATTATTTAAACGAATTTTCTTAGAGAGGCGCACGTGCAACGATGAAGATGAGGGATGGCAGGCAGCATCCGTTGAGAAAAAAATTGTCACGTAGGAGAGAGGAGCAAGGGCAAGAAATGTTTATAAATAGAAGAAAATTTTGATATAGATCCGATTCATGTCCCTACACATATCAAGTTAAAGAGTATTATTTATTTTTTTCAATAATAAAATACAAATACTTTGTGGAATGATGTGATTTAATGTGATGTACAACATCCAATGGATCGGGATCATAATAGAATTTTCTTTAAAAAAGAGAGAGAAGAGAAAAAATAATAAATTAATAAAAAAATTAAAAAGACTAAGACACCCCCTAGACATGAAGAAATGGCTATTTTTCAATTTTTAAGAATGAAGGGATTTAAGTTTTAATGTTTGAGAATTTATTTGAATTGAATTCCATGTTAAAAGTTTTAAAATTTTTAAAATTTTAACTTTATAGTTTGGACAAATATTACAAAATTACTAATCTTTTTTAAATGAGAGAATCTCCATTTTAGTCCCTAATCTTTTTTAAATGAGAGAATCTCCATTTTAGTCCCTAATCTTTTATAATTTTTCCAGGTAAGTCCTCCTTCTTTATTTTCATCTTCTTGTTTCTCCAATCTTTTTTATTTTAACAAATTATATCCCAATTTGTTTTATGTAACTTTTAAAATCCTTAATCACTTTTTTCTTGAAAAGCAGGTTCTAAACTTTTTACGTGTGGCTAATGAAGTCCTTCTTACTAGAGATTTTATTTTTTAAGAAAGATCAATTATCGAGATCTATTTTTTGGATCATTATGACCATACATAAATTGTTAAGTAGTGTTTTAAGGATCGGATAAATTTGTATTGTGCAAAACCATCGAGAAAGTCTAACATGCATTGGATCAGCCTGTTCAACTAATTAACCGTTAAACCGGCTAGTCAAGTATCAAATTGCATGGTTTATAAAAGCATTTTTTTTAGGCAAAATAAATAGAAAAAAATCAACTTCTAACCAAATCAAATCCCAAGTTTCATATCTGATTCATATGAGAATCAAAGCATCCGTTGACTCCTCCTCCTACTAACATGTCATATCTGATCTAAATGTTCTTATCTCCAAAGTTGGCTACGCTTCATTATTACAAGTTTTGAACAGTAAAAAAAACAGGCTTATTAATTTTATAAGAGAGAGAGAAATCGTGATAAAAAATAAAGAAGAAGGAAAACGATAGAGAAGAGGAGGAAGAGGGTGGTGGAATCTTAGATGTGAAAATCGATTGGAGCACTTGAAGCAATACTGTTTCAAGATTCTGTCTTGGTTGTGGGAAAATAAGAAGAGCCATGCTGGTTAGAGAAGAAGAACAAATTTAGGTAAAATGAAGTATTAGGGTAATGGGTCCGAATACAAACTTGTAGAGGAAAACAAACTTGATCCAAACTTGAAATGAACTACAACCTATTCGGCCTTAATATAGAAGATCGGCAATTCTAATGCCTAAGACGAATTAAAATTTGCAACTTCTAACCTAAGACAAGACAAAGTTTACAATCTAAGATCATGTGACAAACAAAACAATGAAACATCACATGATGACCGAAAATGATTCTACCAACATGACTAAATGACAAAGTGAATCTTCTTGTGACTTCATTGTGTGAGGGCTCTCGGTTCATGTTTGGTGATGACTCATCTTGATGCAGTAATATGTTGAGGATTCTTAATACAAGACAAGACTCTTTCACAAGATGGAAAGAGCTAAATGACAAGACTACGAAATAAGATACTATAGGATAAAATTCAAATGTTACAGTGAAAAGGACATTATCGTTACACATTTATGTGTTACTTTAGGTTATATTAATAAAAAATTTATTCATAATTTTTAATTATTATTTTTTAATATATTTTAATATTAAAAAATAAACATATAAATTATGAAAATTTAATTTTTTAGAAATGTATATTGAATTTTTAATAATATAATAGGAAGTGATATACAATTATATGTGTTGTATTACTTAAATGGGCCAAAGCCTAAGATTGGATGGGCTTATGGGAGATGTTACAAAGTCACAAGCCGTTACATATCATGTCTCTCATTCCCCACAAAATTCTCGTTCTTCTTTAACTTATAAATAATAAAAATATTATACAATGGTGGATGTTTATCATTAAAATTTTAATTTAACCAATTGTAGGTTATAGAGGATTTATAATTAAACTTTGTATATATTATTACATCTTTTTTTGGTCTTTTCATTTGTATAGATGTATTATTAATTTAAAGATGAATAATATTATTTTTATAGATTTTAAAATATAAAATATATAATTTTTAATTATAAAATTATAAGTTCAATTGCGTTTGAACCATTAAGTCGTGAATTAATATATTTTTTGATTTGATATTCAGTCTAGTTTTGGTCTAAACATGACAGACCACTTTAACAAAGAGCCTAAATATTTTAAAAAAATGAAAAAAAAAATTATTTCCAAATTTCACATAGTTTTTTATTTGCTTGCAAAATATAATGAACAATGATATTTATAATTCAATAAAAAATTCAATGAATATGATTCCTATTCATTTATTGGAAATAATAACTAAACATTATTAAAAATATTGTTTTCATCCAACAAAGATTGTCCATATTGTTTTTCTCTTATTCCAAATTACAGTCCATTTCTTTTTTAAAGCGAAGTACTTTTGATGTACAAAGACCAAATTTACCTTATTAAAAAAATGCAATTAATTCTCTCTTTTCTCCATTCTCAACTAATCGTGCACCTTAGATTTTTTTTTTTCCAAGACATGTAATGTGATTATATTTTCTTTTTAATATTCCAATACAATTAATTAAAGGTTGTTGAGTTTTTTTAATATTGACAATACATTAAATGAAGATTACACTAGCAAAATTACCCCTAAAAATATTTAAACGGACTAAATAAACAACCGTTTCTAAATCTTGGGACCAAGATAGAAATATTTATAAATAATGTAATTTTGATCATTTATTATTTATATATAAAATGAAATCAAATTACCCATCATATGATTCTTACAAAGGGCAAAATCCCTCATTTCCTCATTTAACTTTTCTCGTTTGGTCATGCATGTCCATATTTTTTTTTTATTTATCATTGAGAATTTTATAACTTTTTACGGATAGATCAACTAAGTCCTTTTCATCCAAAGATATATTTTTCCATCAATTTCCACCTGAAAAACATATTTTATTTTATTTTTTTTCCTGTCAAAGGATGTAAAAACGGAACTTCACTGTTCCCCATCTTCATTTTAATAAAGAAAACTTTCCCCAATCTCCAATCCCTCAATTTCCATGAAGTGCAAGATTGAGCGCCAAAATCTCAAATCCAAAGCCCTGATGGAATCTAATATGGTAGATGACAGATAACCTACAGAAACACCTCTGCAAATTTGCAATTCCCGATTCCTTCATTTCTTTTAGAAAAATAATTAGATCTCTAAAAAGAGGGGGAAAATTTTCTGATTTCAAACTGGTGCACCAAGGCCGAAAGTGTTAAGAGTACCAAACATTGGATTAGGTAATTCACACATGTAAACGGAATGAAGCTTTCTTAGTCTTGTATAAATATGCATATTTAGGAAGATCAGGAATTGTTATAAACGGGGCATCCCATCCCAATCAATATCAGTTTATATTCTTTAGATCTGAGTAAGAGAAAAGTTTTCAGTCAAAAAGAACAGTTTTGATTAAGTCTATGGCTTCTCTCAACTTCAGACAAATGCTGTTTCTGGTGTTCCTAGTCCTGGTGCTGCAAACCCAAATGGGCAAATCTCAGATGGATCAGAGATGCACAACGACAATGGCTAACTTGAACACTTGTTTCCAATTCGTGTTGCCGGGGGGCCTCCAATTCCGTCAAGATTGTTGCGCAGCACTCCGGGCAGTTGACCAAGGATGCATTTGCATCTCGGTTCAAATTGCTTCACGCCTTCAAGCTAAATGCAACCTCCCACCCCTCACATGCTCCGGAGGTGACTCCCATCAATTTTCTCTCCTCCTTTCCCCGGACATGCAAATTAGGGTTTTGGATTTTGGATTTTGGCACTCATTCGTGCACTTTGGGGAGATTGAGGGAGGAAAGATTGGGGGAATGCTTTTTTCATTAAAATCAAGATGAGGAAAAAAATTTTAGTGCAGCCATCGCAGCATGTCATTCTATTAATTTTTTTTCCATATGTATAATGGTGCCAGATCAAAATATTGCACATTTAACACCGCTTTAAAGTCTTCTTCCGACCCTCTTTGTTTCCGTTTGTTTGCATGTTATTAAGATTTTAGAATCTCTTCACAACCTAAAAAATCTTAAATTTTTTACCATTTTAAATTTCAAGTCCTTAATTAAAGCTAAATATGATATGCACTACTCTGTCATTCTGTTGACTCGAATCCAAAGGAATTTTGAATTTTTGAGAACACATCAATCAATAACTGTTCTTGAACGCAATACACTATAGTTTCTTGGGCAGGCATGGATAGATGGAATTGCCTTTTCCAATGATTCCAAAGATAATTGACCTTTTTTTTTGTTTTGTTTTTGTTTTTTTAATCATTTGATTGTCAGACAATCTGCCTCCACACATGTTGGTGATGGCGGCACACCTGTTCGTGACATCTCAGGAAGAATCACTTCCAAAAATCTACAACTCGATTTATCTTTCTTCTTCTTCTCCAATTTATTCGGTTATCAAATTTTCTTCGATTTCTTCTTAGATTTGATCTTCTTCAACATCTTGCCTTTTTTCCCTTTCTTCTTCTTCTTTAATTTGTTCTAGGGTATCAACATCTTCATCCAGAACTAGATGCAATTTAAGTCCTAACATCTTGTCAGAAAGCACGAAGAATATTGAGACGATGATCAGTTTGACTTAGAAAGCTTTAACCTTCCCTTCAATCTGACCGACAGGAGAAAGAATGTGGGCCGACCATCTTGGCTCAGTGACGACAATTGTGGTGAGAAATTCTGCCCCTCTTTCCTCACATGACCTCTCATCAACAACCTTGAACAAACAACCGATGATGACTAAGAGGAAGATGATTTTCCCGAACACAACTCATCAATTCTATAATCATCATCAACCCTTCTCTGATCCTAGTTTGGCAGCCCAATTGAGATGAGTTTAAAAAGTTGAGGCCAAATTTGATTGCGATAGTTAAAGAGTTTGTACGAAAACAAAGTTAGGCAGAAGAAGACATTAAAACTGTGTTAAATGTGGAATATTCTGATATGGCACTATTATACATATGGAGAAAAACTACTGGTCTACTACATCAAATCAATAGGATGATATGGTGCAGTAGCTGAATTGAAAATTTTCTCGAAGACGAGTAAACAGTGAAGTTATGTTTTTGCCCCCTTTGATTGAGGAAAAAAGGAAAAAGAGAATAAAATATGTTTTCAAGTGGAAAATGACAGAAAGTGCACTTTTCGGATGAAAAGAACCTAGTTGGTCTGCCTGTAAAAAGTTAGAGGATCCTTAATGGTAAAAAAGAGATATGGACTTGCATGACCAAACGAAAAAAAGTTAAAAGGATGAAATGAGGGCTTTTGCCTTTTACAAAATTATATATTGCACATTATATAGTATCACATTTTTTCGATTTTCATATCCTCTATTAAACTTTTGTGTGACACTCGAATTGAACATTCCGTAGGTCAAATAGTACATCTCATATCAAAATATATTGTTTATTTAAATACGTGTTAATCAGCATTAAGAACGTGGAATTTGATTGAATCGATGTCATCCTTTATGTAAGTTTAGATTTAACCGTTTATAAGGTAAAAGACCAAATTATCCTTATAAAAAAGATTCGACTAATTCTCTCTTTCTTTTCATTCTTAACCAATCTCCTTTGAATTTTTTTTCCACTACAATTAATGTAATTTTATTTTCTTTTTAATATTTCAATAAAATTCATTAAGGGTTGGAATTTCTTAATATTGACAATACATTATATGAAGATTATACAAGCAAAATTACCCTTAAAAGTAATTAAACTAACTAATGTTTCTTAATACACATAAAAATGAAATTGGCATATTTTTGTTCAATGAAGATAGTACTCCTTCCAACACTAAATATAAGTCACCAATCGTCATTTTGTAAAAACTAAAATAATGTTTTTTTACTCTAAAATGCCTTCTAGTCACATTTTCAAAAATCTAAACACCATTTAATGAGTATATCATTAGAGGGGTGATACAGAAAAAATATTTTCAAATACCTAATCAATTAACAACAACAACTTTTAATTAGTGACAAAAAAAGTTAATTAGAATGACTTTTGTTTAATGACGAACTGAGTAATAGCTATAAATAATATAATTTTGATAATTTATTATTTATATATAAAATGAAATCAAATTATACAATATAACAGAATTATATAATACACATCATATCATTCTCTGAATTTTAGACGATTAATTTCATTATTTTGATATTTGATTTAAAATCAATATTATCACATTCATTCAAAACTTTCCACTCGAGTCGGACATGAGGTACGTCAAACAATACATCTTATATCATAAATATATAATTTATTCAGTTATTTATTTTCAAAGACATATTAATCATTATTGAGAATTTTAGATTTGATTGACTCAACATCATCCTTTGTATAAGTTTAGATTTAAGCGTCTAAATATTTATTTAACATATTAAAAAGAAATATAAGTTTTGTCTTATTAAAATTATTAGTGCATTCGAATCTTGATAATGAAAAAGGGAGAATGGTCAATATAATACACAAATTTAGATCCAAGATAAACTTTAATAATTAATGATTAATTTTTGCCAATTGAATATCCAAACAATTTATGACTGCCAAACAAGTACTTCCAGTCACTTTGACATTTAAATCTGGCAACAACGTCACGTGCCAAACACATGGCTTCGACTAGTGGGGAAAAATAATCCATTCACAAAAAATTCTATTATTTTTTCTTTCTTCTTCTTCCCGGCAAATTTCCAGTGATAATCCCTGTTCAACAAGACTGTTGGGTGTCTCAAGAAGGAAAAAAGGGGCAGAACGTTCAGTTCTATTTTTTTTTATTGATGACCGAAAGAAAAAGAGATGATCTAAGCTAATGGCAGAATCAGGATGGAAATCTACCATGGGCTAACCTACACTTACACATACATATAAGGAAGGCAAGAGTGGAACAAGAAAACTTGTATATACAATCATCTATGTTCAAAAATAAACAAAACAAAGGGACAAAAAACGTACACTATTGAAGTGTACTCTACAATGTTTTTGAGAGTAGAATTCATCTATTATTGAATCAGATTCGATATCTTCAATAAGTTCTCTTTCAATGGCCATAACCACTGAATTGGCAAGAAATTCGTCCCCTATTCTGTTGTGAAGCTCAGTTTTCAGACGCTTCATAGCTGAAAATGCTCTTTCTGTAGTTGTCGTGGTAACAGGAATAGAACAAGACAAATCAACCTTTCAATCAAGTGATAGTTCTCTGGCTTTTTTTGTTTCAACTAATTCCCGACATAATTCAGAAATGGTGGATATGATTCAGAAAGGGTCGACATGTTCTGAAATTTCTTATGGCAAGTTACTTCAAGCTTGTAATGTTCCAATTACAACTTTAGATAATGTCTCTCACGATTAGTGAAATCATCAGGATAATATTTCTCTGCAAGAGTGCAAATATGATCAATGTTAAATGATTTGAAAGCATCCTTGGGTTCTAAAGCCGAGCTAAGCATAAGGAGCTCCACTACCCTCTCGTTGAATAGATTATTCAACTCCAACAGCTGAAAATCTATTGTGTCGTTTAATATATCAATGCGGTAATGATGTTCAATTGTGAGGACATCATGTTGCTGACAAGTATGACCTGTACCTATTTTGTAACTTGAACTCATGTTGGATATATCAATGTCATACTTTGTGCAAAATGAATTCAAAAGCATCGAAAGAGGGCCAAATCCTTCTTATGTCAAGTTCTAAAGGACAGCTTTTGTAGTTGAGACCAAGTCCAAGGCATTTAAGATGTCTGGAGATTTGTGTTGCAATGCTCGACAAAGTAAATCAGTGATTCCTATAATTTTGAGAATCAAATGCAAAATAAATATGAATTCAAACTATTTTATTGCAATTAAAGCCCCTTTAGCTTGACCACGTATAGAGTTAGAGGAATTTAAATCATCACCCAATGTTTGAACAACTTGAATAGGTGCACCAAACATATCAATCAAGCTGCAAATAGAATCAAAATGAGAGCTCCAACAAGTTGATCCAGCTCGATGAAAAGTACCAATTTGATTAGCCCCTCTACCCGTCTCACATTCACTAGTATCTAACATACTTGCAATTTCAATAGCTTGAGCAGATTGCAACTCCATATGTCGTTTTGGAGTAGTACCAACAAGATTGACAATGGAAGTCAACGTTGAAATGAATAACCAAACAAAGGACTCAGTTTCAGCAGCTGCAACTAATGCTAATTGAAATCGGTGGGCCAAAAAGTGTATATAATAGGCATATGGGTAATCTCTAAGAAATAAGGCTTGTAATCCATTCCATGCACCACGCATGTTGCTAGCACCATCATAACCTTGATATCGCATACTGTGAATATCCATATTGAAACAACTAAAGACATCGGATATCTCTTTCTTAAGAGTCAATGCTGTAGTGTCTGCAACATGCACAATATGAAAAAAATGCTCTTGAAAAAATCCTTGGACATCAATAAATCTCAAAACAATTGCCATTTGCTCTCTGTTAGATATATCCTTTGCTTCGTCAACCAAAATACAAAATTTGGCATCCCCAACTTCTTCTCGAATCCTGCTTCTCACTCTATTAGTGAGTATATGCAGAATCTCCTTTTTAATCAAATGTAAGGTATACTTAGCATTTTGTGGAGCTTTTTCTAAGACAAATCTGCAACCCCCTTGTTGTACTTTCCTACAAACTTTATCAATTCAATAAAATTAACACGGTTTCTCGAATTAATGAATTCATTATGAGCTCTAAGGGTACATGATTGCAAAGTAAACCATTGAAGACTCTCAATCGATGTCGTAAGTCACAACCTATTTTTTTGAATTTCTTCTTCACTTTGCGCATTCATTACTTTGTCAATATGCTGAGAAATGTTCATTAGATCATCACAAGATTTCATTGCATTGGAATGTGGTGAAGTGGGACCTCCAACATGCATAAAAAAGGCTTCATTAGCCCTTTTCCAACTTCTAAACCCCTCACCAGTTAATGCAGAACGGTTTGCTATTTGCTTTTCAAAAATGAAGCATGGAAAACAAAATACCTCATCTTTGCTCGGGGAATACTCTAAAAGGATTGAAATTGAAGATACTGACTTCCGGACTTAGTCCGTGGAAACTCTGCAAGATTTGTTTGATAGGCCCCTGCTTTTATACAAGCTCATCTAATCACATAATGCTGATTAACGGGATGATTCCATATTGGAATACGTGACCTCAGATCCCTTACAAGAGAAGTATCATCGAATTCAACTCTTTGAATTTTTGGAGGAAGTTTTTCATGAGTAATTGTGTTATCAACATAGGACGGAGAATGAGAATTACTTGCCGATACATCCACTCTTGGTTTGAAGAACACCAAAAGAGTTTTTGCTCCCCTTTTTTTTTTTGGTTGTTTTTGCTCCTTTTTTTTTCTGTTTTTTTTTGTTGTCGTTCCATTATGATTTAAATTTTAGACCTAAAAGGGGCAAGATTAAGATTATAATGAGCAACATTTTAACAAAATAAGAGCAAATCAATAAAAAACTAAGTACACCAGTCATTGCTATACATTTAACAACATAACAGCAAATCTAAATACACTAGTCAGTGCTCTGCATTTAACATAAGTAAAAATCTAAGCACACCAGCTTGTGCTCTGCATTTAACATAATTAAAAATCTAAGCACACCAGCCAGTGCTTTGCCTGTAACAATATAAGTAAATACTTACAACTTTGAAGCCTCGCAAGCGAATTAGAGAGAGGTACTTTTAGACTCCACAATGTGTATATTCTGACACTCCAAATGTATAGTGCATATTATTCCTGCATTTCAATTTCTAATAAGTTTAAATGTAAATTAAAAAACTCCAAAAAACTTAATA
Organism: Parsonsia alboflavescens; assembly: GCA_028571225.1. Classification (NCBI taxonomy): domain Eukaryota; kingdom Viridiplantae; phylum Streptophyta; class Magnoliopsida; order Gentianales; family Apocynaceae; genus Parsonsia; species Parsonsia alboflavescens. The sequence goes on from JAOXNR010000013.1 coordinate 11,659,459, forward strand.
CAAAAATGCCCTAAATATGTAGTAACATAAAAGAGCCTTAATTTCCATAAGAGGACCACAAAGTGACTAAAAATATATAATTGCAACCACAAAGTGACATGCAACGAATATATAATTGTAATTTATAACCACTAAGTGATAATATACAATTGCAAGAAGGACCCACAAGCCAAAAGCACCAAATACAAGAGTGACCCAGAAAAGTTCAAAGAATCTGACAACTCATTGAAGTTAACAACATATAATACATACAAATACAAATATATTAGTAGAGAGAGAGAAAATGGATTCATTACATTACTCATTTACCTAAGGCCCTCAACTACCAGCGTCGAGCTCCAGCTGCAGCGTCGCAACAAGACGAAGGGAAACAGCAAGAAGAGATAATCGACTAAAAAACTACCGAACGTCCTAATCACAAATCGATTTCAGAGAGAAGGAGGGTTGTGTATCAGTATTCAGTGGTATGGCTCATAGATTAGGTTGCTATCTAGTTCAGATTTTCTCAAATTTGTGATTTCATTTCAAAATTTTGGAAGAACTGTGTGTTATATTAATTGGGTTGGACTGGACTCTTTTAGTTGAGATATATGGGTTGGGCTAAATCTAAAATTGGGATGGGCTAAATTTGGACCAGTCAAATTATTACATGATAATTTTTTTTTTTCAATTTTTGGGGCACCACCCGGGCTGGAGCCCACCACAACCCAGGTTTGGTTCCATCATTGATCGGAGCAGAAATTTGTTGGTCGGATAGAACAGATTAGATCTAGTTCTGGAAATTTTTGAGGCTGCAGGGTAGTTCTCTTTTCCGCAGCAATCAGAAGCTTGCCGAAAACAAGAGCAAGCCACGACTGGCAGGTTTCATTTTAGATTCAAGTAGAGTTGAGTGTCCGGCTAGGGTGCAGAGGACCAACAATCGAGCATCACGAGTGCAATCAAGCACCCATGACCAAGCATGGATGTGACAGGCAGTCTGAGTAGCAGATCTATCAAGCAGCAGTGGTGGATGCTCCAGGTTGCTAGCTGGCAGAGGCTCCCTTAGGCGAGCAGGTGACATCTAGGCATGAGGCAGTAGCGCAAAGACAATTTTATTTCTCTAGATCCGGCCAGCAAACAGATAGTTGACGAAGATAGTGATTCTGGCAGATCTGTCCGAATTCCGAACCAACTATAACCAGAACTCTCTATGAATCTTAGAAGAGGGGGAACGGGAAGAAATTGTCCATTGTGATGACAAAAAAGCCCCCACTAGTTGGAGCAATGTGCTTGGAATGTGACGTTGTTGCCAATTTTAAGTGTCAAAGTGGTCGGAAGTACTTATTTGTCTGTTCATAAATTGTTTGAGTATTCAGTTGACAGAAATTAATCATTAGATATTAGAGTTTACTTCGGATCTGAATTCGAGTACTACGTTGTCCATTCTCCCTAATGAAAAATAATAAATTATTATCATTATTCAACCACAACAATAATAATAAATTACTCATGCCAAATATTGTTAAGTAATTGTACAAGATGGCCAAGTACTCTAGAGGTAAAGTCTACATAATGAATTTTTTTTTTTTTGTTATTATTATTAAATCTCCCATGGACTTTTTTAGTGTTCATGTTTGTTTTAATCTTCTTTAAAAATTTTGAACATACAAAAAAATACTAAATACATTTATTTTATATTCACAACTCTATGTTCATCACTATTGTTATCCAAATGTACATAAATGATTTCTATTCTCTTTTCAATTTAATTTAATATACTTGTGTTTCACACTTCTCTTAAAAATTTTAAGAGACTACAGTTAATTTAAAGGATATTCGTAGTTATTGAATAATACTTAGATAATTTAACTCCCTTGAAAATTTTATGATTAGAAAAAACATTGATAATATATTATTAAATAGTATTATATATATATATTTGTTTATCAAAATTCCATGCAAAGCATGAATAATTTACCTAGTCTACATGTAAAGTAAGGTCCCAAACTTTGAAAAAAAAAATTCATTTTTCTACATTCCTTGATCTCTTAGTAAGCCACATATCAAATTTTTTTTAAAAAAATTAATAATAACAAATTAAAAAAAGCTTATGTTATATATTACATTTCTTATTATTTTTCTTTAAATACAATGAACAAAAATATTTATAATATAATAAAGATTCAATGAATTTCATATTTAATAATTTTTTTAAAGATAATTACTTTTATATTATAATATTTTTCAGATTTAAAATATTTAGTAATTAAGAAAGGATAATTATCTATTCATCTCTTTGTCTCTTTCTATGTACATGAATCTACTCAATAAGATCTTTTCAAGTTTTCATGTTCCGAGCAATCGACTCTTCATTTCTTATTTTCTATTAATAAATATCTAACTTTTTTTTTTCTCTTTTCTTTAATAAATATCTTACTTAGTTCATGAATAAAGAGTGTGCACCTTTTTTTCAAAAAAATTTTAAATTTATAAAATGCAATAAACAATGCTGGGGAAAAATCCAAATTTTTTAAAACTAAAATTAAATTTTAATGAATTGTGGAAATAATTGTTAGAGGGGATGAATACACAATAAATCAGGTTTTGAACTTTATTTTTCAAACAATAATTAAGTACATTAAATATTAGTGTATAATTTAGAATAAGAGTTATTAGTCAGTTCAGTTCTCGAACTATACTCATTTTTTTGTTTTGGTCCCTAAGGTTTCTTTTTTTTACCTTTTTAGTCCCTAAACAATTCAGCGATTGGCCACTTTGATCTTTTTGACTGGAATCTTAAAAAAGGTCGCTGGAATTTAGAGTCAATTATGGATTGACAAAAAATGTTGAAAGCATTTTCATCATTACATTATTCATGGATGGGAAAAAAAAAATCCTACCCTGTTCATCTTCTCCGACACTGTTTATTGGGCGGCTGAATCACCATAGCAAAACTCCTCAATTTGGCCGCTTAATTTAGTTCATTCGATGGAGTGGGCTTCACCAAGCAAGTTGCGCATTCCATAACCAAGCTGCTCAAATTTAAGCAAGCAGCTCCAACAATTAGGTGGAGATTCAAATTCAATTGGTGATTCTCAAGCAAGTTGCTTAATGAACGTCATTCGGTAGATATCTATCTAAAAGACTAAAACACTGTCCATGAAAGGAAACTCTTTCGACAGCCTACTTTTCTTGTTTTCGAAGCTGAATGAGATACTTCGTCTCCCAGCTTCCTCCGCCACTGACGACCACTGCAGTTAATGTTAGAAATCGCACAGCGGAAACAAAAATTACTTTTACGAAAAACGATCGTATCAGACTCATCATATTTGTAACTGTTTTCTATGTCTATAGGTTCAGATATATAAATA